>CM073762.1:18047143-18599177 GCA_037127475.1 Arma custos | reverse complement strand
ATATCTAGATCGAGGTTTCAGATTTCATCATCAGTTTTTTCCCTTTTATATAGACATTTTTTATATAGATACTATTATGAAAACGTTTCATGTTGTCCAATCCAAAACATACGTTCTGCGATATGTGACCCTATCGTGAACTTTAGGAGTACTTAGATAAATAGGGTAAGGGCAGACAACAGGTAGTGTCTCTAAGGGCTTATTACCTTTACTCTTAAGATCAAGAGGGACAGTTGTTCGGAAGGAACCGTCAACTCAAGATGCAAGGAACTGGATGAAGCAATGGTCGAGAAATAGCCAGACACATATAGCGTCCCCCTTTCTTTGTAAGTGAATTTTTAAGTTATCTTGTAACAATGACCAGCACAAATAAATATAATGTAATTTAATGAATTCTAAAAGGATCTTTATTTGATAAACAACTCCTGCTTAGTCAACCTTTGGAGAAGAGAGGGGATATGTCTCTTATTAATTAATGATATAGCAATTAATATCAGTTATTATTGTTTTATTATTATTAAGTATAACGATCTCAGGATGGCATCCTATTTTGCTTATTCTAATATTATTCAGATCAAAGGATCTGACTTTTACTTGAGATCATAGATTGGGCAGTGAAGGCAATATAGGAGTCCCATTGCGAACTTTTGTAACTTTCTTTTTTCCATTTGTATTGTGGACCGATAGCCTGATGATATAGATAGAAATCAAATTTGATACCAAGTACACCCATTCCCCTCCACCAAAAGAATATTTTTGATTTCGATGGTGGTTTCAAAACAAATGTGGCAAGAGAAGATTATTTGAAGAAACCCCAGACAGACAATATTTACTGAAGTAACTGAACGAGCCCGAATCGTATAAATAACTTGGTATATTTCCCGATGTTTGCCGATCCTCTTTCGAAATGATAAAACTTTTTTGATCCTTCCACTTCTCGCGCTTCTCATTTATTAATTTGTGGAGAGCGGGGAAATAACGATATCTTATTTATAGACTCCAACATTCCCTTTTGTTTCATTATTACGAATTTAATAACAAATATAACGGTTTATATATCGTCGCTGTCAAAACAATATAAGTACAACTTCTGAGCGATTTTTGAGGATAGAAAAAAAAAACCGTGTCGACTGGAGACTAGACAATTTTATTATCTATTTTTGATCTATCCAATTTTGGAACTATATATTACGAAAAAGATTGAAGAGATGTATCAAAAAATGATACTCAGCCATGTTTCTGACCTTAATACATCCGTTACCGATACTAACTCATTTTCACCAATAGTTGTAGATAGGCGGTATTGCTTCGACAGCGGCGATATGTATTTAAAAAATATACATTGATAAAATGTTTACTTTAAACGGCATTTTAAGATCTCGAGTATGGCTAGGATGAGTATCTATTATAAGAAAGAAATAGTTGGGGGTCAATAAAAACACCTTAATAAGTGTAACTTATTTATTGTGTGCCGACGTTTCGGCCTACAATTCACAATATAATACAAAAGATGGCCTACATTGTAGGCCGAAACGTCGGCACACAATAAATAAGTTACACTTATTAAGGTGTTTTTATTGACTGCACCCCAACTTTTTCTTCCTTATATTAGAAGTTACAGTCAACCAATTCTTCTCTAACGAGTATCTATTACGTATTGGAATTCAGAACTCATTTAATAGACAATTAGAGGTTCAAACTGTAATCTTCGTTCTGAAGGTTATCTATTTTCATTAATTTTAAATAATAATATAATTTATGTTATAATATTGAAAAGTTAGTAAGACATGAAATGATAATTTTTCAGGAGAAGCAAAAATCTGTTTTGACAATTAAAAATGAAAGTATCTATTGAAAAATAAATAGTAACTACCACCGTTCATAGAACATAAACCACTCCCAGTTTTGTCTTACTTCTCTTTCTAGAATATTTTCATGATTAATTACTAACTTTTCAATGGAAAAAAATGATTTTTTTTTTTATTTACAGCTTTTTCTATGTTAACGCCTCAAATAATTAAAATTTCGGTCAATTATTTTTTAATTTACCTTTTTTTTTATATCACAGACCGGGCACTAAGGACCACGCGAATATCATTGGTTAGGCCTCTTTGGGATTCTAGACTTTCTTTCTTCCCATCTCAGTTTTATGATTTTCGACTGCATTTCTTTTCTTTCTTCGCAACACTTTTTATACCTCTCCTTTTTCTCTTCCAATATTGGAGAGATTTTTCAGTGTTTTCCTGTATGTGTCTCTATCTAGGCAGTCGGCATCTGACATTTTAAGGTTCTTTAATTTATCTCTTATTTGCCACGTGTATCCTACAACGCTTTTGTAGCCAAAAAGTTTGTTAAATATCTTTTTGTTCGATCTTTCCTCCTTGATCCTTTTCATGTTCCATAGAACATCAGCCTTCTGATTCTTATCAAGGTTTCCAGGTCTTTGATTTCTCTGTAGATCTCTTAGATCTCCGCCTGTAAACTTCCTGTGTTTTTTTGGGCCCGTAGATTTTTCATAAGATCCTCCTTTCTATTCTTAGTAGCATTTCCAAGTTGGGTAGGCAATTTGTCATGTGGTCACCATACCATTTAAAATCACATCCTTTATCACAACCTTGTAATGCCTTAACTTTGCATTTGAGGAGAGGTTCTTTTTATTGTAAATTTACCTGTTTGAAGCTTAAATTTTCTAATTTTGTTATTTTCTATCATATGCTCTCCTTCCCAGAACCGTTTTAAAATATTAGTTCCATCAAATAATTTACCTTTACTATAACCTATTTATATACTTTATCTTGTTTCCTTATTGAAATCATAGAAATATATAAATCAATAGAATAATTGTTTGTTCATTTAACGTCACTTTATGCTGATATGGCTAATTGGAGGATGCTACAGTGGGAGCTATAAATTTTGCCTAGCCAGGTTTAATTAGGATAGGAATTTTTAACGAGTACCAGACATCTTACCCCCGTTTAACGTCCCTTCCGAAGGACGGCGTAACTAAGGATTTTTCACTCCCTTTAAATAATCCTAGGGCCACCTGCCGGGCTACGAACCTCAATAGAATAATTCATATGAATTATCAGGGCTTGGTAAAGCATAGGACCAGTTTTACCTGTTCTTTACTATAAAATAGTGCTTCTTAAGGGGTTTGGAAGTGGTCGATAAACAGAAAAATATCTATGGAGAACGGAGATAGTTGGGGGGGGGTGCAGTAAAAAAAAACACCAAATAAGTACCAGACTTATATTTAGTCAGTGCCCACGTTTCGACCTACAATGTAGGCCATCTTCAGGGCGACTGGGAGAAGCGGCTGGGTGAACCGGCTAACCAACAATTTTTTTTTACTATTGGTTAGCCCGTTCACATACATTGTATATTAATCTCCGTTCTCCATTTTATCATCCATTCAACTATTTTCCTCTCATAGAAAAATATCTACGTTATTTATGTTTGTTTTATCTATCCTCAGAAAGCATAGTTCAGTAAATATCGTGTTTGGTTACTGGTTGGTAGTATCTTAAGTTCAAGACCTAATGTGGCAGACTTTTATTTTGTTAACTACTATTGATCGAGTAAGTGGAACCTTAAAGTGAGTATTCTTTAATTTGGGGGAAATCCTATTGTTTGAGTATGACCTCAACTAAATCACTCGTTACACAACCATTATCTTGGCATAATTACGGTATCTTTCATGTACTGAACCCAATACCCTTCATGTATCTATTTTTTTCTATTCTACAACTGCCGATGTTATCACAGCTATAAAATCCAAGATGATGAAGACCAGATCCAGGTGAAGAAACGTAATATAGTTATTATTATTATCTACTGTTAAAGATAAAGCATTATCAGCTAATTCCGGATACGGGATATTGCCGGGGGGGGGCAGTAAATTTAGTAAATGAAGCGAGAACTGGCGCTAGGCTTTGCTTCATCCCCGATCGTGTCTCTTCAGCGCGGCTTAGGCCCAGCTCCTGATATAAAGTCCCCCGCTACCTCCTCACAGCTTTCTCCTTAAATGGAGATCGCTATCTCGAAGGCTAAGAGGATTATCCAAGTTCAGAATATCGATATTTATCGATAAAATGGAAGATGAACAATCGATTTCATGAAATAGAATTTGTTTATGAATAATCAATTATTTTTCTATTATATAAAACAGTTTTCAGTAACGAAATATTTTATCGGCATTGTCTAGCAACGTATCGAGGAACATCTTTTGCCTTATTCGTTTGGGTAAATAATAAATATTTTAAAAATTTGACAAATCCTAAACCACTGTCCCTGACTTTTTTAAGCCGTTAAACAATAGATAGCAATGCATTACAACTCAAATAAAAACATGGAACGCATTTATTTAAAAAGTTAAATTAATAAAAGTTTAGTAACGCTATTTCAATACAGTGAATGCAATTAAATAATATTAAGAAATTTCTCTTACAACTGTAAATTTGTATTAATCTATAAAACAAATATAATTTTATTTTTTTTTGTTTTGAAGAGAAAAGATTTTCCTTGGCCGGGATTCGTACCATCGTCTGCTTCTCCTTATCAGTGCTCTAAACCACTGAGCTACCAGGGTCGTATCCAAATCAGACAAATCCGTTCTCTTCACCGATCCTATATTATAAATAATTATAACAATAAATTATATATAATATATTGATGTATGTCAACTAGATCTTAATTAAAGTAATGTTCAATGACTATTCTTCACCGTGTATACATCACAAAAATTGTGAACCAAAACACGGGGATGTATGATCTCTTCAAAACAAAAATATTTAAAAATAATTATCATAAAATAAAAATTAACAAAAAAAAAACATTCTCACAAAAATACTAAGAGGATAAGCAAAATGTAATAGGCTCATTGTTTTTTCCTGTAACACTATAGGAATGGGTCAGGATTTCGGTACATGGTAAAGACTGTACTGTTTCTTGGAAAATGGCTGTGCAGGAAGGTGATTTGTCCGAGATCACGTCCAACCACCAGATTTTTCCCCATTAATTTGGGTACCCACTTTCTATTTCTAGAAGGGTACTTCTAATAATACGTTTATTACCTATGGTAATATAATTAAATAAACACTAGTATAATTTGCTTGTGTTGCCTACATCAGATATTTAAAGTAATTATAATATAGCCATTAGAATGTAAATTATAGAGTTGTTATCCTACCGCCTAGACACTCTATAGGACTGGCATTAATAATGGACAAAAGCTGTACTCGAGGAGATCCCCCACCGACTGCCAATGCTAGGAGCAATCCGAGCACAAAGATTGGTTCCTCAGGCCCCGATCAATTGGGGATACTCCCCGAGGTCTCTCATATCATCCCCTAACACCCACCATCCGTCCAGAATTAAGTCATATCTTCAACCTACTCAATTCCAAGCTTTTATTACATTCAGTTGTTATTATGTTTGAAAAAGGTTATTTAGTATTATGCTTTTTATTAAATTTATAAGATATTTATCATTAGTTAGTTTGAATTTGGAAACATGAATAAGAATACTGAGTTGTCACATGTTCTCAGAGTTATAAGGATCATGGATACAAATGGATGCTTCATGTAAACGTCTACAAGGATTGGAGATGTAATACTATCGGCGTATACTCACGGTTCCATGGGTGTACAATACCAACAACGAAAGCATATTACAACAAATACAGAAGCTCCTCGTGATATTGGACTGCATCGAAAGATATACTCGTAAATGTGCATACATTGGTCATGTGATACGAAATGAAAAGTACCGCCTTCTGCAGCCGATCATACAGGAAATGGACATGATGCAGGTTGTAAAGCTGCAAAAATAATAAAACTAATCTGATGAATACAGTGAAATGCCTGACCTGGAAACAGAAATGAGGGTAAAAAGACTGGTTTTATGGACAGATGCAGAGGATGAACGAGGGGAGATTAAACAAGGAATTTTTCAGTAGAATTATAGGGTAAAAATTTAACCACGGATACACAGTACAAAACAAACAGGAAACACAGAGACTCAGGATTACACAGGATTTATGCGAAAATAAGATACAATACAAGAAATTCCTGTAAAATGTGATACTTATGGTAGACAGAAAAAAAAAAACCAAGACGATGTTCTCCAAGCTTTGGTGGAAGAAAATCTCAGAACAACTGTACGAGAACTGGTAGGGATGCATGAAGTCAGGAAATCACCGTCGATGACCATCTCAAGCCTATTGGGAAGGTGGAAAAGCTTGAATGCTGGTTCAACAAACCATTCAAAAGTCCAACAGACATAAACAGTTCATTAGAAAAGAAAATTACTTGAGGTTGGTCATATAACTAATTATACTTTTGATTTCGACGCCCTACTAGTAAATTATTTATCTTTGAAATTAGATACAATATATATGTATAATTCGCGAATCTTTCTCATCCACCATATCTCTCTCTTCCTCTCATTCTCTCTCTCTCTCTCTCTCTCTCTCTCTCTCTCTCTCTCTCTCTCTCTCTCTCTCTCTCTCTTTCCCTCTCTCCCTTGAAAGTCCTAGAAGGTAGAGCGTGAAATAAAGTTAGAGCCCTATAAGAGAATGGTAGAGACAAGCCTAGTAGAGTAGGGCAGCCGGAGTGGGGAGAGGTTCCTAAGGGCAGGTGGTCCAAACTAGGGCACTCCCAGTCGATAGCGCTTTACAGTTCTACGTTGTACAGTCTACGCTAGTGAGTCTTCTCTCTTGTTACTACAAGCAGGGAGGAACTCATCTGAATACTTTTTTTTCCTAACTAAACTATTATATTTAAAAGTAATTATCTGAGGCATTCGATAATCCATTGCAAAAAAATACTATTAATTTACAAGATAACATATGCAAAATGTGTCGTCGGAGTCGTCTGTTTCTCCGTAGTAGTGCTCTAACCAATTGAGCTACCAGGGGTCGTATCCAAGTCAGGGGCAAATCTTTTCTCTTCTGGATACTACGACCCCTGGTAGCTCAGTTGGTTAGAGCACTGCTAAGGAGAAGCAGACGACCCGGGTTCAAATACCGGCCAGGGAAAATCTTTTTTATTCAAAACAAAAATATATAAAAATAATAACAATTAATAAAAAATAAAAATTATGCAAAATATAAAAATCAGAACCATTTCCAAAACTCCTTCGTAGAGCAACAGCATATCAATGTTAAAACCTAAGGCGTTAAGAAAAAAAAAATTAAGAAGTTTTCCTCCAAATAAAGAGCCATTAAAGAGTCTACACTGTAAGAACAGGTATCCATTTCCATTCATTATCCATAAAAATAATAAATTGCTTTCAGTTATATTTTATAGATTAATTTTAACGATTGTATTATTCATTATTATCGACTATTGATTGAGAGGATGGGGAAGAGCAGTCATGGCTGAGCTCATGAAGCCATCACTTATAAATGTTTGCGACCTAAATTGATGTTTTCTAAGAAAGAGGTACACGTGTTGATTGTGTTTCTTTATTATTTATTTATAGGTAGTAAATTATCAATCGATCTGAATCGAGGACGTTTAAAGAGAGCACTATTGATATCGGTATTATCCTCGAGAAGGTTTCGTTTAATTGATCTTTTGATTACCCACTAAAATATTGCTGAGGACTCGGGTACGAATACGGATATGGAAGAAAATTATTCAATCTCTTAGCAACTACAAAATGACTGTTAGATCTGGAGACCTTCCTGGAGTTCGTTCAGTCAATTTTGTTTTATATAAAGCGTCTATAAATGGTCGCTTCAATTTTTTTTTTAAAATTCATTTATTGATATCTACAACTGTATTACAATAATACAACAAGTAAATAGGCTAAGTGATATATAATGACAAGTAGAGAAACTACCCACTGGTAGTACTCAAATCAAAGTTCAAGTAAGGAGGTCACGTGGTCATCTTCTATTCAAACGTCCGAGGCGATTATCGGGAATTGAAGAGGAAGCTAGGTTTGAAACTAGAGGGTTTGAGTGGTAATGAAGTTTGCTATGAAAGGATAGATACCGGGTTCGGGCCAAATCAGTAACAAAAGGGACATTAAGGTCGTTATGGATGAGTTTATTCTTAACAAAATAAGGAGCATTGAGGATTTTACGAAGGATTTTGGACTGTAAGGATTGGATACGAGAGGAATTCGATGGCTTAGTGGAGCCCCAAAGCTCTACTCCGTAAGTCCAAATAGGTCGTATGATGGTCATGTAGATGGGTCTTTTGTAGTTAATTGGGAGCTTAGAGCGTTTGTCTAGTAAGTGTTGAAGTAGCCTGAAACGTCGTGCGGTTTCTTATCTTTTCAGTCTTGTAAGAGGATTCCAGGTTAATCGTTTGTCGAGGTGCAACCCTAAGTATCGGATCTGTTCTACAGGCACCAGAGGGATATTATTTAAGGATACTGTAGGGCAGGAAGTCATTGGTTTACGACGTAAGGCAAAAGTGATTTGATGCGATTTTTGAGAATTTATTTTAATTCTCCAGTTTTGACACCATTCTTCAAGATCAGTGATATGGGATTGGAGGCTTTGGGATGCAATAACTGGATTGGTGTTGACTGATAATACACATGTATCATCAGCATACGTGGTAAGGATAGTATTAGGATGAGTTGGGATGTCAGCTGTATAAACTGTATATAGGATTGGACCAAGGATAATTTAAAATAAATTGGATAATCAATTTAAAATTCAAAAATTAAAAAAAACACTTGGTTGGAGGAAAAACCTAGCAGTGGAGTGTACCTCAGGCAAATAACCAACCTGTAGAACCGTTGTAATAGAACCAGTACATTATTTACTATGTATTAAGCCCAATAACCATCATGGGTTTAAATGGTTTTTATTCATAGTTTTAAATAGTGGAGAAACTACTCCCTCAATAAGAATTTTTGCTATAAGCCTATACTGTCAATGATAAAGCAGCTACTTAAAAATAAAGTAAACTTGTGATAACATAAATATGAAATCCTAAGTTCATATTTTCATATAATATATATTTATAAGATACATTTATTTTAATATTTTATATTAAAAGAGATGGTGGATTAAGAGATGATCAGATATTAGAGAGCAGTTGAGTTGGAGCTGAGGGAGACCCTCAGCCTAGCGAGCGAGCCTATAGCGGTGGCCTGGTCGATCGAACTCCACACCTTCTCATCCAGCCATTCAATATTACTTGATTCCTGCCAATTCTTGAGCAATATACAGAGCTGTCATCAACGTTGTTATCAAGTATAGATTAGTAAGTCTATTAACTTTACACTACACGAACCGATTCAAGGATTCAATAATTGGATTTTTCTCAGGTCTATCAATAGCCATGAACAGATTAAATAATTTATTGGCCTCAGAAAGATTTGAACTCGGCACCTTCAACATAACAACTCAGAGATTTAATACTTTTATATATTTTTGTTTTGAAGAGAAAAGATTTGCCCTGGCCGGGATTCGAACGCCTCCCTTGCAGTGCTCTAAGACACTGAGCTACCAGGGGTCGTATTCAAGTCAGGCAAACCCGTTCTCTTCACCGATCCTATATACCCGTGTTCTCGCAATTTTTGCGGGGTATATACGTCGAAGAATACTAATAAATAAAATAATAAAGAATATCAATAAAATAATAATTAATAAAAATAACTTATAAATAATTAATTACTAATGAAAAATAAGTAAGTTGGTTCCCGAACTGCTACATCGATATTACCGATCTGCGAAATCGAAAATTAATTTGATCATGGAGATATGTAAAGGGGATAATTAGAATATTTATAATTTATGTGATACAACTTCACAATCATACGATTCCACAAATTTTGAACCCATAACTTTCAGCACAGTATACAATAAAAAAATGCAGACACATAACTTGCTGAGTGCGACTAAGGAAGTATTCTAAATCATATTATATAATTACAAAAGACTTTGTTTATTTCTTCTGGTTTAGACCGTGTAGATAAGGCTGGTAGAATGAGATAAGCCTAATTCTCATCTCAGCCCTGAGGAAGTCAGCAGCATGATTGACGAAACGTTGGCGAGAAGTTTATCTACACGGTCTTAACCAGAAGAAATAAACAAAGTCTTTTGTAATAATAGTGGTCGTGGAAGCCTAAAAGAATATTTAATATTATATAAGTTTTACTTTCAGTTCTTCAGGATCAGCATGCTCGTTAAACTACAATTTGGTGACTATTCGAGACTATATTGTTCTCATGATCATTCCCTAACAATCACTTTTAGTGAATTGTATTAATTCACCCATTTTTAATAAATAACGTGTCATGAGAACAGCATAGTCTCGAAATGTCGCCAAAAGGAAGTTTAAAGAATATATTGAATCTCAAAAACTGAAAGTGAAACATATTTATTAACATTCAAGAAAAGTAGATATAAATCTCTCCCTAAAAGAATGCAAATACAACTGTACTAAACCATAGTAAGACCGGTAGTCATGCATGGGCGCGAGACATGGCCCCTGACCAAAAAATTAAAACTTATCGTCATCATATGGGAAAGGAAAATATTAAGAAGAATCTGGGGCAGAGTGGCCGAAAATTGGTATGGAGAAGAAGAAAGAATGAGGAGGCGAAGGAGCTATATGGGTAGGCGGACATGGTGGCGATGATATAGAAAGCAAGAATTAGATGGATGGAACATTTGGAAAAAAATGTCAGACCACAGGATAACAAAGGGAATTCTCAATGAGAATCCAGACGGCAAAAACGAAGCAGAGGACGGCCTCGGATCAGAAGACCTGCTGGCATGCAAAACTGGAGGATGATAGCGCCGGATCGCAGAGATTGGTTTGCTGTGGTGGAGGAGGCCCGGGTTCTTGCAGGACCGTACAATGAAAATAATGTATTTGTTTATCAACGTTTATTTTAAACTCCACTGATTTCTACGCTAGTAGAACGCTAGAAAGCAAGTTTGCTGTCAGGAAATATATTTATCAATTTCGTCTGAAAGAAGTTTATTATGTTTTTGGTAAATTTAGGAAGGACCCAAAGCTAATAGGGCAAATGAAGACCACTCCGCTGCGGGGCGAGCCTTAACCTTTTTACTCATCGAGACCTAACACCCTTCAGTTAATAAAAAGTCCTCGTAGCCCTTCGACCTTTCAATCTCTAAATAACCCCTCTCGCTCCCTAACCTACTTCTTCAGTTTCAAAATATGATCATTGAAGCACTACCGAATTTTATTTTTTTTTATTATGGGAATACAAATCGTCGATGTGGCAATCCTGAACAATTTTTCCAAGAGTAAGAAAAGAGTTTTTTTGTTGGATGCTATGGCTATTCGGACAATGCTACAGCGAGAGTTTTTGCCCATCCGTGTAAATTAGACTGGGAATCTTAAACGAACACCTGACACCGCACAGGCTCGGGACATCATTTTACGTCCTATCCGAAGGACGAAATAACTAAGTACTATATAAAAGTTGTTGTATGCATGTTGTATAGAATAATTTATTTTCTCGTTTCAAACTTTTAGAAAATGTCAAACAATCACCAGAGTTTTATTTTAAAATTATTTCACTGTGTAGTTCGCATAAAAGTACTTTTCTTACAGACACATTTCCCTTCTGTATACTTTAAATCCTTACTTTTAGGAATACAGAAGATATATAAGTACACTTTCTTTCCGATATGTTAGTAGAAAACATTACTTAATTCAAATACGCGAAAAAGTACAGTTACTGAAACTTAATCTATAAATGTATCGTACATCTTTCGAAGATTAACAAGCAACCCGGAAGGGGCTGCTGTCTTGAAGTTTGTCCCGAAAGCTATTGACCTAGTTTTACACCATTGTGTGTATTAGTATGTACACACACATACACATATTTATTTATGTATAAGCAATTTTTTTTCTATGTAAGCAAAGTACTTATTCGAAAAAAGTATAATTAAATACATACATTGCATAGAATCAGTTATTAATGGAACTCTAATTCTGCGTACCAGAAAATAGAAAAAAAAATAGAATAATCAACAAATGTATATTTATGGTTAATATATTTCTAATCTCATTTCATAAATATTTGTAATGATTATGGTGTAACATAAGTCATCTATGTAAGTGATCTATGTGTGAATATTTTTTGACATACATATAAAATACAGCCAATACTATGATATTGTACACGCGGTTGTGTTTTAAAATCATTGAAACATTTATTAAACAATTGCGATAATTTGTTCATTTTTTTGTTTTAATTTTTAAAACCCCTTCTAAGCGGCGTTTAGCGAAGTCTCTCCCATAGATGTTAAATACATACAATGCCTTAAGCCTCTAGGTTTCTAGCTTCTATATTTTCTTATTCAGTGCTACTTTGGGACCAATGGCAATTAAGACTTTAAATACAAATCTAAATAAATATACAAATCCGAGTTCCTTAAAAGAGAGCTCATTTGAGAGATAGGATCTCAAATGGGAGTTTTATTCACGTAGAGAACTCGTTAAAGGTTTAAGCTTTAACCATCACGCAAACAGTTCCTTTCGGGTTCCTTCATTAAGATCAGAAATTACCTCGAACATGGATAAAGTTAACATATTTGTCAGTTTATTTTATGATTTTTTTTTTAAATATAAGATAGTTAATTCCTATGATTTATCAGAGCTATTACTGTTAGAAAATGAAATTTAATTCAACACAATGCTTATATTATTTAAATTATAATGTATCTGTATTTCACTTACACAAATAGCGGCTCATGTATCTAGATACATTTGTGTTATACATTCCGATTGTGTTGCAATAATGGTAATATAATATCTGAAATGAATGATATCTAGTTTTTCTTAACCGAATATTATTCTGAATAAGAAATACAAGAAACAGTTATATAACGGTTGAATAACCGGACTATTGTTGATTCAAATCCATGTGAACATTTTTCATAGATAATTCATTTTTTTTTATTGATTATCAATTTTCAGTTTCTATTTGAACATTACTGTTTTGTCATACAAACATTAGCTATTTAAGTAACTTTATTTTTGTTATGATATGTTATGATCTCGCTTTTCCGATACCTATACTCGTTCCCACAGAACCAAAACATTCGAACGTTCCTTCCTCACCCACTCCACCTCATCGTGGAACTCAATCCCTCTCATCATCCGCCATGCATCTTCATTATCCTAATTTAAATCCTTGCTTTTCAAACGTCTCCTGGGTTTCCAAAAAGATGCTCTCTAAGAAGGTTAATCATTTGCTTAGAGTGAAAAGTATTTTTTTGTTCATGTTTGTTATTCTAAAGGTGCATATTACCTATATAAAGTTACTTTTCTATTCTATTGTTTATTTCTCCTTTATTATATCTACACATCTGCTATTTACTTCTATAAATATACTATACCTATATCTATACATATACCTATATAGTATTCTTAAATGCACGCTTTTCATGGGGTATGCATAATTTAAAAAAAAAACACTTCTGTAGGATTTACAACACTTAAATGAAAAATACACAAGCATATAAATATGTTTAATATTAAAAAAAAACTGAGACAATCTGACAACACCTATAGATGTTAACCATTATTTTCAATAGATATTATTTAAAAAATAATCGGGAAGAAAAAAATGTCAACCGATGGTTTCTGTTAAAGCTGGCCCACTCCAATTAAGGGCTACTAGAGCTGCTTGAACCAAGTCGAGAGGGCAAGGAGTAAACAATCTGTGAAATTGTACGGTTGTTGCAATGGTTTCCACTTTTTGCCCAATTTAGTCCTTCGAGTCTCCTCATTTTGGTGGTAATCAAGAGAAGATAAGAACCCTTATTTTATATTTTTATTTTTAATTAAATAGTTCAGCCTACAACAACAGTTGATTATTATTTCGTATGGGGTTATAAAAAACAAAACAATTAATAAAAAATTTGCTTTCTTCAAATATATTTAAGTAGTTTTTATTTCTGTTTTTTGTTGATTTTTATTTTGTTGCAAATTTTTTATTTCAAATCGATACCTTTTGTATGTGGGTATAAAAATCATATTTTAAAAATAAGTTTTCTCCCTGTCCTCCAACCTCAATCTAAGTCATTGTAAACAATTAATCGTAATGTCCTCCCTACAAATTGAAGAATAAAAAAAAATCACTAGAAGCATTATCCATTTAACATTTTAATAGCCCAGGGTATGTATGTTTTAGTTTATATCTGTATTTAAGGTCTTAGGTAAAACGTCAAGTGAGTCATTATTCGAAAAATTGTGTCGAGTACATGGTAAAGACTGTACTGTGTCCATGCCAAAGTTGTGCCCAACCACTAGGCTTTTCCCTAATTAAGGGTACTTATTTTATATTGACTACCAGAAGATGTCTTCAGGTTCCACAGGGTCCGTCCATGACAGATAAAACAATAAGGAATTTATCATCTACAGCCTGTCTCCAAACTAAGACTTCTAGATTACTGGACTCTTAAACGGATTTCCTTGCACAAAAGGTATATGGCCCTCCTAAAATAAAATAGTCGAAGGCAAGTGTATTTTCCAACTTCTAATATATTACAGTATACCGTAAAAAAAAAAAAATCGAGCATATTTATTATTTGTAATATGAAGATGAATTGGATATAATTTTTACATATACATATATTTTTCACGGAGCATTCTATAACTAGTCTTAAGTATAAAAGCTCTTAAAAGGTCAAAAAAAGTAACTTAAGAGATAAAAAGTACAATGATAAAACTAAAGGTGCTAACTTTGTCGTCACAAGTTCGGGATAAGGGCAGTTTTAAATTAAAATAAAAGTTTTAAGAAGAAAAAAAAACAATGTCTACTTTATGTTTTATCATGCAATTTGAGAAGGGCGCCTTAAGCGAAAAATAAAAATCAACTGAAAACCGAAAGAGGGGAAAGAAAGGGAGAACAAAAGTGGAGAGTAAAAGATTATGGTTTTAAGGACACCTTGAGGGCTAAATTTTAATATCGCCTTCATGAGAAGTGGGCGAGCTGCTTTCATCTCTTCCTAGAGCACTCCGCTAGCAAACCTCTCTACACTTTTCTAACACTCTCAGTTCTTCAGCAAGCAAAAACTAGCACGAGGATTAGTGTTTCTTGAAATCTGTGCACGTCTTGAAGAACGATGAGCCTTAGTTTTTTTGTTATTCGTGTAGCGGTTAGCACAATAACCTTTTATAGCCAAATTCTCGGGTTCTGTGGCCGTAGGATTTTTTTCGTTAAAGATTTATATCCTAATAATATTGGCTGGATAGGCCAAATTTAGGACTCACACTGTAGCGTTGTCCGATTAGCCATAGCGGCAATAAGTGACGTTAATTGAATAAACAAACAAGGAACGAGGAAAGCGAAAGAAGAAGAGGAATTTCATTATATTGGGTTGAGGAGAGAAAGTTGGTGTTTTTGCCGTGAGTATAAATAATATTTTATTGGGTATAGTGGATTTCCAAATAAGCCAAGGGGTCATAAGCATTTATTATTTATTATTTTTATTATAATTTTGAAGTAGTGTTTATGGGCGTGTTTTGCTGAGCCACTAAGTTCGAGTTTATACGGCTAAAAAAGTGTAGGTTATATTATTAATATATTAAGCGATTAACCTACACATCTTCTATATTATACAAGGTTAATCGTTCGTTACGTAAGTCTAGTGAAGATTTGTAATCCAGGAGTTGTGATATTATTAAAAGATTTAAAATATATATATATATATATGGAATTTACGAGCCTTAAAAAGTAAAACAACAAATGTAATGGTGGTTATTTTTAATTATTTTATTTTATTATATTACTATATTTATTTTTTAATTTTTTTGGTGTGCCGATTATGTGCCATGTACCCAAATAAACGTACACCATGACTCAAGGGGATTATTTTTATTTTTAAACTTAATTTAATATTCTGGAGTTACGGAGTAGACCTTCAGGGCTCCATTAAGCCACCGAATTCTAGTATCCGTTCCTTACAATCCAAAATTCTTAATGCTCCTTACTTTGCTACGAATAAAGTCATACATAATGATTTTGATGCCCCATTCGTTACTGATTTGGACCTAAAACCACTACTTCAAACCCAGCAACTTCTTCAATTCCTGATAATCCTCCGAGGCCTCGTGACCTTGTAAGTCGACTTCGTTATTCGAGAACAGGAGATAGTTTATCTACTAACCTTTATCCCATGCCGTTGTATATCTTTCAGTCTATTATATTTGATTCAGTATATTTATTTGATGTATTATTATCATAAAGTTAAAAAATTTCAATAAATATATAATAAAAATATTTTATATTTTTTGGAGAGGCAACTACAAATGAAAGTTATTGAAAATAATAAACCAAGATTGAAATAAGGTGATTTGAAGTTCACAAGGCTCATTAATATGCAATATCCTCTCCAGGAACGATATTAATTCACTTCGGATTCCGGCCAAGGAATTAATCTGTTTAATTACAGGCATTACAATATCCCTTCTTCCCTCCTCCGCTATAAATTCAATTTCCGAGTTCTAGATGCAATTAATGTCAACAAGAGAGCGAGGGAGAGAGAGAGAGAGAGAGAGAGTGTGAGAGAGAGAGAGATTGTGTGTACTGTTGCCACGGGGCGGGTGGATGACCTTAGAGCTCGCTCATGGCTCAGATCGATGGCAGAGCTAGGTCAGCTCAGGTACTCACCACTCAAACATCAGTCACTCACTGAGCGTTTCGTTGATAAGGGTTATCACAACCGTTCCAAATCCCTTCCGAGTAAACTGGAACAAATGGAATTCCAGAAAACCCCCGTTGCTAACCGCTTCCAGGGAGAACACAGATATATTACCTAAAATGGAATTTTTTTTCTCTCACTAATTCGGAAGGTACGATAAGGAAGATGCGCTTTAAATTATCGGAAAACGAGGCCCGCATTTCTTCAGTTATCTCCTCCTACGCAATAACTACAAATCTCAGAGCCTATTTCGGGAAAATACTACGCTCGTAATCATAATTCCAAGAGATCGCATCATGCGAGCAAGCAGATAAAACACAAGGATGGAATAATAAAAGTTTTTTCTCTTTATTTCTTAAAAGCTGTGGAACAGGAAGGAAAAATTATATGTTTAAAAATAATATAAGTTTTAAATACATTATACAACGATATACATCTCTGGGAATTCTAGTGGCTTTAAACCTATCAATATTCGGTATTTTCTGCTATTTTTTTTTTCACATCCTCCAAACTTTTATTTACAATATATTACAAATTTACAATGAATACATGCAAATGCTTATATATATAAAGGCCTTCTGTTACCTTTCGGTATTTTAAGGCGTTACAATGTGAGTCCGCTGAAGGCGGTTTTTACTCGAACCGGCTCATAGCCTGACTTTATACAATGCTAATACAAAAGAGGGAGGGACCGTTTAGCGGGATAAACGGGATAATTTCTGCTATGAATTTGTTAACTAATTTTTAATATGTTCCTATTTAGTTTGTTTAAAATAATGAGAATAAAATATAGTGATGTACACAATAAAATAATAATGATACTTAGCGAACCCGAAAAACTCGATCCCGAAACCACAAATCTCCGCACAAATTTATTACACGGATTATTACCAAAATCCGTCAATCATTCATAATTCAATCTTCCCATCAACGCTTCGGTCTACCACTCGAACTTGGCCCTCGGTTTACTACCAGTTTGGCGCTTTTTAACCTCTTCCGAATTCAATTCTTACAAAGGCAAACAAGCTTACAAGCTCATCTCAGCCTTTTATAAGGAAATCGTACAAATTCTATACATGTTCTGCGACTTCACTTTGTGAATTTCTTAAAATCTTCAGTGGTACCGTCCATTTTGGAACAGCCCTTGGAATTCGCAGGTGGCTCTAGGAATTTTTAAAGGAGCCAAGCCAGTATGGTGTCAGGTACTTGTTAAGCATCCCTATACTGATAATCCCTAACCTGGATAGGCAAAATTTAGAATTCAAACAGTTGTATCGTCCGATAAGCCTTAGTAGGAATAAATAAACAAAGGTAATATAAAAATAAAATAAAACAGTATATAGCTTTTCTTCTAGTTGTGAGCAATAATAATAATCATCACATGTTTTTGCCCCATAAAATTCAACAAAAACCAATAACAATTAAGAGTATATGTAACACTAGATTCGATATTTATAAGACAAAATGAAACTTAAAAAATCATAAATAGTTCAGCGATTATATTTTATTTTGGCACGAATAAAAGATATGAATAGACTTTGGATGGAAAGGACCTCTTAAACTAAAACTTTTGCCCTCGACAAAACCCAACCGCTTCGGAGTTCCGCAAGATTAAATATTAACTCCCCTTATGTTTCTTCTTTATAAGGTATCCATCCCCCAGAGTAACTTCCGCCCCCCAGGTTTTTCAATATCCACGGTTCATAACTTTTAAAAAATTATTTACGAATAAATTATACAGTTAAATTAATAATAATAATAAATCGTGCTTATTGACAAGGCAGCAAAGAAAGCACAGATCATTGAGATAGGAGTTCTTTTCGATGATAACGTGGAAAAAACAATAGGAGAAAAAATTCGGAAATATCAGGAGCTTAGAGAAGAGTTGAAGCATCTACACAGGCTGGTGAAGGTTGAAGTACTACCAATTGTAGTTTCTTCCAATGGACTTATTCCTGAACAAACAATAAAATCCTTGAAAGTCCTTGAACTTAATAAGGAAGTTAAGTACTATAAAAAGTAGTGTTATTAGGAACTGCGAGCTTAGTACGAAAATTTTTAAATATTCATAAATAAGATGAGCAAGCTTAATCTTGAGAAGAACAAATAAAAATAATAAATAAACAACGTGTGCACAAATACTTTTTTTATTAATATAGTTAAAAAGATAGACATTTAATAATTTCTCAATATATTAGATCATAAATAAAATATTACAATAATAAATAAACTATGAATGCAGAGATACGAGGGGTATTCATAAAGGAACGTTTTGGAATTAAAAAAAAACAAGTACAAGAAAAACATTTTATTAAATACATGAGAAAAAGGGACTAAAATAGTACTTTTCAGCATAATCACCATTCAAATTCAGGCACTTATCATAGCGGTGGACAAGCTTTGAAATTCCTGTGTCATAGAATTCTGCCACCGGTGATCTGCCCCCACTCTATGGATTGTAATTTTGTCTCACCATTCACATGTTTCACCCAGGTTTCGTCTCCTGTTACGATTCGATCCAGTAGTGCATCACCATGACTGTGGTAGGCCTCCAAACACGTCTAAGCTTATATGATTATGCCCTTTCGTTGATATGTAAACATTTTTGGCACCCATCTTGCACAAAATTTGTGGTAGCCTAGTTTTTGTGAAACAATTTCCAACAATAAAGTGGGTGAAACTTGTGGGAAACATAGAGAATGCTCAGTTATTGTGAAACGGCGTTTCCACGAATCTTTTCGTCAACTTTGGCGACCAGATCGTCAGTCACAATGCTTGGAGGTCTATTCTTCTCTTCAACATGAACGTTTGTTCGGCCATTTTTAAACTGAATGCACCACTTCCTGACAGAATTGTCATTCATGACGTTGTTACCGTAAACACGAATCACAGACCGCACCTCACAACTGACGGGATTTTTGATAGTAGGACACGTTTCAAATTTGAATATAAAAAAAGGGGTAGCGCGGAGATGTTCCCGTTGTCACAGCTGGACGCTAACTGAGGTACCGAGCACGAGCACACCAATGTATACGCTATCGGCGCACGTCTGGCGGCATCGGGTGGAAACGTTCCTTACTTTCTGAATAGCTCTCAGACAAATACTATAAATAGTAGTTTCTGTCTCAGTCATTTTTCATTAGATTGATTGTTGAAAAAAGAAAAAAAAATAAGAAAATGTTCTACCCACTAATTTATTAATTAATTTACCCCTGGCGATTTGATTTCAGATTTTCCATCATCATCAGACATTTTTCATCATATATGATGAATGATCAACTCATTCTTTAAATGTTACTCCCGTATTACTTCCGATATTGAAAAAAATAGATTTTTTTTAAGTGTATTTGAAAAGTCATATACTTTCGACACAAGCGTTTAACTAGAGGAAAAAATAGTTTAAGGTAAATAAATATTGGGAAAAAGAAAGATGTATCATTTTCACTGTGAGGCAATCACAAACAAATGCGTATTATTTTAATTTTAAAATCTTTGTTCATTTCTATGAGTTTATATCCAAAGAACGAATTACTAGGATGTATATGATTACAATAATTTATTGTTTTTAATGTATTATATGTCTAACTATTTATTTATTCAATGATTCCTTTCAATCTGCTGGTATATCATTTTGTCCGAGAATCGCCGTATATGTGTAAAAACCTACATTGCTGCATTGTTGTCGAGAAAATTTATGAAATTAATTGTTTAGGTGGGGATATTAATATTTCAGGAATATATAGTATTTTAAATGTTTAAGAACCATAGTAAAGGCAAAAATTAATAAAAGTAATTTCGTCCTAGACTCTTGGCATGCTTGTGCTCCGTATTCTAAAACACTAAGTAGATGATACACCATAAAATTTAATGAAATCTATACGTTGCGGAACAAATAGACTTATTTTTATTTAAAAAAAAAAATGTAAGATGTTACTTCGCAGCAATAATATTCAAGTAAACGCTGGCCTACTGCGGGGAGGGTTGTATTATTAAAGAGAGAGAGAGCTGGTTCTGACAAGGGGAATAAGATGTCATATTCAGGGATTTGTTGATATTTCTGTAGCAATATTTCATGTGATATAAATCCTTTCTTCCGTTTCACCAACACGACAAGCGAGTAATATCACGTTTTATTTTTAATAGCTAATAACATGTAAAAAGTATACGGAGAAACAAAACTTTTAATATAACTAACTGGATTTAAACACTATTACTATACACTTAAAATTTTTTATAGGATATATTATTTATGTTCATATATTTATAAGTATTACACCATTAAAAAATACATACCAATATTCTGCCAAACTAGAAAACCATTGCTGTCACTTACCTGAAAATAAAAAAATAAAAGCTGATTAGTATTTGACAAGTAACATTATAGTTTAGTTTCATAGCTTAATATAATATATTATGGTTGTACAATTAAAACACAATTGAGGCGTTCTCATGGAAAAGGCATTAAGTAAAAAACAAATCATTTTATATAAGGAAGAAATAGTTGGGGGTTCAGTCAATAAAAACACCTAAATAAGTGTAACTTGTTTATTGTGTGCCAACCTTTCGGCCTACAATGTAGGCCATCTTCAGGGCTAAAAGAGAGAAACAAACAGAAATATATAAACTTAAACAGGTTACAGAATATAATAAAATTAAAATAGTGATAGATAAAAATAAAGTTGTAGAAATGAACAGAAATTCAAATAGTAACAGATATAATAATTAAAGAATACGAATATAAAATACAGAAAATAAATGTCCAGAAAGGATAAACTGTTAACATAATATAAAGGAAAAGAAAAATGAGGAGGTAAGCGGAAAGATACAAAATGAGAAGATTAAAATATAGAAAAAGGGAGTGGAATATGAAGGATTTAGAAAAAACTAGTTTAATTATAGATATGGATATGATACCAGACATCTAGAGTTTACATAGGTAACCTAAATGTAATCTTATCTCTAATAAGGTAACCTAATCTCTAACATTTATAGTTTTGATTCATAGAAAAGGTAGAAATTAATGCGACAGGATAGAGAGAGAAGTAAGTCAAAACTGGGATTGGTTTAGTTTCTATCAACTATGTTTCCTTTTCCTAGCCTCAATATTTTTCTTTTACATATAAGGTGGAACAATTAAAACATTTAAAAATTCAGTTCAACTTATGAAGAACGCATATAATTTGAAAAATGGGGATTGGTCCACAATTGAGCATAATAAACATAAATTTAATAAAATATATTGTCAACTGTCAGACAATAATGTTTACCCAGGAAAATTTTATTGTTATCTCTTTATTATCGTATAAGCTTGATCCATGGTTTATTTTACTTATTTATATATTATATTTAACAGTAAAAATACGATATTATACTATATTTTACTTCTAAATGTTAATATAGGACAATAAAACATAAGAAAAGAGCGAAAGATGTGGAGAGAACTGGAATGGCCTTAAACCAGTGGCCTTCAGTTGAGAGAGTGCAGACTGCCTGGGGGAGTTGGTGCCAATCGATAGCAGAGGAAATATGTAAAACTCGATTCTATCATCTCCATCTCATCAGCCTGTCTATAATCGAGTTTGTAACGTTTATTAACAGTGTTTTTATAGCTGATATATATATTCACGATAAATTCGGTTACATACAATAATACAAATTATAATTAAAACATTACAAAATTTAGGTGAGTAATTGTAATATATAAATAAACTTATTACTTTAGTTTGATCTCGACCTAATCACAACCCTGCATAACCGTTGACTTAGAAAGGGTACTGTCTCTAGCCTATACTCAACCCAAGACCCTGGGTTAAGTGGTCCATGTTTTTTATAGATCCTAGTCTATAAGAAATTGGTCAATTTTATTGTAAATCTTTTATTTTCTATAATAGGTATTATAACTCTCTATTATTTTAATTTTCATCACATCGCACCAGTATTTCTAAAGTGAAAATTCGGTGTTTTTCGGTGGTGAGTTATGACCATGAAAGAAATGGGTAAATATCTATCACTCATCAAAACTGTAAAAACCTAGCTTCAGAGCTTGTCTCTGTCTGACTTGTGTCACTCTTAATGTCCTAATTCTATTACGAGCACACTAATAGTATTTTTCCCCGAAGTGTAATAAACATTTCATGAAAAATATTTATAAGAAAATGTATTAAATTAAATACTTAAAACACCATATACTTCGCCTGTTAATTTTCTGTATGCATCTCTGGTTTAATTTCAGATCTAATGGTGGTTTAGTATGGGCCGAAAGGTCAGGTTTCAGAATGAAAATATAGTACATAATCTACATAGTGAATATCTATTTCACATACTTATATTACATATTACTTTCTCTTACCTACTTATGAAATATAGTAAAAGTTTTGTACGCTGCATGAAAGTATCGCGATCATGAATGACAAAGGAAATACAAAAATTACTAGAAAATTTACACAAACTTCAGACATTTTGGTTTATAACTACTATTTTTTGGGGAAACCTGCTTAAAATAGAAAGCTCAAATTTTAAGCAAACATTATTGTATTGTTTTCTTAAAAAAAATTAAAAAAAAAAACCGTGCCACTACAAACCGTGCACGGGTCTGGGGTTCAGTACTTTGTAGAGACTGTACTGTTTTATGGAAAACAGGAGGAGGTGACTTCTCCTAGGTCACGTTCAACAGCTAGATTTTCCCCCTTATTTTGGGTACCCTATTTTTATAAGATTTTAAAGAGGCTCGGTGAGCACCAGGAGGGTCCTAGATCCTATATGATCCATCTCCGGCTGCAAATAGACTAAATAAAAGTTTTGCCTGCAGCGGGTTTTGAACGTGGAGATCCGGCATGACAATTCAGCGCTCTACCAATGAGCCACTCCGCTCCTCTTAAAAACTAAAAAAGATTAAATGACAGGTATATATTATTCGCATTTTAATGGCGATATTTATTCACCAATGAAATGTACCTCAGAAAATTACTACTAATATCTATCAAGGATGTTGGACGGTACTATTCATAGCCAACGATTGTGCAAGAAGACTATTTTACCATATTTATACTCATTCGCCAGATTTTTTATTTACAAAATTGATGGTGTGCAGATTACAGAGCATGAATGAGCCCCATAAGGATCTCTTGGTCATGTAAAGGATCCATGAATGGTTTTAAGATTAGTAGATAAGTGCCCTACATATTGAGCTACCTCATTTCATTAAAACAATCAATGTTAATTTGACGTAAATTCCCCTGAACAGAATGATACATCCATAAATAAATTCATGGAAAAAAATAACTTCAATATACAATCTGTTTGTTTGTTTGTTTGTTCATTTAACGTCACTTTATGCTGCTATGACTATTCGGACGATGCTCTAAATTTTGCCTATCCAGATTTAATTAGGATATGGATTTTTAACGAGTACCTGACATCGTACAGGCTCGGGACCCCCGTTTAACGTCCCTTCCGAAGGACGGCGTAACTAAGGATTTTTTTTATATACAATCTGTATACATTTGTATTATAAACAATTTTATATTTATTATGAGAAAGCTACATTACAGGTAAAATAATACATTACTTGTATATTATTTTCTTCTGTTCTGTTCCTAATAGCAAGACATCGGCATTGAATATAATAGAGAATGAAACCTTAAAACTGTGGGAAGAAGAAGGTTTATGTTGCCAACATGATCCAATATTTTAGAAACGGGGTCACGTGTCCAACCTTCCGTTACATAACCAACTTAACAAATTCACTAGCTATGTAATGCAATAATGATATTCACAAAGGGTTAGTTTTCATTAAAAATTAACAAAATCTATAAATTTAGATTTCGAAATTTCTAGTTTAATATATCCCGCTCAAATTGCAATCCATTAATTCTTTTTTTTTTTTTTTATATTGGCATCTAACGACTTAACCTCAGTTTTGCCAAGTCTGTAACTGTGCACCAAATAGTTCATTTTCCAAGTCCTGATATTTTCGGAGACCACCTTGTGTAGATTATCATCTACCTGTGTAGTAGATGTATGTAGATTATCATAAATGTATGAATATCATCATAGGAGCTCCTATGGTGATATTCGTACATTTTTCTTCCTTTCTTCTGGGATAAAAAACAGATCAGACTTGTAATCATGAATCATGTGATCAATAAATATGGCCTGGTTCCAATAAAGCTTGGTATGCCGTTCATCAATTAATGTTTGCAGGATGTTCGTCTAATGAGAGAAGGTATCGTTTTAAATCTACTGGGTCATTTGGAGTTTTAAATTATTATTGGGAACATTACTATTATTAGAGCCTATTATTGACTATTGACATAAGAGATATAACGATCTAGATCTGGCAAGAGAATTTAGCCAATTTCGCCGCTAGCCGTGCCCTCCATAGAAGCCAGTGGGATTGTAATGTAAACACCACGCTGCACGTTTGATTCTCTCAATCGTCCCGTTCCTAAGCCTCTCACTCAGCCTGAATATTTCGAGAATAGTTGCTACAAAGAAGAATGAAGCATTGGAACTAAGAAGGCTTTTCATTTTTATGTACAGGGTGTCCCGAATTTAAATGGCAAAACTTCAGGAACTTATAGGGGACCGAAAAACTAAGACAAAAAGTCCTTTAGAGAAAATCGCAAAAAAATAAACAAAACAGGTTTTCATTTTAATACTTATTTATTTACATTTATATTTATGTTATGTTCTTTTTAATGTAAATATTGCTCAAAATGTTGTCCTCTTGCACCAATGCAAGCATTACATCTAGCACTCACTTGATAAATTGCAGCTAAACATTGTTCTGATGATATTTGGTGCACTGCATCTATGATTCGGTCGTTAATATGTTCAAATTCATGCTGAAATCTAGTCTCTCTAATAGCTCTAGGATTTTCAAGAGCCCATACATGATAATTTCTTTGATTAACAATGCCTCCTCTTGTAAAGGTAGCTTCATCGGTCCATATAATTTTTAATGGAAATAAATTATTTTTTCGATTTTTTTCAAGAAACCAGTTACTAAAATTCAATCTCTTGACATAATCTTGAGGTAATAAATTCTGAACTTTTTGAAGTTGGTATGGGTAGCGATTATCACCTTTCAAAGTTCGCCATATTGCTAATGCAGCAGATGCTCTTCGGATGCTAGTCCCAGGATTGTTATCGAAGTGGCGTTGGACTCAATTTCTTCTCCGATAATCTGCTCTTACCGCTGCCTGGAATTGGTCGCCTTCATTACCTATTAAGAATGACCCAGTCTCTCGTAGTCTATTAAAAGTTAACGAAAAGACTCGTCGATTAGGCACTCTTCTATTTGGAAATCGGCGCGCATACTCCCCCACCGCTTCTAAAGCATTACCGTTACAGAAACCAAATACAAAAATCATATCAGCGTATTCAACATTAGAATATGTATGCGGCATTGTGGCTGATGCTATTCACACAAAAATATCTGAGTAACTGACTGAAGACTGATTTAGGAATTATAATGTAAAGGATAACATTAAGTGTTTACATATCTCACTGCCTAGCCTGACGAACTTTGAAAGGTGATAATCGCTACCTGTAACATTTTTGTTTTGTTTCTTTTTTTGCGATTTTCTCTAAAACTAAGCAAAACCGAGCAAATCTCTAAAGGACTTTTTGTCTTAGTTTTTCGGTCCCCTATAAGTTCCTGAAGTTTTGCCATTTAAATTCGGGACACCCTGTATATTTAATCAGTAATATAATGATGAAAGTGCTAAAATCAAAGTTTTTTGCACGAAAAGATGCCGTACCTAAAATTTTCAAAAGGTAAAAAAAGGATAGATCTCCTAAACGGTGATTTATGTAATAAAAGGTCTCTCTTGAAACTAAGAGATATACCGCTCCTTGAACACTGACAAAACATAACAGATTAATAAATTACAGGTCTCTGGAATAGGTGAAAAAGATCCAAAATTAGGTTATAGGAAATAAGGTGGGAGCTAAACTCAACATTTTCAATGACATCATCGAATGAAAATTGCTGTAGTAAGGTTACATCATGAGAAGGGATGAGAGCCGATCGCACCTTCAAGCACTCAAATACTGAGAAGAAAATAAGACATGCAAAACCCGATAAAAAAAAAATTAGTATTTGTTTAAAGGGAGTAAATCATTCTTGGTGGTCCATATTCCGTCCTTCGGAGGGGACGTAAAATATATGAGTAACTGTATGAGTGCCTTTGCCCATCCTTTACGGTGTTAGGTACTCGTTTAAGATCCCTATCCTAAATATACCTGTATAGGCTAAATTTAGGACTCTCCACTCCATAAATCTCCACACATTGATGGGCGGAATAGATCAGCTAATAGATAGCTATTTCGACCATGACTTGTTATTTAGTTAACTACGAATTGTGAGGCGAGATTTCACATTGCGGCTACTTTTCAGACCCGCTTCAGATTATTATTAAAAATAAACTTATTATAATATTATACCGAAAACGATATTAAAATGAGGAAATGAAATACTTTTAAAATTATAGTAAGAGATAACTTTTATCATTTACAGGAATTTCCTCCGCGTGTATCCTCAGAAGATAGCGGAAATGTGTAGATAAAGAGTATTTTACTTCATTATCAGATGCACTAAAAAAAAAATACAAGACATCAAAATGGCTTTTGCCAACATAATAGTGATATTTCTGCGGCATTTATTAAAAATCCGTTGTTTTTCTATATTAAAAAAAAATTATTATGAAGTCTAAATAAACATTTTAATATTCGAAATGACATGAGGGGACGAAATCAATATTTAAATTAAGGTA
The DNA here is from genome assembly GCA_037127475.1 of Arma custos. NCBI lineage: Eukaryota > Metazoa > Arthropoda > Insecta > Hemiptera > Pentatomidae > Arma > Arma custos. The sequence goes on along the minus strand of CM073762.1, from coordinate 18,571,745 downwards.
TTTGTTAATATGCACCGGATGATTTGTAAAAGGAAAATCTGTAAACATTTGTAAAAAAAATAACACTTTCCTTATTTATTTTATTTCATATTTATATCAATAATAATTTCTTAAAATGAGAACCTGAGTGAAAAAAATGACGTTTATTATTTTCATATTATTTCGTAAAATAATGTAACCCATGACTTACATATACAAAAAATATAGATGGTAAAAAATACGCAGAAAAAACAAGTCCAAATTAATCCAATAAATATATTTTTTTACACAGATCAAACAATTAAAATATAAGAAAGTATAATTCAAAATATAATGAGATCGATCAAGCTAAACTATGTTTTATGAATTTACAAAGTTGTTTATTAATTGCTTCCTATTCTATAAAGACTTGACTTGGAGTACGTGGGGCATGCATAAAAAATTAAAAATACAAGAACTGTTGAAACGCCGATAGCAACTATCACATGTTCTGGGCAAGAAATCTTCACTTGACTTACGGAACAAACGTTTTATTTTGAATCACACCGTACAACGTTCTCAACATTCCCACTTTAAAATCTTGTATAAACAGCAAATACACAACTTTTCACTCTTGAAAACATCATCAAAATCCTCTTGTTTCTTTTTCCTTCTTCATTTAATTAGACTTCATACCAGAATTAAAAAGACCTCCTCAGAAACCATTAATCAGCCAACAAAAATTTCACATTTCAGCGAATCGAGGAGAAAAAAACATTGAAATCAATTTTTTCCGTTTGCAAGAATAATATAAATGAACAATAATAATAATCAAACTAATGTGAACGTACAAAAGTTATTGTTTATTTTTTATATTTGCCACAAGTATATATATGTTTTATTTACGAAATAACTATATAACTAATTTAATATAATGTTTCTGTTATGGCTGACGGTAGAAGGTATCTTTTTAATGCAAAATCATTTAAATCTATAAAACAAATTTGCTCTAGAAGTTATTATTGCTTATGAAAACTAATTAATAAGTTATCCAGATTCAACAATAACTATAAATTTAAAAATGTAACTAATAGACTGTAAGTTTAGCCGGAAACTCGGCGAGAAGATTGTGAGAGCTTTGATTAAACGAGCGAGCGATCCTCCGAATTAGACAAAATCAATATTGCACTAAGCTCTACTTTGGCTTACTTTGCTTAACGAGTAATCTTCAGAGCATATTGAACTTAGCCCGGTCCTACTAATAGTGCGATGGCTTGCAAGTTTAGATAAAGTAGGGCTAAAATAAACTTAGAGAGGGTTATAATAAAACTGTATTATTTCCTTTTTACAAAATATAATAACTTTTATACAATAAAATGACTTATAGACCGATAAATATTTCACATAGTCCTGTCGGTTATATGAAATGTCCGCTTTCAAAGGAAAGGTTATTGAGTAAAAGAACTTGAAGAAATCAAATAATTCTTATTCAAAATATTGTTACGGCCGCACAAAGGAAGGCTGAAGCGGGGGATTAGCGGCTTAAGTCCGTCAGCGGGAGACGTTAAAATAGGATTAGGACCGTTCTAGATCGTCTCCTTTTGTCGGCAAAGGATTAAGAAGATTCCAGAATTTTCTGGCCCCTTCGTGTTCTAGAATGTTCGGCCTTGCCTATAAAAAGACTTCCCTCACCTCGAGTCAGTCAGTCTTAGCCTGAGAGTAGACCACGCAAGATCTGTGATAAGTGAGTGTCAGTGTGATAAACTAGTCAGTGTTGAACAGGCCTGTGTAATAAGTGTATCAGTGAATTGTAACAGTCTGGCGAGTGTAATAAACTGTTTCTGTTTGTTACTGTGTGTCAGTTCGTGATACTTGAAGAATCTTACGGTCGGTGGACTAGTGAACTGTAAGTGTTAATTATTAGTTATAAATTGTAGTGTAATTTTATAATGTTCATAGAAACTATTGTAACTAGTTACGGTATCTAGAATTAGTAATATCTTATATTATTGTAATAATTAAATAGGATTTAGGCCTAGATTATAATATTTAGAATATTGTCATTATAAATTTATATTAGTTTAATAATTTAATTGTTAATAGTTTAATTGTATCCTTCTCATCAGTTTTGTTAATAAATATTAGTATCTTTAATTAAGGAATTGTTTAATTCATTTTAATACCCAGTAGCCCGTAACAATATTTATCCTAATTTTCTAACCGTTTTTCCCAACGTGTTATCAAATTTTCAATCCTGAAAACTAAAAAAATTGTTATGAAATGAAGTCTTAAAATGCGTTTTTGACTTGAGAATCATTTTAAAGATACTGACCGTTTAGGAAGTTGCCCAAATTTCTGAACAGATGGAAATCTCCAGGGGATAAGTCAGTAGAATAAAGGGGGAGGAGGAATTAATAACCTAACTCGTGTGGTTTCTTCACTCTCTGTCCTGTGAGAGTCCAGTAGTACAGTCTCCATCCGATTAACCAATCCAGTTTGTTTTTTTATATCTCTTTGTTACATTATGCCAATATAACCTCTTGGTAGAAAGAGGAAATGAATTATTCTTATGAATTGCCACTGACCACCACACAGAAACCAATATTATTTTGGTCGGAAAATTTTTCAAACCGATGGCGAACGGTCCAAATGGTTACTACACCGTTCCCCGAACGCGTTGGTAAAGCTTCTTGCAGCTTGGGCTGCCGAGTGGTAAAGTTTAAACTCTTAAAAAATACACGAAAATCGCTTGTTTCGATGGTCACATTTGATGGCACATTCGTTCAATCATAATGGCTCGAAATATTATCGGAAAAGAGAAGATTGAAAACAGCGCAATACAATCTTTAATCATAAATGTAGCCAACGGCCATACCACGTTGAACACACCGGTTCCCGTCAGATCACCGAAGTTAAGCAACGTCGGGCGTGATTAGCACTTGGATGGGTGGCCGCCTGGGAAAAACAGTCGGTAACCATCCGGGAAAAACAGTCGGTAACCATCCGGGAAAAACCGCGTGCTGTTGGCATCTAAATTAACAGTTAACAAAGTACACACTTACTGGCAAAATAGGACTTTGAAAATAAAGTCTTAAAGCCAAATTAAAAAAAAAAAATCATAAATGTAGTAATGACAGAAGTCCGCTAATGACAGAAGTCACTTGAAATTTTAAAAATAATAAAAGGAAAATTTCAACTGACATTGTTGCAGTGATGGTCTTATTTTTGTTCTTTCCTAAAATATATCTGTAACAATCATGGAGGCTAACTTAAGGTTATGTGTTGCCTCGTGGATTACGTTTGCCTCGTGATTAAAGTGTGTAATTTAATATTATTTAATAAACTCATTACAAAGTAACATTTGAGAACATTATTGCAACCAGTTACATATCGGTATTTAAAAGAAACTAAAAAAACAATGGCATTTTTGAGTTAATCAGTAGCAATTATATTGGTTGAAGCTTTTCAGGGTCGACATATCTAATATTCCAATTCCAACATGTTTTTTTTTTTTATAAAGTTATATTTTCAGTTATATCATGTTTGAACTTGAATATTTGAAAATTACACCACCAATATATCCATCTTTTTTATGCCTCTTTTGAAAAAATAGGTTTTTTTAGAGGAACGATTTGTTAACGTAATACTTCAATAAACAGATAGAAACTTTCAAAAGAAAATAGTAGAGAAAAAGTACGGGAGGATTAAAGTAACATATAAATTCAAATACCTGGGGGAAATTATATGTAGCAATGGGTCGGAGAAGGAAAGCATAAAAAGAGAAAATAACTAAATTGGAAAGACTAAGCTTCGAGACGAGCAATTTATATAATAAGAGGAGCTTGTCAACAAACGCGAAGATAAGACACTATAATACGGTCTTCAAACTGGTGATACTGTACGGAATGGAAACCGCTCCCCTCCCCGGCCTAAGGAAAATGTTAGGGATAGAAAGAAGAATACTTAGAATAATTAACGGCCCAAAGAAGACACAGGAAGGCTATAGGTTGAGGCCTAATAAAGAAATTTACAAAGAAGAAATGGATTTGGAAAGGGACATAAGAATAAGAAGATTAAGGTTCTACGGACATATGGTGAGGATGCACCCAAAGAGATTAAATAGAGAAATCTTCTATAAACTGAGAGTATACAAGAGTGCTGGGGAGTACATCAAACAGATGAAGGAAGAAACTGAGAGGCTGAAAATAACAGACCAAGACTGTTTCGATAGGGATGACAATGGGAAAATACTAAAAGGAAAAAAGGAATTAAGAGATGCGAGAAAAGGAATAGCGTGGACCGAGGAAAGAAGGAAAGAACGATCGGAAAGAATGGGGAAAAAGGTGGGAAGGAAGAAGGAAGGAGTGAAGGGGAATGAAAATAATGTTACGGACGCGGGAATTGGCGATTCCTGGAAGAGAAGAAAGCCCCCTTGTTGGCAGAGATGAAAGAGGCCTTTTCGCGAAACTTCGAGATCCGTCCCGTATGTTCTAGATCTGGCATTCTGTCTATTTAAACAGCATCTCGGCGCGAGTACAGGGAGAGTGTTAAAGCACACGGTACGGTTAACATCGGAAACAGTGATAAGCCAGTGTAATAAGTCAGTGACAGTTTGTGAGTGTAATTGTGTGACAGTTTGTTATATTCAGAGATTCTTACGGTTGGTGGGCTTTAATTAGTGAACTGTAAGTAGTAATTAATTAGTTAAGTAGCAGTTGTAATTTTATGTGATTTGTACAAGCTTATGTAAATAGTTAAGCTATTTAGTAATAATAATATATTATATTATTGTAATAATCAAATAGAAGTTAGGCCTAGATTATAAATATCTAAAAATATTGTTGCTGTAAATTTATTTCAGTTAATAATTTATTTGTTAGTAATTTCTCTGTTATTAATTTAATTGATAATAGTTTAATTGTATTCTTTTATCACTTTTGTAAATAAATACTAGTATCTTTAATTAAGGAATTGTTTAATTCATTTTAATACCCAGTAGCCCGTAACAATAATTATATTCCCATGGTCTCCGTTTCGTGAAAAGAAAACAATGCAATACTTCTGCATTCTTATAATTAACATTTTTAATATATGTATTTCAATGAAAGGTACATAATTCAATCTCACCACAAGATATGAGCCTTTGGTAGGTATCATATATTATACGATTTCGTGGATTCCTTGGACCAATAAAAGAGAACAAGACGATGACGAGGAAGGGAGATGATATATCGTGCCTTATTGGCGGGAGGAATGTTCTACAAGTAAAAGCTTTGTCGGGAAAAACATTTCCTTTGGGGAGCTCATGATTGATAACCTTCTCTGACAACCTCCCGGTCATCCGTCACTATTTATTTCTCCTCTTAAATTGTTCAGATTCCCAGGGAATTACCATTCCGCATAATTTAGGTCGAGGTACCCACTTTTTACAGAGGATATATTGGAACCTCCCTCTCGGACGAGAGCACTGACAAGGCCGGTATCTGCTCTAACTGGACCGGCAAGAGGATGACTGCTCTATCTGACGCCATTCAACGTGAACAAAAGGCCGGTGTATATTTATATCGCCAGTCTTCCTTGCGTAGCTCCCAGGTAATTCACTTATCTAGCCCTTGCGTCTTCTTATCCTCAGAGAAAATGCTGTTAATTCTTAAAAACTATTTAGTTTAGTAGAAAAAATGCATCTTAAATATAATATTTAATTAAATATAAGCATAATCTGCAATTATCGACCAAGGTACAAGGTAAAATTGAATAACATAACTTTTTGACAAAAGGGCAGACAAGGAACTGAAAACGGAATTGTTACTTGCATTGGTCAGGTCAATCCTTTATTCGATGGATGAATCCGAGTCCCAACGTGTTCTCACAAAGGCCTTCTATGAACGGAAAATAGTTTTAAAAACTGTTCGAGGTTCCACTTTCAAGCGAAGTAAGTATTATGACTTCTCATTTACATTTGTATAATATATTTACTTATGTAATTATAAAAAGAAATAGAAAACTAAGGTTTCCAACTTTGTTTGAATTTCGTCCATAACAATTAAAATATGAGGAAACAATCACACTATAAATAATACAGACCATACTAGGGCTCACCCACCTCAGTAAATTGAATCGGGAGAAAACCTGGCAGTTGAGTGTGATCTCGGATATGTCAATTCCCTGAAAAACCTAGAAACAGTACAGTTTCTACCACGTACTGAACCCAAGACCCTTCATGGGTCGCAGTGGTTTTGTGTTTAAGGTTATATAATTTTTTTATTGTGTCTCCGCTCACCAGCTGTTTTGAATATACCCTCCTAAGCTCCTCGCTGCTGTTTATTTATTGCACGGACTGATGATGTTTATTGTATAAAGAAAAAATAAAGTTTAAATAAAGCAGAATCAAAGCACGTCTGAGACTTTGGTTTAAGGGTAATAGTTTTATCTATGTTTCTAAATAAAACTTTTTTCGGATAATTTTTCTTGCATAATCAAGAAGGTATCTGACAATTGCTTTACATTTCCCCTCCAACCCCTCTTCTCACCCCTACAACACCCTGGCGCTATCTTTAGGCTGACCTTTCTGCCCTAATTAGGAGACACAAGGTCGTTTCACCCTTAGGAATAAGGGTGGGGCGAATTTATCTCTAATTAAATTTGACAAATTAATTTAATCTACTTTCTAAAAATAGATCGGAATTGATACTTGAGATAATTGGGTATTCTGCATGCAATCAACTATATTGATATTCTTCGCTCCAGAAACAGTAGTCAACAATCATAAACCTTTGGAATAAAAAAATAAATAAAAGCATAATACTGAATATAGGTCGGGTTTAAAGGGTAAAAATGAAAACAAAAACTGGTATCTGGCAGAGACTATTTAGGAAAATGGATCGGATAAAGCAGCTGCTGGAGATAGGATTCTAAACATGGAAAGGACTTAGGGATTAACAAAGAATAACAATATTGCTATATCTGGAACATTAGGAGTACCCAGGTAAATAGGACAAGGGGCATTGAGGTTGTTTAAGTGTCCCTTAGGGTCGTTGGTACCTTTACTCTTAAAGGACAGAGGGCTGTGGTAGGCAAGAAGCGGATCAACTCAACATGTAGGCCGTCACATCTAGCAAAAGGGCACACCTTTTCTTTCTTTGTAAGTAGTTTTATAAGTTACCTTTATTCAATAATCATTATTATTTAATAAACAACTCCAAGTCGATCAATCACGTCAACCTTTGGAGAAGAGAGAGATATATCTCTTATTCATTAATAATCTAGAATTACTATATCTCAAGTATAAAGAACGCAGGATGGCATTCCATTATGTTATTTAAATATTATTCAGATCTATCAATCTGACTTTTCCTTGAAATCATTGCTTGGGCAGTGAGGGCAATACACCAGAAGGTTTTACGAAACTTGACAGAGACCAAAAGAAACGTTCCAGTGACGCATGAAGGAACATTGGAGACAGAGAAAACTCCATCTGAAGAAAGGAAAATAAGGTTCAAACGCGATCCGTAGTGGTAAACGAGAAATTAGAAAAAAAATCAAAAGGTTTGTAAAACATTCTTATTTTATTTTATTAATTATTTAAATAAAAAAAGAAGAAATGTACTTTTTATGTAACAAACTTGCTTTCAACTAATTTATGTAACGTTTATTAGAGATATAAAACATAATTATATTTTTTTACATAGGAAGGTTTGTTTTATGTTATGACAGACAATTTTTTCTGTAACATGTGAATATTAGTGTTAACTAATATTTTTTGTTGTCATTTTTCATATTAGCAATTTGTTAATTTTTAAAGGAATAATTAATTAATAAATACCTCCGAGACAAGTGTGGTACAGTGGATGTATGTGAAGCAATATATCAGGAAGAAGTTTCGATTTATGGACTAACTATGAAGTTGAGAGGACACGAGCCATTACAAGACAGAGTAAGAGTATTCAAGGAACGCGGAGCCCTCGCCCAAAACTAATGGACTATCTCGTCTCCACGAAATGAACACAAATTCTTCGTCCGTCGCGGTCAGCTCAAGAATTTTCACTCTACGGAGGTGATACCAGAACTAGTTTTTGATAAACGGCCGGTGGTAAAACTTCGGAATATTGCAGCATTATGAGTTCCTCGCGTCCCGCCCGCTTGTGCTTTCTAGTGGAAGTCATCTTAACTAACAGATTTTTATTCACCTTTAAAATTAGTATTCAATCAGAATCACTAATAGTACCACTGTTTTATTTTGGATATTATTTAAAATTATAATTTATGCTATTGGTGATGTTGAAGCTAAAAAAATCTGTACCACTACAGACCTATGAAGGGTCTGGGGTTCAGAACTTAGTAGAGCCTGACGGTACTGCTTCTTGGACAACGGTTATGCAGCGAGGTGATGTGACCTAGATCACGTTCGACCGCCAGACACTCCTCATTATTTTGGGTAACCTATTTATAAAGGCTGGATGAACCCCAATCGGGTCCTGGATCCCAAAGTATCCATCTGCCGCCTTTAATAGATTAAATAAATGTGTACCAGTGAGCGGGATTTGAACCGCGGACCTTCGCCAAAGCAACACAGCGCTCTACTGCTGTGTCACTCCGCTCCTGATGTTGAAGCAAAAGTAGTAATAATTTAGACTAAAGTGATGGTTTCATCATAACTGAAAGAACTCTTGGAATGTTCCAAAAAGAGCAAGGAGCATAAGTCAACATCAATGTATAATAAAATTAATATTGTAATAATTTAAAAAAACAACAAATAAATTAGAATTATAAAAGTGTTACCCACAAAGAAAATAGGCTAGATACCACTAATGGGCACAATGGGATGATACGCTGTAGTATTCCAGAGAAGTTACAACGAAAGCTAAATCTGAAATTTCATTGTTATTAGAGATAAAAAGCGAGTCTAAAAAAAAAAATTATTAAGGCCGAGAAATTTCCAACTCCAGTATATTTTAATTCAGCCTAATGGCAAAGGAGACAAAAAGAAAAAAAAAGAACAAAAGAAAGAAGATACATATTAATGAGCTTCTGTTTATTTTCCTTAAGAAATAAATAAATCATACTTAAAATTATTGCTGTATAATAAAACAATTGATTTCGTAAAATTTACCCATTGGATTTTCTTCTATGTCTTAAAAAAAAAATAGACAAAACAATGCATTAAAATAATAAGCTATTTATAATACAAACATTAAACATCATCAGGGCCTACAACAAAAAAAGAGTAAATTCAGGCAGTACTGTTCCGAAATCACGCCCAATCATTAGGTTTCTGATCCAGTTACTGGTACCAACTTTATAGGCTGGGTGAGCCTCAAGTCCCCAAAGGGTCCATCCGTCACTGTTGATGGGATAAATAATTTATCTGCCACACCCAGATTGAACCCGGAACCCACACCATAGAATGTTTATTTATTTTGGGTAAGAGAAAATAAAAATCTTTTTCCAGTTGTTGTTTATTCAGTTATTTTTACTCCTTAGAGACGTTTCGACACTATGGTGTCATTCTCAATCCTTTCTTCTCCTTCATTTTTTAACTTTAAATAAATAAATTAACGATAATTACAACACTATAAATAATTTAACATAAATGCCCACAGATAACACACTATAAGTATAAATACCTGGAAAGTCATACTTTTAAAAATTCTTAGGAGATCACTAGTCCTCCATGGTCAATAAATAATATTGCATTACAAAACCAAATTTTGATCTTTGAACCATCAGATCCTTTTTCTCATTTCTATGAGTCATTAGACTTTAGTATAAAATAACAAATTATGTTCTAACAGCACATCAACAAAATAATACAAAGTAAAAAATAATTTTTTTTTTAAAATTTAACTTATTTATTTATTTTTTTATTTTATTATATATATAATTTTAAAAAAAATTATCAAATCAATTAATTAATTATGAAGTATATGGAAATTTTTTTATTTTTTAAAGATCTAATATTAGGTTATATGGTCAGGTTATTACAATTATTATCTGATTAGGTTTCAAAGTATAAGTCATCTTATGATCTTTGGACATTTATGTTAAATTATTTATAGTATTGTAATTATCGTTAATTTATTTATTTAAAGTTAAAAAATGCAGGAGAAGAAAGGATTGAGAATGACACCATAGTGTCGAAACGTCTCTAAGGAGTGAAAATAACTGAATAAACAACAACTGGAAAATGGTTTTTATTTTCTCTTACCCAAAATAAATGAAGAATAAATCCAGTTTAAAAAAAGAAAAAATTATAAGAATAAATGTTTATAAAAATAAAGAAATCTTCTTAGTTTATTAGAATTATTTAAAATACTCGAATGTTTCCAGGAATAATTTTTATTATATATGTTATATAACTGAAGACAAGGTTCATTTTCTGTGTAATATTGATCGCCTCAAATATATAAGTTATCGAGCTATTATTCTTTTTCTAAATAAGTTTTACTTACAGATTTTTTTTAAGATGCTGTCTTGATTTCCATGTATTGTAAATCCCTGAATAAATGATCGGCTCAAATTTCAATATACTATTCTATTCTATATGCAACCTCAACGTTACCTTCTTCCATCCATACACTGAGTTTAGATGCTTTGTGTCTTATTATTATGAGGATAGATAAATACGGTATTCAGTTTACTGGTGAAATATATTGTTTATACAAATTACATGGATTGTATTGCATTGAGTAAATGTATACGTTGTACTTTATTATTGCTTGTCTCCTAAAAAATATCATAAATATCTTGAATAAACCTAGTAATGAGTGAGAGTACATTAACTAAACCAGTAAAAACCCATTTAATATGTATAGTATGTAATGTGTATTTGTGGGTATAGTGTTGATAAAAAACATATAGTCTATTTATTTATTATATCCGGGAGTAATATTTCAACATGAACCGGAGTAATAATAACAAGAAGTAGAGTGCGCCTCCTGCTTTGATCATTCGGCTGAAAAATTGAGGGTGTGGATGAAAGGCCTCGCACCCGGAGCTGTTCCCGGCACGAAGAAAGGGCTGTCGAGGAAACCCGGGCTGCTAACACAAGAGTAGCGATTGTCGGACCTCTTCTGCAAGATGTCTCCCTCTTTATATTTACCATCCGTTCTCGGTTATTGTTAACGGAACTGAAGAGCTTCCGGTTGCTAATCTTTAGAGTCCTACGAATGTAAGGGGAAAGGCAGTGACGTTATATAAAAATACAGAATATCTACAATATAGAATAATAATGAAATGTTGAAAAAAGAACTAAAAAGATTTGGTATTACTGATAACAACTGCCTGGACAGAGAGAGATTTAGGAGCCGAATGTCTTCATCTCTCTTGATTAGACTTCTCGTGGAAGAGAGAACGAAGCATGGACATGGAGGATGGGGATGGGGATGGGGATGGGGATGGACAGAGGAGAGAAAAAGCCAACATTGAGAGTGAATGAAGAATATCGGAGGAGAAGAAATTAAGAGCTAAAAACATGATATCAGCATTGTTATCGGGTTTGCGTAAAAAAATTCTATGAAGGGTCTTGGGTTTAGTACATTGTAGAGACTGTACTGTATCTTGGACAACGGTTGTGCAGGGAGGTGATTTGTTCTAGATCTCGCTCAAACGCCAGATTTCCCCTCTATTTGTTATGGAGGCCCCATGAGGGTACTAGATCCCATAGGATCCATCTCCGGCCACTAACAAATCAAATAAAAGTCGAAAGCAGAACCAAGGCCTCCGGCACTTCAACTCAGCGCTCTAGCACTGAGGCACTCCATTCCCCAAAAAATAAATCTGTTGACATAAAATCGGAATAACGTGAAGAAGTATATTGTTGCTCATACTCAGAAAATGTAGAATTATACAATGTTTAAAAAAAAAAAAAAAAATATGATTTGTTTATCATTTTGGGTTCAGTGGAGGATTATGCTTCATCAAAGCACACTGTTGTTTTGATGATTAGCTTTACAAAACACTCACCGAAACGTTCATTAATTTTAGGTCAAGGATAGGGTTCTCTCGATTTCATTTGGCATGCTTTAATATTATAAAACCCAATGGACCTAAGTATTTTACGTTTTTAAACACCAACAAACAACAAACAAACTCAATCCAGAATTATTGTAATTACTAAATATGTATGATATTACTAGGATATTACTAAATACGTATAAATATGTAATTAATATCGGATATTACTAAATAGATACGCAGTGCAATAAATTTTAAATAGACAAGATATACCCCCGGCCGGGGGCATATCTTTTCTCTTTAAAATTTAAAATAAAAATCGAAACAGTTGACTGAAAATTATAAAAAAGTGTAATAAATTGTTTGACTTTATCTTATGCAATCTTCACTTTTGTTGTGAGTTATTTTATATTTAATCAATTCAAGCGACACCTACTTTTCTCTTACATATTTATTGAACTCATCATGCCCAAAATCAATAAGAAATAAAGATTTCGTGAAACATTTGAGGATCGTGTAAGAGAGCAAGCTATGAAATTTTGTCTTTCCTGTATTTTCTATTATCTTATAATACTTCTCAAATTTATTCTCTATTGACTAAAACCTTTAAACAACAATTAAATAAATAATAGATTCTTTAAATAGGATAAAAAAACCTATTTCCAGTAAAAAAAAATTTTTATTCCTTATTTTCGAGATACGTTTCGGCCTAGGCCATTCTCAATCTTCTATTTTAATTGTTTCATTTTTTTTTTACTTATTATATGCTTGACAATTAGACCATAAGTCATTCATCTGTAAAAACATGCATAAATTCTATAATTGTAACAACATAAATAATTCAATAAATAAAACTGTACATAAATTCTTTTATTGTCCAACAAATAACCAAAAATAAAGCATAGATACCTAAATTTAAGTTGTTTTATTCCATTTAAATTTTTTTTCAAATTCAGAGGGAACCATATCCTCTATAGTCATTTAATAATAAGTCAACCTTTGATCTTAGTATATTATTATCTTTCATATTATTTTTGAAATTCTTTAAATAAAATAATATTTAATATTATACATAAACAACTCTCAAATCAAATAAATGAATAAATAAATAATAAATAAACAAATACATAAAAACCAACAATCATATTGATAAGTTATTCTGATATTATGTTATATTTCAATTGTTTTAATAAATTAAATTACTATTGCTGGTTAAGGTGAATTTTAGAAGGCAATTAATTTTTTACAGATGAATGACTTATGGTCTAATTGTTAACCATATAATAAGTAAAAAAAAATGAAACAATTAAAATAGAAGATTGAGAATGGCTTAGGCCGAAACGTATCTCGAAAATAAGGAATACATTTTTTTTACTGGAAATAGGTTTTTTTTCTCCTATTTAAAGAATATATTATATGATTGAGTCCAGTTGAAATTTAAAAAAAAAATGTTAAATACTTAAAACTGTTTTAAACCTTAGAGTTGACAACTATGGCCTCGATTCACGAAACCATTCAAAAAGCCTTCGATGGTATATAATCAACAACACCACACAGCCTAATATAAGGCTTTCTTCTACTCCAGGCTTTTTCGGAAATTATACAGAAAGCAGAACAGCACGCTATGACACTTCATGAGAGAATGGTAATACTTTATTGACCAATAGTAACTCTAATATCCCTTCCATATTTAAATCCCGCATCTGTTTTATTTATTGAAATACACAATATGATAATAATACACCAAATAAATAGAGTAAAAGATACATGACGACGATAAAGGGAAGGACTACCCTCGTGTGTGTATAGAGGGTGGTACTCGAATAACGAAGTCAACTTAAAAGAGGCCGAGATCATCTTCTTTTCAGACCCTCAGAGGATTATCAGGAAATGAAGAAGTAGGTTTGAAACTAGTTTTGAGTAGGAATAAAATTTGACATGAAAAGATTGATATCGGATTCGGGACAAATCAGCAACAAATGGGACATAAAGGTCATTATGGATGACTATTATGGAATTTTCATTCCCTACTTACAACAATTATATTAACTTTCTGATGAATAGCGAGACAAATTTATATTTAAGATAAACTATAAGCATATGACAGAAATTTCAAGTAAATATGTTTGGTTTTGAGGATAGTATAATTACTTATATAATGGCTCGCATGAATTAAGTATTATATCCATAGATATGATAATAGAATGCATCTACAGTTTCGCAACATGATAAACTTTTGTATACATTCCTATACAAAAGGTTATATTTAATAAATTAATCTATTGGATCAACGACGGAATCACAGGGAATTCCTAGCAATAGGAATAAACAACATTCAATTACAATGAATCTCAGAGGATGAAGGCTATAAATAAGACAAATAAGAATTTTATAATTGAAAAAAAGAAAAAAAAGTCTCACATCTATGTCATATTTCAGGGAGTCCAATCCAGGTCTGAAATATTAAAAGAAATCAATGGCCGAAGCCATCCATATTACTAAACGCCAAAAACTTTTTCGTCCAATCAATCTACTTCCTGGCCAGCTACCAACACAACCTCACAGCTCTCTGTAATTACACAGCTAGGCGTGGTCCGTGTAACAGTTACAACGTTTAAAAGTAACAGTTACATCACAACTGATGAAGAACGTCATCAGATTCCCCACAATAAATCTATGCATTGTAGCATTCCGAGATAAGATACATCGAGTTATATGTAAACAAAAATAATAAAATACAACAGATAGGAACATTTTTCATTTAAATCTATGTTTATTTAAAAATATTTAGGATTTTAATGTTAATATACAAACATAGCAAAGTTTATGATAGGTTTTGATTTGGAGCACACACAAATAAAGAAAATAAGGGAACACACCCCTCCCCAATTCATAGCTAAGAAATTATGGTTATCATTAATAAGTTAAAAGTATTTAAGGTTCACATGATAAATGAAAAACTCGATTACATAAAATAAATTAATTGGTTACCTAAATGGAATAGGAAAATTCTAATTACAATAATCCATAAGAGGTCCTGAACTGATGTAACTATCTCTTATTGACGTGAGATGTGCTATTTAGTTCTTCATTAATGTTACTAAGGCATATTTAATGATGATGCATGAATGATTATGATTATTATATAAATGATTCTATTAACCTTCTGTTATGAATTGGAGAAACGTTGACTGGTGGGTCTTCCGTAATTGTCGAGAACTTAGGATCTGTGTTTTGGAGTATTCAAATTACATCAATGTTTATACTATATATTATGAAGTCACGGTGAGACAAAGGTTCCGGGTTCAAATCCCAGCCGAGGGACTATATTTTCTCTTTAAAAATAGAAATATTTAAAACTCAAAAAAATTGACCAATAATTATTAAAAAAAATATACTATATATGTTTAAAAAATCACTTCAAAATGTAACCACATTTCATTTGAAATAAAATAAAAATGTAAGATTTTTTTTTTTAAACGACCAGTGAGTAGTTTCTCTATTTGAGTTTTGGCAGATCAATGCACTGTCCACAATAAATAAATAAATTAAATTCATTTTATTTTTCATTTCATGAAAAAATACAGTTTTAAAAATATGCCAACAAATTCTCACTTTTAATATGTATTTTGTATTTTGTAACTACGTATTTTTTTAAATTAAAAATTTTCATAGAGGATTTGAAAAAAAAAACTTTTAGCAACTATGAGCACATAAATAATTCAAACCGTTAAAAAAAATATGTTGATGTCGTCTTAAAAGTCCTCGATTTACATCTAATTTTTTTATTGATCGATTTTGTGATCAGAAATTTTCAAAACATTTCAATTGGTCAAGAAACATGCAAAATTAATTAAAGTTAATGCAGTCCTAAACAAAGTGATACTATTTATTCTAGAGTAAATAAATTTGGAGTTATCAACTTTTATGTAGTTCAAAACGTTAGAAAAAATAATAAAAATAACATAAACATGAAGTTTCAATAATTTTAAAAGCCCTGGATTCTAAACTGATTGTTTATATGTCTATAAGATCCTTCTTTTTTTTCAGTTAAGCTAATTTTTGCACATGGAGGAGAATAGTATTTTAAGCTAGATGTTACAAAACCCATTCTATTCTAAATTTTAATTTTTGTATGACAAATTGTCCTCTATTTCCTCAAGTCCTCTTAGAGTACGACAGGCCGTTTTCGCACTTATGGCCAACTGGGATATCCCATTGTCTCAATAACGGGCTCAATTGTTGCTGGAATTTCCTTATCCGATGTCACACACATATTTATTGGGCTATTTGTAAAGCGGCCAATGCTGGAGAGGGAAGGCTCTGGACTCCAGCCAGGGCTGACAATTCCAGGAGGGTCGAAATTATCGCAAGAAAATGGAGAGGGCGTTGTTGAGGGAAATAGAGAACGGGTAGGAGAGGAAATAGAGCAAAGGTTTCTGTGTAAAGAAAGTATTAAGTTTAAAAGAAATCTATTTTCCTACCGGTTAAAAGGATAAAACCATTCTAAATGGAAACCATTTTACGCTAACAATAGCGTTAGTTTATTTTTTTTCCCTCGGAAATTCGTAATGTAAGAGGTTAGTAGATGAAGGAAATTCGAGATATTTTAATTTAGGCTGAGATTTCGGGTATATCGAAATAATAGAAAAAAATCATTCATTATTGTTCATATAAAAAATTATATTAAAAATCAATTTAAAAAAAAAGAATTCTAAAATCTTAAAATGTCAATTATTTGTAGAAATATTATCATTTTAATCGATTTCATAATCACAAATAAAAATCCGAATGTCGGTAAATTGGAGACAAAATTAATGATAAAATAAAATTAATATCAATAAAAATGTATTAAAGTTTAACTAAAGTTAAGAAAAATACACAACTATAATATTGAAACCAATAATGTAAGTTAGACTAGGTTTTATAAAAATATTTGTGTATTTAAATTAATTTAAAATATAGAGGATACTATAAAATATGGGGATTTAAACATGGGTATGGCGTATGCAACAATGGTTTAATGTAAGAAATTTGGATATTTATATATAAATCTCCGAGAGGTAGACTAAGAAGTAGATGGGAGGATTAGCTAGTAAATTACATCCTGATGGGTAATCATATATTGTACTATTACTGTATTACTTATAGGCGGAAATTCATAAATTTAATTGGATAAAATATCTCGGTAGCTAGTCAGTTTAATTTTAAAATAACCGCGACGAAAATTGAAACATCCAGGAAAATTATACGGAAAATCTTGAAAAAGAATAATTATTAAGTATATAATATGATGAAAAAATTATAATAAAAGTAATAAATAAATATACATAGGTAAATAATTATGTAATTATACAAAATTACAAAACATGTGCAAATTAACTAAAAATTGGGTAGAGAAATGTAGAAAGGTTGACTAGGGTTTAATGAAAGGAGAGCATACGAGCCGAAGTTGGGAGTTCTAACAGGTTCAAAGCAACGAGGGCACGGTGTAATCAAACCAAGTCAGCGAATAAAAACAACTTTGTAAGATAACTTTTAAGTTAATTGACAAAACATTTACGTTTGGGGATGAATATGCTACTTTTTAAAATTGTTAAAAGTTTAACTTTTAAACTGAGATTAAAGCCTTTTTGACCAGAAAAGGAAGATTGTTTATACTACACTTTAAAAACGTGTATTATTTTACAAAGAAAGGTTAAGATTTTTCTTCGGAAGAATTTCTAAAACTTATTTATAAAAAAAATTATGTAATAAATAAAAAAATCATACTAATATTATAAATGTGAAAGTTTGTATGTTTGTCTCTCTTTCACGCAAAAACTACTGAGCGGATTTGGATGAAACTTTACAGTAATATAGGTTATACATCAGAATAACACATAGACTTTAGCAAGCGCGGATTTAGGGTGGGCGCAGTTTTTTAGGTACTGTGGAGAATCCATTATTGTTAAAATAGCAGAAAGAACATGAGTGAAACTATTTGTTTTGATATCCTACTAATATTATAAATGCGAATGTTTGTATTTATGTATGTTACTCATTCACGCAAAAACTACTGAACGGATTTGGATGAAACATATTGAGTAAAATAGGTTACAAGGACTGATTTATCTGGGGGCGTGGGGGCATGTGCCCCTCCCCGTTACAGTACATAATTAAAGGCAAATCAGGAACTTAGCATCTTGAAATTTGTATATATTTAAATTTTGGATGTACGAGTAACTTATATTTTAAAAAAATAATTTAATTATTTATTAAAAATGATCTTTCACGAAACTTTATGTGGCTGACTGAATTCCACGTGAGCGAAGCCGCGAGCATAAGCTAGTACTGTATATATTTCTTAATAGACACCAAAAAACTATTTATCCATTAATATAATATCAAACATAACATAAATTAAATTTATAAATAAATTATTTGAAATATTTATTATAATAAAAGGCTTAGGGTACCTCAAGACTCGATGCACATACTACCAATACCTTCTGTACTAATTAATCTGATCACCCTTTACGTAATCATCCTACCTACGCCTCGGATGTTTACTAGTCGACTCAAAGTTTATTTACTTTTTAGGAATATTTACTCATTACTAAAAATATTTCAGTCTAAACAAAGCTGTCACTTTAACTACACCAATTCCGCAGAATTTAGATTATTATTATTTAGATTATTATATCTCTTAATTTGTCCATTGGTCTCATCTTTTGTCTTAACTATTATTCTATGCAATAGTTTCCCTATTTTTTTCATATTTCCAATCCAGTATTTGCGTGTAAGAATGCTGATTTGAAATATTAACAACTTTAATTTTGGGAAAATTAAGCAACTCACTCAAATAGAAACACGAAGGTTTCTATGAATAAATGAGCCATTTAGTACTCACAAAAATTAAACTTATTAATTATTCCTTATTCTACTTCAAATTAAATTAAATTAGATTAAATGACTTATTCATTAATCCAGATTTTTCACAACCTTTTTTGGGTTATATTAGTTTGTGGCATAACCATCTCGCTTATAAGAATCAATTCTTATAAAACAGACACAATGCCAATGAATGTATATCGGATTTCGAAAGCGTGATATTTCTAAATAATAAAACAATTATAAAATAAAATATATTAAATATAATTTCCTTCCATAAAGGCCATTCTAAATTAGAAGACCGCTAGACCATTGCTTTTAAATGAAGATGGCTGCCTGTGTACTTTAAAGAAGCCTTCTACGATTTAAAGTTAAACTAATAATAGAGAGAGAAAAGATACATTTCAAACAAAGAAACATAATAAAAAGGGTAATAGTTCTATAAAATTTACATTGTTACACATAACCCTCATTTAAATTTTATTACTAAACATGCCATTAAATAATTAAGGTACTGCATAAGTGTTAAAAATCATTTAGAGATTCCACATTATTCAATCCTTAATTAACAATATTTCAATTAATTGATAGAATATTAAATATACATTCTTAATTAAACATTCCAGAATTTAATTTTAGTTTAATTTCAAATTATCACGTTAATAGTCTCTTTAGATATTACTTTCGACCAAACTAGAGCTACTTACCTCTAAGAGAGCACGAACGGGTTTATTAAGGACAAAATACCTGACAGTTTGTAGAACACAATATTTGAGAACATTAACTCTTGAATAATGTTTAATTAGTACTCAACATTATGTTTATTACTTTAATTTAGTCTAGCTTGAGATAATTAAACAATAAAGTAAAAAAACAAATGTTACTTTCAGGAGCTTCTCATTTTAACAGTGGCTGAATTGGTTTCTTTTTTTTTTTTACTTTTTGGTCCAAGTATCAACGCAAGGTCTGTCATAATGTAAAAAAAAAAATTAACAAAGTTTTAGTATTAAGTTGTATGGGCTCGAGTAGAAGTAACAGTGGTTTTATTTATGGAATAGATACACTAACTCAAAAAGTATTGGAGATTTGTGAGGACAAAAATATATTATAAAAAACAAAACAATGAAAAATGTTAGACTAAATTTTATTGACCTACCGAAGAATAAACCATCTAAATATTTTAATTAAATATTAATGTTAGAAGAGTTTTATTTACGCAAATATAAATAAATGAGTAACTATTCACTCATATACCTATTTAATTTAAGAAAGTCCATGGAATAAAAAACTTACTATAAACTGAAAACGTATTACTATTACACTTGGATTTCATTACTTGGTAGGACAGTTTCTAGGCCAACGATTGTGCAAGGAGGTGAAATATCCCTACAGACAATAGTCAATAGTCAATAGACAGGATCAAGTATTACCGTCAGGTTTCACCCCAATTTTGAAACAGCTAAAAACATTGAAATTTCCATAATATACATTTGCAAATCAGATATCCAACAAGAAATAAAAAAATAGCTTTAAATATAACTGAAATAATAATAAAATATTAAGATTCTGTACCAGACAATTTCCTAATAAGAAAATATGAATTTTCTAATTCACCTGTGTAGTTTAGTTTTTAAAAATATTCACACGAAAAAAAATAAACTAAAATTAGATATTTTTTCAATTAATTTATTATCAATTTACTGAAAACTTTCTATACATAATGATGAAAAAAAAATAAACGTTTTAATGTCATCATAAATGTGATGAGATAATTTGTCAACGACGAGGTAGAAATTTTGCTTTTGTACGCGAGTTCTATTAATTGTATGGAAAAATGATGTTACATTTCATGTACAGGAATGTTATAGTGACAAGTGTGATCATAAACCGAGAACATTCCATAGCTGGAATAGGGAAGAATCCACTAAAGGTTATCGTATTTTGTAATGTATATTCTTAACATTCATGACAAATAGGCAAAAACTTGGGCAACCTTTAATTATTATTTTTATTTCTCTTTAAGAAAGTTTTTAATAGAGCGTAATTGGAATTTTGGAAATGTTCGATAACTTTTGGATAATATTTCATTTGAAATAGATCATAGAAGGGATTTGCTGAAGGTTGGAAAGGTCCTCTCAAAGATCATAGGATGAACTTTGTGAAAATGAAAAATATTTTGTTCACTGATGACCTAGTTTTTTAATTACAAATAAAATTATTTCATAACTTAGTTATTCTATATTATTATTTTTAGCACGTATTTTTGACTCAGAGGAAGGCATTTATTTAATATTCTACATCAAATATATTTGAAGGTGATCTGACAAAATAAAGCCAAGAGGAAGAATTAAGAGGAATTAGAAGGTCAAATAAAAATGATTACTCTTCCCTTTTGAAGTGACTCAATAGAATAATGACTGACTTCAATAGGCATGTCCTACGTAGGCGTATGTCATTTTAAATCACAGTTTATTTTGTTAAGTTTTATTAAGTTTATTTTATTAAATAGTTGTAACAATTTCGAAATAAATAGGTCAAGAACTTATTTTAAAAAATAAAATCTGGATGATATATATGGGATAGTTATAATCTCATGATCTGCCTGAAGCATTTAGTGAAGGTCTATACTACGCGAGTATGGACTCACCTGAGCATGTTGCCTGCTTGTGCTAGTGCTGCGGAGGTACTGAGCCAGGTTGGCGCATGGTATTGATGGGCTCCAGGGCATGCTCGCTACCGCGTCCCCGCCCATTCCTAGTCCGGATAGCTCTTCTCTTGTATCGTCGTCCTACAAGGAGAAAGAGTAACGAAGCAGTCAAGAAGCAAAAGGGAGTACCAGAAGAGACCGGGGTATAGGGCAAAGGGTCTTCGTGTAGGACGTTCCTCGTGGGAATACCCAGCCTCTGAGAGTGCCCAAAATAGAGGGAAAATTTGGCAGTGATCTAGTACAAATCACCTTTCTGCATAATGGTTGTCCAAGAAACAATAAAGTCTCTACCACGTACTGGAAACTAGAACCGTCAAGGGTTGTAGCGGTACAGAGCCTTTATTACAGTAAAGTTTATCGAAGTTACTCAGCCAACGTTTCACATTCTACCAAAATAATAAAAATTCCTAACCTACACGAAGGCATATTTAGTATGCCTTGCAAACCCATTGTTCCAACCAAACTCGATCATTTTCAATTTAAGTTCCATATTAATTCGAAGTTACTCGCCAAATGTTCAAAATTCCACCAAAATAATTAGTACAGATTCTTAACATTCGCACAGACCAACATGTCTGAGGTACAGAAGGCAAATCTCCGACCAAACTCTGTCCATTTCCATCTACGTTCCATTTTAATAACGTTCCATACGTACTATCCAACTAGTTCAAGCTACTAGGCAAATGTTTCAAATTCCACCAACACAGATTAAATTCTTTGTATACACATAAACCAAGACACATGATGAAGGTATACCCGCAAAGCTCTAATCCAACTCGACCATTTTCCGCTTACGTTCGGTTTTAATAACTACTAAATTTATGTTCCGAGTTCCACCAACATAGTAATCATACCTAACAAATGCAATCCATGGTAAGTCATGACATCCACACCTTCTCCGACCAACTACATTATTTTCCTTCCGATCGCTACAATCAAACATACACCATATCTACTGCCCCGGTGAATTAAGTAAGCGGAATCGAGTTATTTTCATAGTGAACAAGGAGCAATTTAAGGCACCAGCTTGAAAAGGAGTTCTTGCTCATGTTACAACTCCATTTAAAGCCAACTACGAAGATGATACAATTCCGGTTATCTGAAAGCAGTTAATTCCCTCTGGATAAAATCAGACTTAACCACTTATTCACCGGGCCTGTAGAAATGTACTTTAAAACTTCTTATCAGGTGGCGATTGCGCTAATCGATGATGATCCTATTGCCTCTATTAATAATTTGGCTACTCCTCTAATACAGTCTCTGGAAATCGGATTGTATGTCAATCCATACTTTTTCCATTTCCAGATAACTAGTTGTATCAAGAATACGAGTCTTATAAGATATCTGGATAAGACACTCATGATATTAATTCATGCATGAATATGGAAGCTAATAAAGATAATAAAAGCCACTCCGCTCCCTAAAAAAACTAAAATGAGGAACTTAAATAATATCAACAATAAAATTAATAACGCCAAAAAATATGTAAATATTTTTGATTTCAGAAGCATATAATAGAATCCGTACTACAATCAGCATCAATTGCTCTCGAAGTCAGTCCTCTTCAAAACTCTGTTTTATTATTTTGAATCACTTTTATTTAATATAGATTATGTTCATAATTAAAACATTCTGGTTATATTTTTATCCCACCATGGAAAAAAAAACATATGTTTTGGGCTCAATTAAATAGTAATCAAGTTCGTCATTTCACACTATCCATTAAAAACTAGTCTAAAAAGTAGAAAATAATCCCTAGAGAACTAGCAACAAAGATGACAAGTTGATTTGCTAAAATATTGTAGTCCAACATGTAACAGGGGTCATGATTAGGTTGGAGCAACTTGGTCAATGTGTGCCATTAAGTTCACTTGTTGTTATGACTAGTATAGCTTATAGAGAGGCTAGAATACCTACACTATCTTACATTCTATCAGCAGATAAAATCTTGTATGCACCTCGTAGACTTATAATTATTCCCAGCAATATTTTTTCTTTGTATTCAGCAAAACGAATAGGTGAGGTAATAATAATTTTTTATTGTTTTATTCCTTTAATTTGCTAATTTACAATTTGTAACAATTATTTAATTACTTGTTGGAGTATAACAATTTAGACTGCAAGTTGAATAAACATAATAAATAAAAGCTGTAATATATTATTTATAGCAGTAGGAAAAAGATGAAAAAACCTACACAAAATAGAAAAATAAATAAAATAAATAACTAAAATATGTATAATATTTTGTAGTAAAAATAAACAATTTTAGTACAAAACAATCTTAGTACAATTTTTTTTTTCTACCATTTAAGGAATAAATTCGCTTATGATTGATAACTTATTATAATGTATTAAATTAAATATATTTATTCTAATAGTATATGTCTAGTTCGTCTATGTATGTATCGTCTTAAGGTTTGTTTGTTATAATTGCCTATTGATTGTATTAAGGGATTTCCTGAGTTTTTTGTTGAGTTGAAAAAGTTCCAAGTCTGAGAGTGAATAAACTGTTTAATTGTAATAAACTGTTTCATTGAATAATAATATTCTTCAGTTCCGAGGTGCATATATAACTATTTAAATTGGGTTAAAATGGTGAATTTTAAGATACAAAAGTAAAATACTGAAAAAACAACCAGTCAACGTTTCACCAATTCAAACTTCATCAGGAGACATACTAAAAGACAATAACATCTAAGAAGACATAGTGTAGCACATCCCACACCAACAGTCCAAACAGTTATTTTTCAAATAGAGACAGCAACCTTGCATAAAATTGATGTATATTTTTGAGTTTTTGATCACTTTAAACCATGCATTCTGATATTTCCGCATAATACTTGGAACTTTCACTCATACCACTGACTGGGAACACTTGATTTATTTTCTGTGAAAAGGAGATGGTTTCATTAGTCCATAAAGTAATATTGTTGTCATTGTAATAGTACCTGAGGATAGCTACTATTCATGACTTAATTTTTCTTTTATAATTTTGGTATTCCACATTGCTTTTCAGAATCATTCTCCGTATAAACGGAAGTTCAATGCTAAAAGTAACTATGTGAGTTATTTAATCAGGGCCAAGTTTCCTATGACATTTTTTTGATAGTTTAACATTGTTTAAGTAATCCTAAGGATTTTATTAAAATAATGGCACGTGTTATTCGAAAATAAACTATTTAGGATTTATCAGGTATCATCGCTAGTTGGAAAGTAATGATGCCATGAAAAATCCAGATGTTGGAGGGTTGGCAAGGGGTTGGGATGATTTTCGAGGAATCGATAGTGCCCTATCCATACCTAATGCCATATCATCCCTCTGTCTTATATCCAATATAGGGCTGTCTTTTTTTTTTCTTTCTCACCTCTAGTATTAACACCTTTAGGAAATAAAGTATTAACATCCATAGCGTTAACACCTATACTCATTACTATTAATGGTATTAGTAATATTCAAAGATTTCGTTTTATATACGACTAATAATCATAAAAAAGTATATAAAAATATCACATACTCATTTGGAAATGTAACGAGACATTTTTCTATGCATACAGTTCTAGTTCAGACTAGAATACATAGTAGACTATTTTGTTAAAAGGAACATGGCTGTCTAAGTAAATTAAAGAAGCCTTTTAAGTTTAGGAGTTAAACTAGTACTAGAGAGAAGAGATACTTCTAAACAAAGGAACATACTAAAAAGTTAATTTACTTGTAAACAATTTACATAGTTGGACATTACTCATTTAAATTTTAGTATCAAACATACCATCAAACAATAAATGTATTTTATGAATGAACAAAACTAATTTTATAGCTTTGTGCTTCTACATTATATAATCCATTATTAACACTATAGGAGTTGATTTAACAAATATTAAATACACGTTAACAGAAACGCATTCGGAGTTTGTAAGACACCATACTTGTGAATAATAATTTTTGAACAATGTTTAATCAGTAATTTACTCTATTTTCACTTTTATAAATGACTTATAATTTGAAATATGCAGTCTTCTAGCCAGATGGATATTATGTTTCTATTTCTATTCACGTTTGTTATTCTAAAGGGACTTTTGGGAGAATTTCCAGAATAAAGTTACTTGTGTATTCTACATATTACTTTTATTTAAGATAATAAAACAATAAATTAATTTACTTTTAGTCCTCGTCTAAAACTGAATGAATAGTTTTATTGAAATATTTATTATGGCCTATTGAATAAAAAACGCGGACAAGACTTTTATTTAGACTGTTCGCAGCCGGAGAAGAATCATATGGGATCTAGAGCCCTCCTGGGGCTCAACCAGCCTCTATAAAATGTTATAAAAATAGGGTAACCAAAATAAGGGGGGGGAATCTGGCGGTTGAGCGTGATCTAGGGCAAGTCACTTCCTTGCAGAACCGTTGTCCATGAAACAGTACAGTCTCTACCATGTACTGAACCCTAGTTTATACCACGGGTTGTAGTGGTATAGGTTTTTTTATGCAATAGCAAACATTGAAAGTTGTCTAGATATAAAAAAAAATGCACCACTACAACTCATAAAAAGTCTTGTACTCAGTATATGGCATAGATTGTGCTTTTCAAAGACAATATTTGTATACAGAAGTGATCACGCTTAAACGCCATGTTTCCCCCCAAATAAAGGTTTTAAATAAAGACTGGGTGAACCCTAGGAGGGTCTACAGAATCCAAAGGGCCCATCGAATTAAAGAATTCATCAGTCAAAGACGGATTTATACCCGCCACTCTCAGTTCACCAACTCAGCACTATACGCACTATCTTGCTTCCTTCTAGGCATTAAAGTAAAGAGAATATCAAAGTTAAATACAGTTTGGCTTAAGTACAGCAATGAAAAATAATAGGAACGAAAAAAATTGATAGCTGATAAAGACGAATATATGGGATGGCAACCTAATTAAATATACATTATATCAGTGCACAGACTGCTATTGATCCTTTGGAAACAAACACATTGTCAGACAGAATGCAAGTCCAAGACCAATGGCTTGTCGTTTGTGACATATCGTTTACGGGCCTACCAAGGTCAAGGTCGTTCAAGGTCATGGACAGACATATTTCTTCCTTCAGATGGTCATCATGACATGTCGAAAGATACCCGATTCTCGATTAACATCCGACAAGGATCTCCGAAGCCTAATGGGCATCATCAGAGCAGGAACTAAAACTTCTGTAGAGTGGATGCTTAATTTAAGTTGAATCCTGGCACTTCCACTTTTAGTCTTCTTAACGAGTTCAGTGCGGGGTAAGTGGACTTTAGTTTCCTCTGCACTGAGTGCCTTAATAAAAATTAAAAGTGTTAAATGCGTGATGCAGATTAAATATTTCGAAGTAACATTACATTAACTCTTTTAGTAGTAGAAAATATTTAAAAAAACGATGCCAATCGATATAAACCTATTCTATGAAAAGACTATCGACCAAATAAGCCCAAGATGTTAATAAAGAAAAAAATGTTAATTCCAGTCGGGAAATAAAACTAAAATGGAAATTGCGAATGAACAATGTTTCAAGTAAGTAAATATTAGAAAATTTCTACCATCAACAGTTTAGAATGAATCGGTTCTCATTAAATAATGATCCTCAGGGTGGAAGTAATATCGTAGAACGGAAGCACTCCAAGAAGTAAAGAGGGAAGATGGAGAGAGAAGTTCATGGAACTCCCCGAAGGCGGGAGATTTCCTCAACAAATGATGATAACAGATAATGAAAATGGACAAAAGTTTTCTAACTTACAGGCAGATGATGATTGCCGATAAATAAAAAATGGAGAAATGTGAATTCAACTTGAGGAAACATCTAAATGAGCGCCGTTAAGAGAATGTTTTGAAAAACAGTAGACGTAAGATCGAAAGAAAATGGCGACTCCCGCTAACGGTCACGCCGAGGTAGGTAAATTTTTTATTTTATATGAGATACATCAGTTGGTTTTGATTTTCTATATCTTTAATACCGTAGGGATACAATATTTAGGAAGAAGATAGTCAGGAAAATTTTCTTAGTAAGAACTGTTTATTTTTGAAGCATTCGTTTCGACTCACATTGCAGGTCTTCTTCAGGGCTAAATATACAAGATACGTATACATACAAATAATATATGGTAAAGAATAAAAATATATGTAGTACGTTGATAGAATAATGACTTATGTAGCAATGAATAACATCATCGATAAGGGGTAACATGAAGTAATAATTTTTTTTTTTTAATAGACATAATTTTTTTTTAATAGTTTGTAATTCTACCTGTAGAATGCGTTACCGTTACTAACTCATTTTCTCCCAAAGTTGTAGATAGGCGGTATAGTGTTGACAGCGACGGGATATATATATATATATATATATATATATATATATATATATATATATATATATATATATATATATATATCCCGTCGCTGTCAACACTATATGGGATATATATATATATATATATATATATATATATATATATATATATATATATATACATACACACACGCACACACAGCCCCGGTGAATAAGTCGTTAAGTCGGATTTCGTCCAGAGAGAGTTAATTGCTTTCAGATAACCGGAATCATATTATTCTCATAGTTTTCGGCTTGAAATGGAGTTGTAATATAAACAATAACTCCTTTTCAAGCCGTTTCGTTACTTACTTAGCCCCTTATTCACTAAGAAATTAACACGATTCCGCCTAATTTTCGAAAATTAGACTTGACCACTTATTTACCGGGGCTGTATGAACTTGAGCTTTCTCAGTGGTTATCTACAATACCACTGCATAGAATTTATAATAAGAAAACTCTTAGAGGTTACTTGTAATACATGTTTACCTACGCTATACTCGTATAAAGAATGGATAGCGTAGTGTGTAGAGTATGAAAATAAACAACGTGGATTATTTTACATAAATTAAACTACATTAATTTTTACTATCACAAGATAAAACATTATAATTTTCAATTTAAGAGATAAGAGACGGAAAGAGAAAAATAATTAAAATTATTTGTGAGAATTTATATCAATATTTTGATTGAATTTTTACCCTGACTCGTTTTCTCGTCTCCAGGTTAGGAATTCCCTCTAATGGACCCAAAACTCTTCGTAGATCATATTAGAACTGTTTATGTATTATTAAATGCGGTATTCAGGTTTAAAAAAGTAGAAAAAATTATAAAAAGTCTAGCAACTTGTTTCCAATTATGCAATTGGCGGGTATGTGATGAGGAAGCGATTCTCTTCCTGCACCATTCCCTTGATGGCCATCTGCTCCTGATAACAAAGACATCCGTCATCCTCTATCTTCTCAAGATCGGGATCTCCGCTCCGGAACAAGGCTTTCACACTGCTCGCCTTAAGTCGAAACCCGACCAACAGTGTGAATTACACGTTCATTAAACGACCTTTTAGCTAAAATAGTATTATTCTTATATCAATCGAATTCTAACCTTTAAACTAAATTCGATTAAAACAAATTGTATAATTCATGTGCAGGTTTCAAAGTCGTCGGCAGAACCTACCAGAAGTCCCTAAACGCGGCTAAAGAAGTTTTCAGTGCAAAACTTTTAGAATTTTCCTATTTATTTCTTATCTTATACATACATACATACATATATATATATATATATATATATATATATATATATATATATATATATATAAAATATGAGTGAAGCGAACTTTATTAGTATTTTTTTTTAACTATATAAGTACATTTTTAACGCGAGTGGGATAAGTCGTTCCTACAATCAGACAATGTCTAGTAATATTTAATAATAATAGTATTAACAATAATATCCACATACCTCCAGCTCTTGTGAGTTTATCAAGGCTCTGGAACCTGCCTTCCACCTTGGACCTGAGACTCTCCAAGTCGAAGGGAGCAGTCGTTCCATGGTCCACGCTCCTGCTTTTGCTCCTACAAACAAAATAAAAATAATAAAATAAAATCCATTTAAATAATAAAATCAAAAAGAGAAGTACATTAGAATAAACTAATATTTATTTACTTTAGCATTTAAGAATGATTCACTTGCAGCAGAAAGAAATCCTTAATTTAAAATCAAAATGTATGTGAAAGCGTTATCGAATACTTAAAACAAAAATAACAATTACACAAAAATATAAGCCAGAATAACATTAAATAAGGCAATGATAGGCAAATACCACTAGCATTTCTAAAGTGACATAAGCCAAAAATGGGTTGTATGTTGTGGCTGTATTATACCTGAATAGGTTTACGTAACGTATTATATTTTGTATATAAAATATTATTATTTAGGTATTCAGGAAAAGATCAAGTAAACAAACAATTGTTACAATATAATTAATTGTAGGCCTGTTCGCCTCAATCATACCATTCCATCTTGAGAAGCCCTTACCAACGATATATGATAGATTTTCGACAGGTATAGACTGACATTATGTATTTTTGATATTTTTTTCTAAATTTTAACACCTTCTTATGTTCACTGTCTATATTTTATATATAATTGATAGGTTTTGACGTCAGCGGACGATTGAACGTGATAAACGAACGTGTTAGCTTCTGCAAGTCAAAAGTTATACTGATTGGAAATCTCGAAACGCAGCAAAATTACCTCAAAACGTCACAGTCCTCACTTGTAGTAATAAAGTCTTTGATCCTTTAGCTATGCAGCAGTCTTATCTGATTTTACATGGATATGATACATGCGTAGCTGCAACACCAAACTGTATCTCACGATTTAGTTATCATTGTTTGTTTTTTTCAATTTTCTCCCACTACTGAAGCAATTTTAAAAACGGGGAAACCTATTTGTGAACTTGGAATACTAGGGCACTAAGAGTGACATAAGTGCCTTCTGACAGACAAGCTCTGAAGTTATGTTGGTACAGTTTTGATGAGTGATAAAGAGATATTTAACATTTCTTTCATAGTCATAACTCACCACCGAAAAAACAGCCGTTTTTAGAGTCTTATTAATTCAGAAATACGAGTGCGATGTTTTGCTATTATTGAGAACGTTTTTTTAAAAATTCTATAGGATTTTTTATAATATAATTCTATAAGATTAAATGTATCCATTATTATCTAGATAAATATTTGTATTTATCTCAATATAACAAAGTTATATTTCTCAATTTAAAGAAAATACTGTAATCGCCTAAGCGGTTTTCACATTTATCAGAATGTTAGAAGACACATTCGTATATTGTATCACTAAGAAACAGTTGACCGAAAACAAAATTAAATATTTATAACAAAAAATAATGTTGAAATATAAACGAAACCCAATAATTTATTGTTTAACAGTTTAATAGCGTTAGAAAACTTTAGTTTATCAACTCCGTCGATTATACTTTGGATTTTATTTGTTTTTAGATTACTCAATGATAATTGTTGACCTTGATACTATATGTGGAAGAAAGTGGTCCGGGTAGAGGTCAAACAATTTCTCATATAACAGGAGAAAACTTTATTGAGTAGCCAACGATTCGACCCACCTTGCAGGTCTTCTTCAGGGCTACATGCAAAATGCTATTTCTTGATTGCCTGTATTTTGCATGTAGCCCTGAAGAAGACCTGCAAGGCGGGTCGAAACATTGGCTACTTAATACAGCTTTCTCCTATTATATGAGAAATTCTTTGATCTCTACCCGGACCACTTTCTTCAACAGTTTTTAGATTACATTTCAAGCCGCTTATTTCTAATCATTTTGCGTGTTATAAATTCATGTGATGTCCACACGAATTTCATTTTACAATTGTATAATTCTATAATTACTAATAAATTCATCCGTTCCATCCATTATTTAAAAAAAATAAAAATAAAGGCTGTTCTTCTTTGATTATCTTATTTATTTATTTTTTTCATTAATGAGCACCTTCTTTCCATCAAACGGCGAATTAATCCCCATTTTACAAATTAAAGAACTTCTCACTTAATTTTACTACAGTAGGTGCTTGAAGTTTAATTTGAGGTACCTACCCCGATACTGATCTAGAAATGGAAGTTAACTTTAGAGCTTATTTTATAACCCTCCTCCCCTAGTAAGTCTATTAAAGCATGAGCACCCAATAATTAGTATTTATATACATATACTTATGAATAATATATAAAAATAATATTTTGTTTAAATTTTACGTTTGTTTTATAGACAAAAGCAGTTATAACTAATAAGGAAAACGTCTTTATTTTTTTCAACTGCATTGTCTATACTGAAATAATATTCCTAAAGTTAAAATATTGGAATTACATGTAGCTACGTTTATTTTTTTTATGGATGCATTTAATTTTTTCCATTTGATTAAAAAAACAGTGGTATATTTCATGTAATGGCTTAGAGAAGTCACAGATGGAGAGTTTGGGATTTGCTAAAATTTAAAAGTATTTATAATTTAAGTGATCGAGCATGACAAAAGACTAAACCAAAAGCAATTCCTTGATCCTTTGCTTGGCAACGCCGACAGAAAATTATGTCACTAAAATTTTTTTATATAACGGAGCATACAAAAAGTAACATACTATAAATTTTTTGTTAATAGAAATAAATAATAAAATAAGAATAAGTATATACATAATAAATCTTTAAAAAAATAAGAAATAACCCTATTGTTGTTGCTGGTTGCTAATAATATTTTTTTAATTTAATTTAACTCATAAGTACTAAATTAAAAAATAGAAGAAACAGAACCGAACCAAAACACTTGGGTATGGCTATTTTTTTGGTAAATGACATTTTTTTTTCAAATAAAATTAAGTAACGTGTACATGTGTACTATGTTTAGATTAATCAACTACTCAACAAAACTGTATATTGTTGATGTTGACAATATTTAATTAATTAAGGAATGCGCTGACTAAGGAGGTTGACTGACTGCGGTTTTACATCAAAAAGATCGATAGCTCTGAGCCGGCCCAACTACACGGCGCAGCAGCGCCCATCTCACCCGCTATAACCAACTTTTATTATTATTTTTTTCATATTTCATAGTTTTAATATAATATATTAATGTAATAAAATAGGAGCCATAGTATCTGTGCATATTTTGAGCGTTAGAACACGCCAATGGAAAACTCAGGGAGTACTAAAACAAAATAATAAGCTGACCTTTTTATAGTAACACTCGCGTTTTGCAGATTAATTTATGTATAATATAATTTGTTAGAGAAGAAATTAGTTGACTGGAACTTCTAATGTAAGGATAGAGATAGTTGGGGTGCAGTCAAATGAAACACCAATTAAGTGAATACTTATTTATTAAGTGTGCCGACGTTTCGACCTGCTTTGAAGGTAATCTTCAGGGCTATGAGAGTCACAGAAAAAACAAAATAACTAAAAAATACATTACATTAAAGTACCAAGAATAGAGAAAAGATTACGTCCAATTAAAGATTAAAAAATATTGATATAATATTAGCACCCCAAACTATCTCTATCCTTACATTATAATATAATTTATTGAATCTTTCTTTTCTGAACTGTAATAAACGTAAAATAGATAATAAATTAACGATAATACCAAAAGATGAAATTTTATAAATCAAAATTTTAAAAAAATTATATTAAAGTTCAGATAAAAGGATGGATAGATATTGTCGTTCCTAAATAAATTTGAAGAGTATTTTTTCTAATATTGTATTTTTTTTTTATTACTTAAGACTTAGTATTATGTCTTAGTATTATTCTGTAATTAAAAAAAATAAAAATAGAGGCTGTCATGTAGATGAAGTCAAAATTGCAGCAAACTTATATTACAACTTTCTTTGTTTCACTACCATAAATATTGATATGTACATACGAGGTGTGGCTATTAAATAACGAGACTGACGTTGCTTTCGATATACATGGGATTGTGTACCTTCACTGGGTTCCTGAAGGTCAAACTATTAATCAATACTACTTAGTGCCTTGAGGTACTTGCAAAACTACTTGAAAGAATAAAGAAAAAACGACCCGAAATGTGGAAGGACAAATCATGGGTTTTCCTCCAAGACAATGCGCCAGCTCATTCCGCGTTATCTGTCAAGAGGTTCCTAGCCCGGTACAGCATTCCAGTATTAGAACATCCATCTTATTCACCAGATCTCGCACCATGTGACTTCTATCTGTTCCCTTAGGTGAAATCTTCATTAAAAGGGACGAGGTTTGAGTACGTGGAAGCTGTAAAAGAGAAAGCGGCACGCGTCCTGAAGGAGCTGACAGAAGATGATTTCCAGCACTGTTTCCAACAATGTAAAATTCGCATGGAGCGTTATAGGGATATAGAAGGGGTGTTTACTGAAGGTGATATTAAGTAATTATGTATAAAATAAAAATAAATTTTATTGCAACGTCAGTCTCGTTATTTAATAGCCACACCTCGTATACGTATATATTTTTAGTGGCGTTTATTTTTTTAATTATATACAGACAAATGATTAAAAAAACGTACCATTTTAAAGATCATAATTTTACTATCTCACAGATAAGGTACGGATACAAGAAGGGATCGAAATTACTTAAAAATAAGTTAAGATTAAAAAATAAATTTCCTACTACTTGAGAGTTACCAATATACTTAAAACAATTCGGAGTTAGCTGTCATTAAGAAGAAGTCAATTTTGGACCCAACTAATATTACAATTTTCTTTGTGTATCATTGATCATGCTACGTGAGTATTTTAGCGACTTTTTTTTTTTTTAAACTACGTATATAGTAATGATACAAAAATATAAAATTTTACAGATAACGTCCAATAAAAGAAAAGTTGGACATTGCCATTCCTATAAAATTACTTACTATTACACTTCAAAAAATAGGTACTCAGCTCTCATAAACTCTTCACTCATCCAGTTAGATATTTTTAAAAACAAGTTATCTTAGTTGATATTGTTCATATTTTTGTTTCATTGTCTGCTTTGTTTATTTCTACATGCCATTGTAATTTGTATACATATGCAATTATCTATTGTTTCTCTCTATATAATTATTGTAATATTATTTCAGTCATTCTTTATTTCTTGTACTCTGTCTTCTTTTTCTTTTTAAATGTTATCACTGGAGGTGATTCGCAACTTTTTTTTCTCATTAATTTTTTCTCATTTAATAAGACATAATAATATCCTGTATTATTATACTCTAAGCCATAATAATATTGGTATTCTAAAGGGTCTTGTCCCAGAATAAATAAAGAATTTATTATTATTATTATTAAAGAAGTCAAAACTAGAGTAAACTAATGTTGCAAGTTTCTTTATGTCACTACAAGAAATCTTGCTATGAAAGGACATATTTTAATTAAAGGAATTTTTTTTTATCTACGCACATGAATTTTTTTTTTAGCTTATGTACTAAACAATAAAATAAATATTGTGTTGATTGGCATTTTACTTCCTTCAAGAGTTGTTCGGTTATCAGAATCATATTTGATGACATTAGTTTAAATAATCGACCTTCTACAGCATTATGTTATGTCTATAGTCTCATTGAAGATCAATGCGATCGAACGAAAAAAAAAATTAATTTTTACAAATCCAACTACTTACAATCGATCAAAAATTTAAAATCGAAAATTTCCAAACAGATTTCAAAATAACCTTTGTAAACCAATTTTTTTAATGGAGATAGTTGGGGGTGCAGTCGAGAAAACACCAAATAAGTCAAGACTTATATTTATGTGTGCTTAGACTTAAATTTTTTAATATCTAACTGAAAACGTAAGCTCACAAATTTCGAAACTATAACGCGCCCAATTTTTCAACTTACAACAATCGTAATCCAAAACAAAGGTTCTCCGTTCCAAAAATTTTTAGATACCTGTGCACTGGTACAAGGCAGCTAGAAGGAAGTGTAAATTCTTCTTCTTTGTCTCATAAATTATTCACAGAAAAAAAAAGTAGCAACCAATCTACATGACAAGCAGCTCACTAAATCATTCCCCAATATTTCTACGCGTCTTTAACCCTTTAGAATAAAGGTATAAATTTTAGTTTTCATTTTTTAAATAAAAATGGCTATGAACAAAAAATGATTCATCATTAACTGGTTCGAGAGACTTAAAATTATAGAATAAACGGTTAAGAGTTGAAAATATATCTAAATAAATAAGTGCATGGTAAGGAACAAAGTATTAAAATATTGGCATAAATAAATAGCATTATCCAAATTGCTAATGTGAGGATTAACAAATATAATATAAATTTATTGTAGTTTTAAACGTGACGCTTTTCCATTGAACAGAAATTTCTTCAAGGGTAGGAAAAAATTTATGGGACGTTAAAATGGAAAATCAAACTGCTCGTAAAAGAGCAGCTTGCTGGGCCAGACTCTACATTTCAATATTTGGGTTAATTCTTGCATGACTCATAAAATCACTAACCATGCATAAACGAATTTTATGGTTTTAGACATAAATTGTACATTTTTAATTATTTAAAAAAAAATATATAGGTATAGTTTAAACCGAATTTGACAGTTCGAAAAATGTTCGAAGAGCTGAAAAATTGTGGATGAAGTCTAGCTAATGTAAGTCTATATTGTTTGGCTTGACTTGTAACTTAATGTAGTTTTGTAAATTTATGAACGCAGGTTAAGTAGTGAATTCATACTTAATTATCAGATACAAATTTGAATCTTAAAAAAAATTAAAAATAAAATATATAAATATTTACTTATATTTCATAACCATATCATTATTATTTCATTAGTTTTTGTTGATACGTCCCAAGGTGAGATTTGGCTTAAGACTTAAGATATATTATATTATAAATATAATATATATATATAAGATATATTATAAATATTGATTGAAAATAACTTATCCAAAAAAAAAATATACATACATATATATATATATATATATATATATATTTAAAAAGTAATTTAAGCAGACATTACTAAAGACTAAATGAGATATATAATACTCAAATAATAACGAAATAAATTATAAAAGTAGGTAATTAATTAGTATTACCTAGTTTTTATTTTTACTTCATATTGTTATTAGAGTACTTAAGATTATTACAGAGCGATAATTTTATTGTCTTTTTTATGTTGAAAAGAGAAAAAAAGCACAACTACAACTAGAATATTGATATTCGTATGGCGTTATAAATTTTAAGTTACTGTTGACTTCAGTACATTTCTACTTTGAAGAGGATCTATTAGGACGCGGTTGGATGCAATAGAGGCACACGGACTACGTTCTTACATGTGGCTCATGAGTAAAAGTAACTTGGCTGCTGACGGAAAAAGAAGATTTTTATGATATAAGTATATCGAATAACATCTCTAAACTTGAGGTCACAGCCATTGCAGGGCGAGAATTTGGGAAACTAAAAGGACTTATGTGACTAAGGACTTTCGTGACTATAGGTTTAATACGTTTGTGTCGTTTAACCAATTTAATTGATACTATAGTCTGACGACGAGGTTCTATCGATCCAGAATTCTTTTTTTTTTATTAAACGCTCGTACATATTTAAACTATCAAATTATTAATTGTTAATTCTACACTCATGCACTAGATTATAGTATAAATCAAAAGCAACATTCACACAACCTCACTACGACCCGCCTCCGGTCGACAGATGTATTTTTTATAACTCATTGATTGACCTAGCTGACATCCTTCACTAGAGGTCAATATTCTTTCTCAGGAAAATAAATATAATAGTTTTATCTAGGTACTGTTTTAATTTTTAGTATTATTTTTTATTCATATCTGAAAAAGGCAAGTAGCATAATGATCTGGTCAATGATTCTACATATTTGTACAAGGTTCTTAGCTAGACCTGCATTATAGATAACATTTTGACGGATTTGATTAACCTTGTTCTCAGGGGAGATGATATCCCGGATCATCTGAGGGCTGGGTACATATCGCCTATATACAAGAAGGGTGATAGGACAGTGTGCCGAAACTACCGCGGAATCTGCGTACAAAGTTCTGTTGTCAGAATTATTGGTAGGCTGCTCCTTGAAAAATTAGAGGAAGCGTACTCTACCCCTCAGGAACAAGCAGGTTTTACGCCGGGACGGTCATGCACGGACAACATATTTGTTGTTCGTCAACTGATTGAGAAGTCTCAGGAAAGGAAGCAGGAACTACATATAGCCTTTATAGACCTGGAACAAGGAGATGACAATGTGCCTAGAGAGAGGTTGTGGGTGGCACTTGAAAAGGCAGGCATTGAGACACCTATACACCGACGACATGTACCAAATAAGATGCGGGAACCACCTTTCGGACCCTTTTCATGGTACTAAGGGATTAAAGCAAGGTTGTAGCATGTCACTCACTCTTTTCCAGATATACCTTCACAAGGCTGTAAAACCATGGTACAGGCAGTGTGGGGATGTTGGGCCGTTCATTGATGGCGAACAACTACTGTCCTTGTTCTTCGCTGACGACCAGGTCGTATTTGCGAGGCGGAAGGTCTACCTTGAGATGATGGTGTATGCCCTGAAGATGTGCTACGAAACGGTGGGCTTAAAAATTAACTTCGAAAAGACCGAGTATATGGCAATCGCCTATAAAAAAGTAAATGTATTCGTGTACCTGGGTTCTTGCTAGATGGATGCAACCGGGTCGTCAGAGCATAACGTCAGAAGAAAGGTGGAGCAAGCTCGAAAGGCAACCAGAATGCTGCATCCGGTCCTCTGGAATACAGAAATATCTAAAGAAAACACACGCCGTATTTTCACAGCCATAGTGGAAATCATCCTGACATATTCCTCGGAAACATGGACCATGAGCTCCCGTCTATACTCAAAGTTGCAGGCGGTAGAGATGGATTTATGGAGGAGGTGTCTCCGTGTCACTAGGCTGGATAAAGTAAGAAACCAAGAAATTCGACAGAGGATGGATGTAGTTATATCTGCAAATGAAAGGATCGGTCCACGCCGCCTAAGATGGTACGGTCATGTGAAGAGAATGGCGTTTGAATGTGGGCCAAACCGAGTTCTGGATTGGGTTCCACCTGGGAGGAGACGACGCGGACGGCCCAGAAGCAGGTGGATGGAGGGAGTCCAGGAGGAGATGGCTGGTTGAGGACTCCAGACTCTTGAGGCCCCCAGAGGACTCTCAAGAGGATGATTAGATGAATCGGGAGACATGGAGCTCTGCTCTGACCGGTTGGGGCAACCCTTGTCGGAACGCCTATGAAAGGAAATGAATGAAAAATACTAATTTACTACATAAAACAAACTTGCTCCAAAATAAAAAATATATCCTGGAGTTCACCGAAACATTGAGATCTGATTCATGCACGTTTCGACAAAATATATCTAAATACAAATATCATATATAAAATGTATTCATCTAATTTAATTCTTGCTTTTTCTAATACGTTAGTTCAAATTGTATAGTAATGAGTTGCTATGTTATGCTATGTCTTATTTTATGACTATAAGGATGCACCTGTCTTGTCCGTTATAGAGGGTCATCCACTAGGGACGGGTAAGGTTGTGTCAATCTGATACTTTGTATCTGATACTAAAAAGTAGTTGATACAAGTGTCAGATACAGTCGAAATGTACCTGATATACTTTTGTATCAATTGATACAAGTATCAGATTGATACAATTAGATTGATACAACCTTATCCATCCCTAATTTCTTTCATGTATTGCCGCCCGTTTAATGATGCCGACGGTCAATACATA
This sequence comes from Arma custos, assembly GCA_037127475.1. NCBI lineage: Eukaryota > Metazoa > Arthropoda > Insecta > Hemiptera > Pentatomidae > Arma > Arma custos. The sequence continues at coordinate 18,532,619 of CM073762.1, read as the reverse complement.
GCAATATATATACATATAAATATATATATTTGTGCATATTTGAATAAATAAATTGTTCTATAATTTTAGAGCTTGAAAATTTTATTATCTCACTATAACTGTAGAAACTGAATGTGCTTCATTGATTACTCTAATATTAGAATTCTCAATATGGATAGTTTTTTCTACAATTTACCTAGGAAATCGTTTATTTTTTCTTTACCTTCTTCTATTTTTTTTTCTGTCCTCAAAAGAAAACGATGAATCTCCGTAAGAAGTTTTGATTTGAAAAAGGGGGTGAATGAGAGTAGTCATCAAGAAAATGGTTTCTCCTGTCAGGATGATAAATCAGTGGCCCTTAGCTATTTCTAAGCCTCTGATTCATACAAATTATCTCACACCCCTTGCGCAGAATATTAATTTATAAATTATCTGCGAATTATTTATAGAATAGAATGGAAAAGTAGCTTTCTGGGGTTAAGTTACTAAATTCACAAATTTAGCGTCCTTTATGCGGTGGTACATGGTTCACATGCCAAAGCCAATTTAAATTTTCTTAAAACAATTTTCTCAAATAAATAATCATTTCATAATAAACTGAATGATGCATATGTTTGTGTTTCCTGAAAAAAATTCAAATCTGGATTTATCCCCTTTTGCATCTCAACGCCTCTGTTTATGTGCAAATTATCTTTAAATTGTTGTTTTTTGGTGTTTTTAAAAATCTGAAAATTCATCTTCTATCAATCCTAAGAATCAGTTTCATAATGCAAATGAAGATAATGAAAGTTCTTCCAAAAAAATCTTATATTCCTGAGAATTAGAAGAGAGTTCTGTATCACTTATTACTTTATCACTCCTTCAAAAGAACAAAAAAAAAAAAAAAGAACGACATAACTTTGTAACATAAGATATGAATTTTTCAGCTACGCCTTCAGTTCACAATTGTATTCGTTAAAACATTAAATCAGGAACAACATATCCGATATTCCATTTACAATATGTTTTTTGGTTTAAAGACCGCTACACACGGTCAGTGTCAGTTTGTGGAAAGTAACTTCAAAGGACTATCATAACAAACAATAAACAAACAAAAAAACTGCACCATAAATAAGTGACAATTCATCGTCCAAAAACATGATGTAAACACAAAATTGAGTTTAATATGTTAAATACATAACACAAAACACAACAAGAGTGACTGGAGCTTCCAAGGGGTAGCACATTGAACTGACACACCAAAGTGAGCGCGTGGATGCGAATGTTGCGTTCAGTTAGAATTGACAGTAAGAAATGATCACATCGAACTGACACATCAAACTGACCGTATTTATAGGCCTTAAATAATTCATGTTTTGAGTTATATCATGTTTGAACTTAAAGTTTGATGTGAATAATGACATAAGTTAACATAAAAAAAAGTTTCAAGATTTTAAAAATCTTCTAATGGTTAATAAAATAATTTCAATACTACCATTATAACAGGACTGCTTTGCTTTAACAATGCCAATTTTTTTTTTTTTTGTAACTCAAATAGAACTTTCAAATACCTTTGAAAAATTAAGTTTTTTGAGTTATGGCGTTTAAGGAGCTGTAAATTGAGGACTGTTGCCCTAAATTGTAGATTTTTAACTAATTTAAATTTCCGCACTGATGAACAAATAAAATAAATGAACATTTTTTTTTTAAATAAAAAAATAGTAATACTAGGTTAATATTAATTACAAAGGCTCCCCCCTCCTTGTAGTAACTTAGAATTCAATTGACAATTTAATACAAAAGACTTTGTTGATTTCTTCTGGTTTAGATCGTGTTGATAAATTTTTCGCCAGCGCTTCGCCAGCCATGTTGCTGGCTTCTTCAGGGCTGAGATGAGAAAAAAAAATTAATATTTATAAAATTTTAATTTCTATTTTCAAAATAAAATATTTAAAACTCTGAAATTTTTTTCTTTATCAAAAATCAAAATTATTATGAGATAGTAAAATATTGTCCTGGGGAAGGCAGATATTAAGGTTAATGAGGCCTACTTGATATGAATGGAACGCGAGTTCATTAACTGAAGAGATCGTTTAATCCAACGCAGGTTAACCGTGAGCTCTAGTCCTAATCGCTTTAAACTCCATATAACCTTATATCAATTAATAAATAATAAATAAATAATCAATAAGTAATACATAAATAAATAAATAATCAATTAATAAAAACCTTACATCAATAATTTATAGATATATTCAACATGTTCGATTGATGAACTACTGTAAATATTTCTCACTCATAATGATATAATTTTGTTATTGTTAGATGCTATCATGTATTCTCTTATTTTTCCTTCCACAAACCTATTTCTTTTTATTGTGAATTTGTCTGTTTTTTTATTTTTATTTTGTATTACATTTTCTGATTATCTACCAAAACATACCTGTTTAGATATTTACTATCAAAATATTATGTATACATTGTTTTATTCTGATGTAGGCCTTTGCCCAGATAAATATTTATTAAAATTTGTTCATCTCTGTTATTCTAAAGGGGCTTGGTCCCAGAATAAAATTATTTTTCTATTCTATTCCATCATGGTGTAATATAAAAAATTATGTATGTAATAAAAACGTATGTATCAAATACTTATTATTAAATAAAAAGTAAATAATAAACTCAACTTGGAACTTTTGAAGTTTTACTTTCACTTTAATGTATAGGCACGCAGCGTTAGTTTTTAAGTAAGTTCCTCTTAATCCAAATAACCGAGCTAAGGAGAAAGGTATTTTTGTCCAGGCTGTAAATCTAGTTACTTAAAAATTTAATGAAACTGAGATCATGTACGTCTTTAAGTTAATGTACAAGATGTCTGAAGGATGTTACAGCAAACGTCTTTAAGGTAAGATAGAAGGTGCCCGAAGGATGTTACAGCAAATTTTCCAGAAAATTTAACTTACCAGATGTACTACGTTCTTATTATTGGTAGTAAATTTTAAACATTTTCTGGACAATTTAAACTAATAATTCTTAAGGTTTTGAATAAACACGTTCAATTAAATTTCCTACAACATCGGATACGTGTTATTATCATTGGAATAGTGTTACTGATTTTTTAATAATGGCCTCCTCTAAAGGACTTTAATTTATTTTTATTTTGCATATAATAATAACTAAACTACGAAGGAGTTCTATAATTAGCTAAAAAAAAAAAGAAGAAAAATTTGTAATTAAACGAATTTCCGGAATTAAGAAAAGTAATCCATTGGAAACTCATTATTTTCTGGAAATTTTGGGTAGAAATAAGTGGAAGTAAAAAAAAATAATTCCTTAAATTGTGATGAATATATTTTTACAAACCGACGTTTCGGGCCACATTGTGGGTCTTCTTCAGGGCTGGAGAGACAAAATATAATTAAATAGATGGATAGAACTCAACCTGGAACATCATTATTTAAGAAATTAATTTTTTATCTCAACCCGGACCATTTCATTCCCCATATTTATAATTAATTATTCATGATAATGAAAATTATTTCAATAAAGGGGTGAAATTAATATCGTATGACAATTTTAATTAAAAGTTCGAACGAAATTATTCGTGTTATTAACTCTCTTGGTAATTCTAGTAATAATGGTTGATAAATTTATTTTATTACTTTTTTTTAGGACTGGGACTAACAATTAACTAATACACCGCCAAAGCCACTAAAACCTTTTCATATACTTAATGCCTTAAGCATAAATAGCAAATATACGTCATATATTCCATAGAGAAGAGAAGTAAAAAACTTGACACCCTACACGAACCTATTATCCACAAATTCAACTGACAATGTATGAACAACGTGAAAAGAAAATGAACTCGGGATCTCCTTTGTTGAATAATACGCACGATTTACCCACTTCGCCCTTTTACGTCATCTAATATTTAACAAGTATACTTTACAGCTTTAAGAACTATAGGTTGTTATAAATATAGAACCTGAAATTATAAAAACATTATTAAATTATTTTTTATAAATAGTAAAAATTAATTAATTTAATTGGTAAACACTCCAAATATAACTTAGCTATTTAGCTTTTCAAAGCTATTTTTCATTTTTATTAATTGAAATTTCGGTATTTATTACGTATAGAAGTAACCAACATTTAACTCAAAAATATTGGATCGTTTCAAATGAAATGTCCATTTTTATTATAAAATTGAAAGTTTACAGATTGTATTTGATATGATTTGACTACAATTGAACGAACATTGTTCGTTGTATGCTTTGCTTTTTTGAATGTTATATAGATGTATTTTTGCTGATTGAATTCAGCTAACTGAATGATGATAAAAAAAACAAAAAAACATGTATTGAGAATGACCACATGGGTCGAAACGTCTACATGTTAAAGAAATAATAAATAAAAGATAACTTGGACAAAAAAAAAAGGGTTTTTGTATCTATAAAACAAAATAAAATAAAATTCAAGTCCAGTACCTTAAACCATTAATATTAATTGAAATTAATTTTTTATCTCAACCCGGACATTTTCATTCCCCATATTTATAATTAATTATTCATGATAATGAAAATTATTTCAATAAAGGGGTGGAATTAATATTATATGAAATTTTTAATTAAAAGTTCGAACGAAATAATTCGTGTTATTAACTCTTTTGGTACGACACACTCCAAACGACACACTCCTTTTAGATAACTTAGCCAGTTAGCTTTTCAAAACTATTTTTCATTTTTATTAATTGAAATTTCGGTATTTATTACGAATAGAAGTAACCAACATTTAACTCAAAAATATTGGATCGTTTCAAATGAAATGTCCATTTTTATTATAAAATTGAAAGTTTACAGATTGTATTTGATTTGACTACAATCGAACGAACATTGTTTAGTATGCCATCAAACATGACATTGGATACACGCGATTTTCGCATAATTTTTTTATGTTTTTAAAGTTGGAAGCTCGGCAGGCAAGGCTGCAAGAAACGTTACACCGCGTGTTGTAACAAATGGGACCATTGGCGATTGGCCCATGCCAAAACCAAATTTGCATCCAAAAAATATTGATTGAGTGAGGTGGTTTACATCCACGACATAATACAACACAAACCAGTTAAAAAAACAACTGCATTGCTTGATTACGAAATGAGACCACATATTACACGACAGAGAGTGATGGATCTAAACGAGCTGGGATATGTCCACGCACACCAATCTTATTGCCAGACTTATCTCCAACAGGTTTCCATCTCTTCAGAAATCTGGACAACTTCCTTTAGGATACAATTTTTTTAAACGATTTCCCAAGTCAAAAATTCTGGGATTGAAAATTTGATAACAAATAGGGAAAATGTCTAGAAAATGGGGGTAAATATTTTAAACAAAAATGGTTTGGTTTCATAATTTTTTTTAACTAAATACGCTATCATAATTTATTTTATTTTTTCATTAATTGTTATAATTAAATTTTTTTTTTTTAAGAACCTAGAAAAATTCTAACTAAAAGCCAATTTTCAATATTTTCATATTTCTATTGAATATTTTCAATTTCTGTTTTAGTTTTAAGGGCTTTTCGTTGGGATTTTTCCACCGTCTTGACATCTTTCCGTTTTCAATATTTAAATAATTTTATTTCGAAGAGAAAAGGTATGTCCAGGGTCGGGTCTCCCATTTTTCCGTCATGGTGCTCTACCATCTGAGCTATCCTGGTTCGTACCTCGGTCTACCTTTTCTCTTCAAAATAAAAATATTTCAATACCCTGTCCATTGAAAACGGACTTTTTATATGAAACGATCCAACATATGAAAATAATGGAGGTTTTTTTTCTCTTTAAAATACACCTCCAAATAGTAAACTCTTTATGTTTGTTGGACTTTTGATCTATATAAATGTAAACACTTATTAATCTTCTTTCAAATAAAAATGTTGGCTCACCTCTGTAACATTTAGATATTTGGAAAAAAATCAGTCCCTAGTATAATTTTGTTTTACTAGTCCAAACTCGGCCAAAAATTGCCAGAAATATCAAAGAAGTCTGGGGCGAAGGTAGAATAGTGAGTGTACCGTTCAACGGTTGTTCCAGAGGTTTTGAGAATGAGACTTGAACCATGAAGACAACTTAAAGAAAGTATGCCCCTGATGACTTCGTTTTCCGAGCTTTGGGGAAAGAAATTCGCAAAAAAACGATTTGAGAACTGCCTAAGAAACTCGGATTCATCAAATCAACCGCCGATGACCATCTTAAGTCATTGGAAAGATGGAAATGCTTGAAAGTTAGCAGCACTTCTTCCATGGCCTTATTTGTTTTCAAGGCTCCAGTCTCCCAACAATACAATATTCTTTTCGAACAAATACCTAGTGGTAACAACTTCAGGAGTTAGAATGAATAGCTATAGGAAAGGGATGTTGGATGTTATGGAAAGTTAAATCATTATTGCCAAGTCTTTTAAGGTCTACTATAATAATTTAAACATATAACGACTCTGGCAGTCGATTGCAATCCTTTGAGTTCCTCTTCCAGCCCATACATACCCGGAGGCTGGAGAGAAGAGATGAGCTGACACCTGAGAGGATACAACCGGGGTAGAGACAACCTAATAAAGGCCAAGGTTGGAGGTTAATCCAACAGAAAGGCGTCGACTTGATTGGATGCCTCTTGTAATAAAGGCATCGGGCCACATCTGTCCTGCTCCTACACAGTATGTATAGTATGTATGCATACACCTTTAGCATAGTGAGGTGTATGCAAACGTAATCATTACAGTATCATTTCACCTTTGTTATGAAACATACTAGTATCCTATAAAATATCTGCAGCTCCGTTGAATAAGCGTCTAGGTCGAATTTTTTCCAGAACAGAATCGTGTCATTCTGGAAATTTATGGCTTAAAATGGAGTGATAATAAAAGCAATAAACCCATTGCATGTCATTGCCTCACTAAGGCTCTTCATCACTACGAAAATAACACGATTCCGCTCCCAAACTATAAGAAACTCATTATGGAGAAAATTCGAATCAACTATTTATTCACCGGGGCTGAAGATATAATAATCGGACAGCATTTAGCTGAAAGGAACAGAAAAATATGCAAAATGAGTTAGAGGGAGTTTTGAATTGGATTAATGCATACGTTTGCAAATTAAAAGACTATTAATTGATTCAGGCATAGAAAATAAAAGTACCATTACAATCCAAGAAGGGTTGTATGTTCAGTACATGATAGTGAATGCACTGTACCTTGAACAGGGAAGTAATGCAAAGGCAAAGGGAGTCAGGTTTTTCACTAATTAAGGCTATCTATTTTATAGTGGATGAGTGAGCCCCAGCAGATCCAACTGGGCCAACCCACGGCTGTTAAAAGTTAAATAATTTATCTGCTACAGTTGATTTCAAATCCCGGACATTTAATTCAGTATTTCACTATACAATTTGCTACCCAGCTCCGTTTCAACGAAAAATCGATGTTTTTTTAATCACTTCTTTAATTTAATTTTATATATTTTTTCGTTCGAGTCTGCCTAATATATATTGACAGAGTTATTATCAATATGTCTTTTATAACCGTAGAAAACATACATAGTTCAACTAATCAGACATCATCTGTTCCGTGATAGCATATAAATATTTGAAAATTAAGTTTAAAATAAAAATAATAATTGGATACTATAAAAAATATTGGAATTAGAATGATTTTACAATTACTTAATATTTTCAAAAAGGTCTGTATGAAGAAAAATAGCACGCTAATTACAAATTCACCAAGGTTATTAAACTTTGAAATTGAGTTTACTCTAAGGCCTAAGCTTAACAAATTGATATCCGAAGAAAAATGATAAAAGATACAAAAAATAAATAAATATAATATTGGTGAGTTAAAAGCTAATATAAAATGTACGATTGCATTCAATAATATTTTCAGAGATAAATCAAATTATCAGAAAGAAACGCCTACATTTTAATCAACGATTTTTAGCGATTTTCTTCTGGTTGAGCGTGATCTAGGACAAATTACCTCCCTGTACAAGCGTTGTCCAAGAAACAGTACAGTCTCGCCCATGTACTGAAACCCAAACGGGTCGTAGTGGTACAGGTTTTTTTCCTAACTATGCCTGGATTGGCCAAATTCAGGATTCAGGCTGTAGCTTGTAAATTGACATTAAATGAATAGACAACAACATATTAGCTAATTTTCTCTATCAATATTACTGAAATAATTACTTTTTGCCTTTCATGTGTTGGGAATCATAAACTATATGCTTAGAAACCTGCAGTAATGTGTTTCCTGATATAATCGAATAAATTTTAAAACTAAACTAAAAGAAAAAATATATTAATTAATTTTGACACGAGCAGAGACATGTGAAATCAAATAAAGAGAAAAAAGTTCTTAGTGAAAGGTTGGGACTTTGTGAATAAATAAGAAACAAAGTTTCAAAATGTGTAGCAAAAGTTACCTGAGGTTGCTAACTTAGCAATTGACGAGCTACTCTTTTCAAGCGCTCCCTACTGGCTTCCGTAACTTATTTATCAATACGAGAAAACGTTTAACTTCTTCCTTCTGACCACATTATATCAACTTTTTGACTCATATAATTCAAAATGTTACAATAGTAGGTCAATAGAAATATTATATCTAAATCATGATAAGGAAATCAGGCTTTGTTTTGTACTATCTATCCTTCTTAACTCCTTAACCAGGGAACTAATAAAACAAAAGGTTAATTACAAAAAACTCAATCATCTGATCAGTAATCATCCTGATAATGATTAGTAAAGACAGTATTCTTATGTAGTTCAATATTTAATTAATAATAATGAATTAATTAATTTATAAAAATAAAATTGTATACATTTATTTTCGATTTAAAATAAATGAGACCAACCTCAATTTTACTGTTCATTAAATTGCTTAACTTCAGTTCGGTTTATTAATTATTTTCTATTCTCCCGGTGACAATACGAGTGTACGAGTATTTTCGATTTAATAAATTAATTGTTTTTGGTTTTTTATTTCAGGGATGTTATAAAGATTTAAAAAAATAATTTATATCTTAATCTTGTTCCAATCCGTTCTCTGTATTGAACTATGTGTTTTCAAATCGAAGTGGTAGTAGATTGCTTTATTGCTAAGCATTTCTTTTTCTTTATTTAAATCCAAAAACCGTGCTATTAAAAGTAAAATACCACAAAATAATACATGAAATTATTGAATGATCATTTATTGACATTTATATTATTGTACAAACCAAATATTACAAAAAGAGAGTTGTCGAGGGCGAATGAGAGTTGTCACCAGCAATTATTACAATATTAACTCAAAGACCTATTTGTTAAAAATTTAATTAAAATTTGTAGAACTAAACTGTGAACTAATATTTGTTTATGGAATTTTTGTGAATACCGAATTACTGTTCGCTTGACAGTTAATAATCAACAGAATTTTCAATGCAATCCAAAGGGTTCCATTCATATTACTAAATTATATATTATATGTTTTGAATATTTTTAAACATTTCTTCAAAATTGAGCTGTACATTTTAACAGAGCCATCAATTAAACGTTAACTTAAAATAAAAATATAATGGAAAAAACATAATATGTAGAGAAACCATCAACGATAAAAAAAAAAAAGCGAAACCTAATAAATAAAGAAGGATAGAAAAAAAAACCAATCGAAGTCCAACATGAATGAGAATGAGTGCATAGAACAGAACAACATTTAATATTGAGAACAATTCAAAAATAAAATGAATTATTTCATTCATCCTTACAGATTGATTATTAAGGTAACATTATCGATTGAAAGCATTGAAAAATAAATCTATAAACATAAAATAGAACTATCATGACAAAATAATTTATCTGTGGAAAAATTAAATAAACGAAATAATTTAATAGTTATATATTACCGGTAAAGTTATATGAACGGTCAACAGTGGTGTAGTGATTATTATATCGCAGTTTTAATTCAATAATATAACAAACTAAATACTATTAAGGATAATCATCTTACATTAATCGAACTAAAACTAATTAACTGAAAATTAAATTAATGGGAAATAAAGAATTTAAAAAAGCTAAAAGATGGACGTCAATTGCTTAATTTTATAGTTTAGGTTAAATCAAACCTCAAAGATTGAAATTAAATGATAAAAAAACATTTTTAAATGTGAATAGTAAAATAAGTAGGAGTGAGGAGGAACCGCTTCTGCTATCTAGCGGCAGGGCAGGTAACTCAAGGCCCCCGAGGTAGTTCACCGTTCATCCAACAGAATGTGCTCGGCTGACGCAAAGTTGTTCAACGAATCAAATGGCAATATTTTAATTATAATTGTTTTATAGATTAATTTAAAAACCATACAAAGCCAAATTATTCAACTCTTTTTCTAAAGATTTACAAAAAAGAGCAGGATAAATGCTTTTGAAAAAAATTAAGAGAAGAGCAATAGGCTTATTCTTTTAATATTTACTGTCACAGTATCCTCGTAATTAAAAAAAAAATGGAATAGTTAACATGAAAAATTTTATATTCATTTTATATTTATTTCAGTGTGATATTTAATGTTTTTACTAAAAGCTCATTTGTTCACTGTCAGGGCATGAGTGAAGACTAACCTAGTCTCGAAACGTCACCTAACAAGTTGGAGAAAGAAACTCGAGAACTAAAACACTTGAAAATATAATATTATTTTTTAAATTGTATAACATAAGGGTTATTTTTTTTACGAAATAACCAACTATTATATAAGTTTTGTAAGAAAGTAATTTAAATAACAAAATAAAATACTAAGAATTTTATTTTTTAGACGACGTAATTTATTTTTAGGATTACATTTCCCAAACTGCTTCAGATTTAGGGTCAATATATATTTCCAAATCTAATGTGTACATTTAAAAAACCAAAAACAATTTTCAAAAATGTTTTCTTTAAATTTTAATAATGGCAGTGATTTTATTTTTTTCAATCATACCAAAGAATAAAAGAGGTACAGTACATTAATTACAACTATATTAAAACACAGCAAGAGTACACCGAAGTCAGCTTCAATTTTACTATGGAAGATAAAATTTTTCGTTCGTTCGTTTAGACTCTATGACTTGGGGCAAATGGTGTATACCACTAAAAACTCGTAAGCAAAGTTAAAAAGGGATTCGTATTTCAACAACGAATGAAAAAAAAAATACGAAATTAAAAAATAAATAAACAAAACGTTTTTCAAAGGACCCAACTACAAAAATTTTTCAAGATAAAATATAACAAATGCTAATGTAGTTCAAATGATATTTATTATTATAAATGTGCTACGAAATCTTAGTAAAGTATAATATAATATGTCCAAACGCCAATGACTAAATTATATAATAACAATTTCAACTTCATTTATACGAAATCTCATTAAAAAGTGTTTGACGTGTGAATAAATTAATACCAACATAAATTTTTGCAAATAAAATACTTTATTTTGAATTAAAGGAATTCTATAAGGATTAATACATTTACGTGATAAGGTTGAATATTATTTCTGTAGGAGATGATTAATTTTCATTTAATTATGATTGTATGTATTAAAATATTAAAGAATAATATTGAGTATATAATAATCAGTATTTTGAAATATTAATTAGTGAATAATAATTGATGAGTACAAAATAGGAGATGATGTGCAGATATCAAAAATATACTTATGGACATTATTATAAAAAAAAATTAAATACCCCGCTAAAAATATAAAACTATCATTGCACTATTTTTAAAAGATATAGCTGTAAAAACACTTAACAATATAACCATTATTAATTTATAAAATTGTAACAGAAAATAATGGAGAGATCGAGGTAGAGAAAGGCTCCTAAGATATACCTGTCGTGCAACGCCGTCCTGTTCTCCAGGTCTAGTCTACCCTGCATATTTCAGGAGCAGAGGGGGACTGCCATTGCTGTACGGGGTATTACAGTTCAACGGGTACTCCTGCTGTAGGTACCGAATTATTCAGACCAAACAATACCACAATTTTGTAGTATTTCGCAGTAAAAACTTTAATGCATAAAGTAAAAAAAAAAAATGAAAAATAACGGTACGTTCAAAAGCAATTTACGAATAAAAAGGCTAAATATTAAATGTATTATATATAAATATTTTAATTATACATTTATTTGAAATATCGCAATAAAATTTATAACTTATATCCCGTATTTATTTGAAAAAATATTACCCTATATAAAAAGTAAAAAATAGACTGGGCCTGAGAACCAACTAATATTATTCATGAACTACAAGTAAACGTAATTAATGGTAATATACTACAAAAATGGATTTCTGAAGTTTAAATGTTAGTTGAAAATTAAGTTCATACAATTATTTCAGTTTGTTTGATAAAAAATGTTTCTTTTTTTTTTTAGGAGATTGCAATTAGAATTTAAAAGAAATTTTTTTTATAAAAGTCATGTTCGGACAGATATTATAGCTAATTTGTACAATCCAATCGCATTATTGTAGACTAACAACATTTGCAATGCGTTCATAAATTTTCGAAATTAATGTTGCTTCAGTCAGAATTTAATAATTATCCAAATACATTTTGGCCATGTTTCGAGATGTAAATATTCTCTTATTGAAAAAAAATCATTTTGAAGCAAATAATTAATTAAAAAATAAAATTAATAAACTATTTACCGCTATCTATTGTCTCGATCTCAATCTCTATCGGTTGAAAATTTCATTATTTCAATCGTTTGGATGCGCAAAATATATATTCAGTTTGATACCTAATTTGAATATATATATATATATATATATATCAATGACTAAGAAGGAAACTGGTGGTTTTCATAAATTTAAATGGATGGATCTTGTTGGTTTGCCTAATCTCCTTATTATTATCCAAGGCGGCCTTAACACGAGTCCAGTATAATTAAACCGCAGCTGCTTCCCACACAGGGATCCTAAAAGTAATCTAAATATACAACTTATATATTTTAAAACATATATGTATATACACATACATATGACCATAATAGACTAAGAGCGATGCTAATACTTTTAGCTATATTATACGATTTAAAAAATAAAGTATCACCTGAACCTTATGAGGAACCAATAGAGTTTGGAAATTCCAGTGTTTCATATTTAACGTATCAATATTTTAAAATACTCTCCCGGGTCTCATCCAGCCTCCTTAAAATGGATACCTTTAATTGAGGATTTTTAAAAATAATTTCTTATATATTAATATAAACAACAATATAAATTTTTAAGTAAATATCTAATGAAATATGCAGTTACAGAAGAATGCCAAATGTAATGTTAAAGCAACTAGGAGTTTAACAAATTAGCAATTATTTATTCGACAAAGGGATAGTTGGTATTAAATTGAAAGAAACATGAAGATTGTTTGGTTAATGTTTGGCTTGAAGGAGGGAAAGGCATAAATTCAGGGCAAGAAACCGAGTGACAGCTCAACTTAGCATTCCACCCGAGGCATGAGATCCTGCAGCTAATGTCCTGCCTTCAATTTAATGAAACCATTCATCTGTCTCTTTAGTTTCATCTCAGTCCTCCGTAACCTATCCCTTCACTCATCTACATGAGTGCAATCTACATTGAAAAATATTATGGTTTTGTATTTAGAGTTTTCGTATTTATTTCATTACAAATATAAAATTAGTTTTCTTAAAAAGTATGTATGCACATACAAAAAACGTATATTTAAAAAAATTATGTTTTTTATATTAATGTAGTTTGTTTAGTGGAAGTTTAAATGAGAAAATACACAAATAAAAAATATAGTTGTAATGTGACGAGCCTATATTTTAAAGCTGAAGTACAACGTTATTGACTTCTATTAAGTCAATCTATTTAATTTATAGAGGCTGGATGAGCACCAGATGGATCTCCATCTGTTTTATCTATCACAGCTGGATTTGTACCCAGCAACTTCAAGCTCAGCAACTCAACGCTCTAGACACTGGTCAATCCAGCTCCCTTGAATTTTTAAAAACATTGCAAATGATTGCATAATGTTTTGTTATTACTCATTTATAAATTTTCCTATTTTTTATTTCAAAACAATTAAACCAGGATATGAAAAAAAGAACGGATTTTTTTTATTTGGATTTTACGCATCGTCAAATCCAAAATCATTGAGGGGTAATATTGTTAGATTATTTATTTAATTTACATTACCTGTCTTAAACAAGGAAATGGATCGCCAAATATACAACCCTAAAAGCATTTATATATTTTTAATTGGTGAAATCGTTTTAATTTTTAAAAGAAGCTCAAAACAGTTTTGGAAAAACTAAAGTTGAACTTATTCTTGCTGTCTTGAATTCATATATCAATTTACATTACTTTGGAAAGGTATCGTATTCGACTATTTGAAAAAAAAATATAATTTTAAGATTAAAACCAACCTAATTTCAAAATATTTTTATATCAAAAATATTAATGGACAAAACTGTTACAAAAAAAAAAAGAGTTTCTATTTTTAAAAACTTTACATATACTTTCCTCTATATATACAGGAAGGTACATATACTTTGGCTCAGCGGTAGAGGAATGAGTTTCCATGCCGGAAATCCTGGTTAAACATGCCCAAAATAAGGAGGAAAAATCTGGTGGTTGAGCGTGTTCTAGGACAAGTCACCTCCTTGCATAAATGTAGTCCATGAAACATTACAGTCTCTACTATGTGCTGAACCCCAGGCTCGTTCACGGTTTGTAGTGGTGCAGGATTTTTTCCTCATATTAAGCTCCAAACATATCAATCTGTTTGTTTTTGTTTTTTATTATGCCTATAAGATGATGATCTACAGTAATTTTTAGAATTTCTGCATTTAGAATTATATTTTTCGCTATCTCAAATAGGGAAAAGGATGGCAAAATATACAATGTTATTATACAATAGATCTAGTGATTAGATATGATTGATGGTTGTTGGAAACTAAAATTAGGAGAGACATTGAAAGCAGGTGCTACGAACGGAAATATCGAACGATTAGAACAGATGTTGAAACAACTTGCCAGCGCCACATTGCGACTAAACTATTCACATTTAGGCCAATAGCTGTCGAATTTAAAATGAAAGAAACCAGTTTTTTTAATAATAAAAATTACTTTTTACATTAAATATAAAATATTTTATATAATTTTGAATAATATTAGTTGACCTTAAAACACAAATACAAATAAATAAATTTAAATAGTATATTGTAAAACATTAGTTCTTTGCTATTTTATGGTAACTCTTTGTTTCTATATAATTCAATCCCCTCTGGTCCTTATTTATAGTACTTACTACATATAATATTACTCTACCAATAAATTAAATATACTAATCTTTACCATATACTATTTTATTTATTTGTATCTTGTATATTTAGCCCTGAAAAAGACCTACAATGTGGGTCGGCTGAATGGAAACGTCACCTTCCAAATAAACAGTTCTTCCAACATAAGAGAATTTTTTTACCTATAACTGGACCATTTTTATCCTTTTATATAATTTAGTACTGCGCATGTGCTATCGTTAAGTTTCTAAACTTGGTGCTATGCGGATCAACCTAGGCATTATAAAAAATAAAATATCAAACTATAAAAAGTATCGGAATCATTAGACCATTTAAAAAATCCAAATAATTTTTTGGATATTATTGGTACCCATTGACCCATTGTTCCAATTATTTAATTATTCAAATCATTCGAACTCCCATTTTTTATACTGTATATATTTTTTATTTTTTAAAACGCATTATTGGCGATCTTCTTCAGTCAAATTCATTTTTTAAATGTTTACTACACGTGTATTTTTGCACCAATTTTAAAACAATATTTTAATTACATTTTTAAAGGCATCTTTTATTTTATTTCTTTATTATTATTTTTTTTTTATTGGAGCTTTGTAATACCCACACTACACTGTAGTCTTTTTAAATTTATTACACGTGGACAATATTTTTTTTATAATTGAGAGGTATATAAATATAGTATAACGAATAATGGTTATGCAGACTATAAAGTAATTTTCAATCATAATAGACATCGTTCTGAAATCAACTGAAAATATTTAACCACAAAATAATATTTTATTTTTATTTTTTATTCACCTTTAAACAAATCATTATAGACACTATTGATTAAAATAATAATGAACAATAAACAATTAAATAACCTTTATTACTGAATGAAAATAACATAGGTAATCTATATATAAATAATGCATCAATATAACATTCTTGTTAATAATATTAAGATAATTAATATTTAATCTAATGTTTTTATGATGATGACGGTCAAGGCCAATACGAAGATTATAAAAATAAAAAACCGCTATAAAAATCAACTGTCTGATAAGGAGCCTTGCAAATTAAATGGCGTGATCAAAAATAATTGCATTCACATGGCAAAAAAAAAAAAAAAAGAAAAGATAATATTTAACTTTAGTTTGGGATGTTGAG
This sequence comes from Arma custos, assembly GCA_037127475.1. Classification (NCBI taxonomy): domain Eukaryota; kingdom Metazoa; phylum Arthropoda; class Insecta; order Hemiptera; family Pentatomidae; genus Arma; species Arma custos. The sequence continues at coordinate 18,516,196 of CM073762.1, read as the reverse complement.
TTCAATAAGGACTCCTAAATCAACTTGCATCGAATTTCAGATAGCAGCTATATTGAAAAAACAAAACAGAAGTGTCTACATAATGATAAGAGAACTCAAAAAAACAACAGCTGACAAAAGAAATTGAACTATTACTGTTTATCACTTTATCATCATTATTAGAATTAACTACCTCATTATATATTAATTAAAAGCATATATTTAAATGTAACATATTCCAAATTAATTCTAAAACAATAATATTTATTAAATGTGTTTACTTAAATTTTCCCAATCAGTTAATTTTCTCCACCTAAATAATTTTTAATTATTATATCTTTCAAAACTTTTTAATGATTATTTATTATCCATAAAGTTTATTTATAGTTTTAGGGAATTTAAAAAAAAATATTATTAGAGTTTATTAGTTGCATTTGAATTATATAATGTTTTTTTTATTGCTTTAATTTTTTTTCAATATGTGTTTTTCGGGTTCTTCTTTAGTCAAATTTATTATTTGTTCCCATCAAAATTATCCTGATTGGCATTTATCACTTAACATTTTTTTCTATGATTATATACAGTAATAAATGTTATTTATTTATTCGCAAGTAGGTACAAGTCAAAATTAAAAATTATTGGATATTGCTTTTTTACACTTTTTTCCTTACAGAAGAGGTTTTAAAAGTTAAAAATAAAATAGATTTTTTCCACAAATTCGATTTTCCATTTACATCTTTATTCTGTGATATGTAAAAATTATATCTGATAAAAATTACAATATTTTAAAGCAAGCATGAGCAAAAATTTGAAACTACTCATTCCAAGATGAAAGGACTTGTCTTAAGGCCAATACTTTTTACATGCTTTCTGATTTGTAACATTTAGCCTTCTGGACAGATAAATTTTATGTAGTTTTTTCTGTTCATATTTTTATTCTAAAGGAATTTAGTCCTTTTCATTACATTTTTTTTCTGTTAGGTTATAACAGTTATCAATAAAAGTAACTGATACTAAATAAAATATATTAAAATAATCTGCGTGCGTTTTCCGAAATAGACCCCACCTTTTTAAACTATTAATATTTTTATAAAAACGTGTACCAGTAAAATCTGAGAAGAGACTCCCTCGGCTTCAGTAAATGCTAAACATTGTAACATTTCCAGGACAACAGTTGCAAAGGGGGATGATTTGTTCGTGATCAGTTTTCCTAATTCCAGATCACCAGTTTTTCCCATAATTAAGGACCCCCACAGGTTCTATCCTTGGCTGTTCAAATAATAAGTTAATAAATAAGTTTAATTGCCAATTAAAATTCTTATTGCCATTCTACAAACAGAGCTACTACGCCCCCTTAATATTAACATATAACCTAAATTATCAATACCACTTCAATGTATAGTATATCAATGTTTTTAGTTTATTTAAATTAATAAGAACGTTTATTTTAAAATAGTTAGTTAATGAGTTCTTAAGAGCCTATTTTAATCGTGACTTGCCGAATTACCGAAGGATATTTTTACTAACACAAATTAATTGAAAATTAATTAATGTAATTGATTAATGCTAATCATTAGTCGATAGACAGATATTAGTCGAGATTAGATGAATCTGAACGTTATTAAAATATTAGAACTACCTCAGATACCTGATTGTAATAAATTCACCATATTTATTCGGTCCTGCCAAGTAAATTAGACTACAGAGCCAAAAACTAAAATATATTAGTGGGCGGTAAATGCCAGAGCCTTGGGGATAGGTTAGTTTTCCGGCACTCAAAGGTTACGGGTCTTACGTCATTCTTCTAGCACTTCCTAGTGTCCTATGGTCTCTTATATTGCTCATCAACTTCTTGTGCGTAACAGGAAAAGGACTCGTTACATCATCGGAGGATAATTAAAATACTACTTTAATTTAACAACTATAATTTTATAAATACCGGCTTGTTTCTATACTGCTCTTATCTCCGTTACCTTCCTCAACTACGAAGATGGCGAGATAAAAAAGATTGATAATCCTTATCAGTAATATTGATAAAGGATCTATTACGTCATATTTCCCCTTCCTCATGGATGCACCTCCATAGTCCAAAGGTCGGGCATTCACACCCTCACATGAACTCAGGCCTAAAGTCACCTTTCATGATCACCTTTGGAAGAAGGTTCATGTGAAAATACTTTCTACTTCGCTAGGACTTAAGTATGTGCTTTATTAAGTTGAAAGGTCTTACGTTTCATCCTGCATGACTTATGTAATTTGAATATATCTTAGAGCTATGTTGATAGCTATTTTGTTATTCTTCATGGCATGTTGTCTATTACATCTACAGCCGAATTATGTTCTGAGGCAGTTAATTGTTTGAAGGATGCGATATCCTGTCTTTTTTTTGCTTAAAATATAGTTGTAATATAAGCAATAACTCTTTTCCAAGCTAATGCCTTATTTATTCATTATTCAATATAATCATATTCATTATTAATCACCATTCCGCTTCCCTAAGTACCAGAAACTCATTGAGGAGAAAATTTGACCAAACCATTTATTCACCAGGGCTGTAGATGTTACCTGCGATTTATTATAATTTTATGTCTCTGACTTTTTTGTTATTTTAAGGGGCAATGTCCAAGAATAAATATTATTTTCCACTCTATTCTGTAACTACTTATGTGGAATACACTTGTTATTCAATTCTTAATTTCGCTTGAAAAAAATATTGAAGAGTATCCTCAGTTTAAAGGGTTCGGTAAAAATGGGGATTTTTCAAGAACTATTGCAACTCGAAATCACATTAGCGATGGACAAGAAAATAGATGATATTACAACCATCGGTTTGTAACACTTCACTCCTTGAATTGCGCTTTTATTTATAGTTTTTTATAGTTATAAAAAACCTAACAAATTATTACATTATATTTATTTAAACTAAGGTAAAGATTAAATAAAAGCATGCTTTAAATAAATTAATATAAATGAGCATTTTAACAAAATTGAAAATATCTAGTGAAAAATTCATAAACCTCAATGTTAAAAAATTAAGAACAGATTACATATATCTAAAGCCTCGGTGAATAAGTGGTCAAGTCAGATTTTCTCCAAAATGATTTTTTTGTGCATTTTTATTTTCAGGGAATATGGGGCTAAGACAGGCATTGGCTAGAAAAGGAGTTATTGCTTTTATTTCAACTGAGGCGTTGAGATACAAAAGGGGGTAAATCCAATTTGAAAATTTTTCAGGAAACACAAACATATGCATAAATTAGGTTATTACGAAATTGTTATTTATTTGAGACAATTATTTTTAGAAAAATTATATTGCTTTGAATGGTGTATCATGTACCACCGCATAAAGGATGCTAAATTTGTGAAAAAACATAAACATAACAATAAAAAAATTAATAATGATAAAATATGGATTTATATATTTTTGCATATCCACGCCACCACTCCATTTTAAGCTAAAAACTACGAAAACGGTTCGAATCTGCTACTCTCAGAATCGTATCATTCTCGTACATACAGTTAACTAGTTCTGGAGAAAATTTCATTTAACCACTTATTGTGGTTAGGGGCTGTAGATATATGAAATTAAAAATTAAAATAAAAAAAAAAAATAAAACTGTTTATATATAAACTTATAAATAAATAAAATTAAAATCTGTATATGTAATTTTTTTTAAATTCTAATCTTAACTGAAAGTAATAGTTTTGCCATAACCGCTTATTCAAATATACGATAATTAAGACTAATTGAAATTACAATAAAATACTAAATACAGCATTAATTATACTTATCTACCCAAAACCAAATTGTTAAATTCTGCTGAAGCATTAATATTACTCTCCTACAGCCTTCAAATGTTTACTACCTCCACCAAAAAGGCGTAACAGCGTTTTAAATTAAGCGTGTAGTTTATGTTTTTTTTTGTTTCTTTTATAATACCTTGTCCACGGAATATGTGGCACATGAACTTCGGACAATCGCCTTGGTGCAGGTGAAGGCGAGATATCCTGTGATGATCTGCGAGACCTAGAAAAAACGGCGAAAAAATAAATATCAACATAAAAAAAACAAAAATGAAAATAACCAAACTAAAGAAAATAAAAAATAATGTAAATAAATAAAAGTAAAAATAAAATAAAATAAAAAAATCGGTAAATTCTGATGATGCCTGTAATGTTTGTAAGACACCTCATTCATCAATGTTAAGCTAAGCTAGTTCGAGAAATAATTGAGGAAAATGAGGACGATGGTTTTGGAACCTTCTCAAAAATCTAAACCTGAGAAAGAAATGACGGTATTGACCTTGCAGAGTTCGCTGGCCCAATACTCCTTGGCAAGTTTCCAACTATATAATAATAAACTTTATAAACAGCTTACTGTACAGGATTTTTATTAACTGAGAAATGATGAAGAAAAGCAGGATGAAGTCAAAGGCTAATGATATCTTAGTTTAATTGTAATCATATGGATATCCAATCCAATGATTATGTTATTTTATAATTCCGCAAGAGAGCGTGATTGAGGAATCTAGCTTTGCCCTCATTCCTGGAGAAGAAGCTTAGTTCAGGAACCCAGGCAAATTGAATGTGTAAATTATTTTATTTAGGCTTTATTTTATTATCATTTTTGCATTAATTTTCTTTTATTACCGCATGTATATATTTTACTACATTCACTTATTTTATTTTGTTTATATCATTTTTTGTTTTGTTATGGAATCGTTATAGCTACATAGCACTATTACTTACTGCCCACAAGTGGCAGATTGTAATGTTTCAATAAAGTGTTTAATAAAAAACAATAATAATAATAATTATGAAAAACGCCTAAAGATATTTGTCTATGTAGTGAATGAGGCTTAGACCATATTTATACAATATATAAAGATCAAGGATTTGAATATACGAACTAGCATGTATCATGACTTGAAACTTGAAGCCTAAATAATGATTTATCTAAATCCCTAGCAATCTATTTATCTAAAGCCTCAGCGTGCAATGGAGCGAAGTATGTTAAGGAAAAGTAGAAGGGTGAAAATAAAGAAGACAGAACTACGGAAGCTGACTGGTACGCGCGATATTCTCAAGACAGTATCTGATCTTAAATGGCAGTGGGCTGGACACATTGCAAGAATGGCATCGACACATCGGGCTAAGGCAACAACGGATTGGTATCCAATACACCGCACTAGGAGAAGAGGGAGACCAGCTACGAGATGGCGGGACGACATACAAAACTTCATAGGAGTATTATGGCACCGTTCTGTTTGGAACAGACGTAGCTGGGGTAAATTGGGAGAGGCTTATGCCCAAAGAAGGGCCTTTTTTTCTTTTTAAAAACCTTGTAAATATAAAACCCATGTACAAATTGTACATAGAAGAAAGATAAAAAAAAAATAAAGCTTATTATTATTATCATCACTTAAACAATTCTGCGGTGTGCAATCTCGTAAATTTTCCACTGGCCTCATCCTCTTTCGGGCCAAATATTCTACGCCAATCCGTATTTTTTAATACCTTGGATTAATTCATCATCTAGCGTTATTATTATTATTAACAATAATAATAGATAATCTGACCACAAGAGATGGATAAGTAACAAAAAATAAATATGAAGCTCAGGAGTCAGTATGTGCCGCTGCTTCTCCAACTTCTTCCCTACCTTGGCGGTAAGTTTGTTTCTTTGCTCAATGTTGATTTCCTTTACAGGTATAATTAGGAAAGTAATAATTGAGGAATACTTGACATGGTACATCGGGACTCACATTTTAGGTCCCATCTAAAGAACAGCTGAGTAGGTTCATATGCTAACCGCTACACCACAGGCGACCCCTTGACGGTAGGTTGATTAATCAAAAGGTCTCTTAAGTCATCGTCTTTTTAATCTTTTTAAAGTTGCCGTGTCCTGGTTTCAAGGTACCGGGTTCAAATCGCGCTCGAAAACTTTTATTTAATCTGTTAGTGCCTGGTGATGGACTCTATAGGATCTAAGACCCTCCTGAGGCTCACCCAGCCGCTAAAAGTACTTGAAATAAGGGGGGAAATCTACCGGTAGAGCGTGATCTAGAACAAATCATCTCACTTCACAACCGTTGTCCAAGAAACAGTACAGTCTCTACAACGTTACAAATCCCAGACTCTTTACGGGTTAGTGGTACAAGTCTTTATGTTCAGATAGAAAAGGAGGAGGAAAGAGAAAGAAGAAGATTATGATGATGAAGAGGGAAATGTGTATTTTCTGTAATGTTCAATATTTTAGTTGGAAAGTTTATATCGCTGTACAGATATAGTTTTTATTAAAATTTTCTGAAAATTAATATACATTTTGATGATTGAACAATTGAGACGAGACAATATCGCCACAACAAGAGCCGGGAGAGCTTGGTATTTAATCAGAGATTGAGTCCTCTGCAGGCCTCTAATACACGTCACAGTCAAAGGGATCTCACAATAGTCTACACCATCCTACCTAACTACAATCTAGGTATATATATATATATATATATATATATGTTCTAAGCGTGAATAGACCAGGGGAAGAGGTGAGGTATTTATTTCCTCAAAAACATACTGATTTCTTCAAAAATCCCTTATAGCTCCAAGATTATTTGATAATTTCTTTCTGAATGAATGTTTTCGGGTATAAGTCAGAGAAGTTAATGCGCACAACCCTACATCCCATATTCATTACGCTCTGGGGTATCAGTTCCGTAGGTTGTCGCTTCGAGTTAATTAACAACAAGTTTTAAGGTTCCATTTTTAATATTCTCGAGAATAGAAATAATCATGAGTTCCAGTATGAAAAAAAGTATAATTATTGGAAATGTGTATATTTCGGTAATCATTTCAACAACAATTGAACTTTTTAACAAACACTTCGAAGTATAGATGATGATATAGAAGTATTTGTGTTATATAGAATCGGTGAAGAGAACGGATTTGCCTGACTGGGAGGCGACCCGTGGTAGCTCAAACGGTTAGAGCACTGCCACGGAGAGGCGAATGATCCTTTTCTGAAAGAGAAAGTCTTTTCTCTTCAAAATAAAAAAAAATATTTAAAATTTTCGAGAATATTATGAGCAAGGAAACGATGAAACGTTAAAACTCGAAACGAAAACCTGCGATACCTTTCTTTTTTTCCTCAGCATGATTTTGTACGCTGGATTATTTTTATAAAATTCACACCTCAAGCCACATTAGCTGAACTCTCTTCGTAACTAACATATTGCTACATATTACATATAACACTTTGTAGAGGCTGGGTGAGCCTCAGGAGTGTCAGATATCATAGGATCCATCTCCGGCTGGTAAAAGGTTAAATAAAAGTCTTGCCAGAAGAGGGATTTGAATCCAGGACCTTCGGCATGGCAACTCAACGCTCTACCACTGAGCCACTCCGTTTCCTAGCAGCTTAAAGTTATGTCAAATATATAAACAAGCGGATGTGTAGATAAGAAAAAATATGCTTTTCTAGTGTCATTGATCTTTATTCATTAATATTTGTAAAGTAAGTTTGAGTTCAATTCATCCACGCTTTCACGTCCAGGGGAGGTTTTCGAAAGATCACAAATACAATATGTGCTAAAAAGTATTTGTATAAATTGTCAATACATATTTACTGTTACACTTATCATGGATATAGTTGAAAAGTTTGGGAGCTTACAACTCCGTGCCGAAATCTGTTTTTAGACCCTGTTGCCAAATTTTCCTTCCTTTTGGAGCAGAGCAAGGTGGGCGAAGAAGGTGCTATAAACCGCTCCAATTTCTTTTTTTTTCTCTCCTTCTTCGTATCCTGGGACTCCTAAGGACGAAGTTCTTGTTGTTGTTGCCTCCTCGGAGTGTCCTTGCCGAGTTGACCTTTACAGCCACACCTGCTCGACCAGTTCCAGCCCCAGTCCTGCGCGACGGGCCCTTCTACAACAATATCTTCTAACTTTTCTCCAGGCTATTGCTAGCTATCCTCAACAATCTTCTCGGATCATCACTTCTCACGATCGTAGCGAAGAGAGATGAATTATTTCTTCCAATTTTGGTTTTTGCAAGGCAGGCTACAAGAGCTATGAATTATTCAGACCTGGCGCCTTCCAGTGCGACTCAATTGACTTACGATGCTGTCCGGATGATGGATATTGTATGATTGTAATATATTGTATAATAAATAATACACCTGACAGATTTATAAAACATATGCCACAGCCTTACGTTTGATTTATAGGATATTTTCTATAAAATAGTTCTTTTCAGCGGATATTTTTTTTTTTACCTTAATTTTTGAAAGACCTACGGTAAATGATGCGCTGTGTAATGTCCAAGTTTAAATTAAAAAACAAAAAAGAAATACCACGAAATCACGGTAATGTTTTATAGCATAGAGAAAAATGTTGTAGCGATAGTAAATATTAAAAAAAAGAGTATTAATGACAGCTGATCAAAATCTGTAAACTTAAAAATAGTGAACAAAAGAAGTTCTACAATATATTTATATTCAATTTTATTAAAAAAAAAATGTCATAACTCAAAAAACATAATTTATTAATAGGAGTATTTGAAAGTTCCATCAGAAATAAAAAAATTCAGGTATTGATAAAGCATAGCAATCCTATTGTAATGATTGTATTGAAATTGTTTTTTATTAACCATTAGCTTGAAAATTTTTGATTTTAACTTATTCATTGTCATTATTCCTGCAAAACATTCAAGTTCAAACGTTACACAACTCAAAATATGACTTTTTGTAATGTTCTTTTGAAGGAGCGATATGATTCCCAACGCGAATATTTAAAACTTTGATTCTGTGATGATGCGAATAATTAAGGAAATATTTTAGGTATAGTAAATGTAATATATTTTCCTATTATAATAGCCCTGAAGAAGAACTGCAATGTGGTTCGAGTCGTATTCCAAATAAATATTTTTCCCTACATAAGAGAATTTTTTTACCTACACCTGGACCATTTAGTTCCTCGTAATATATTTTATTTCTAAATGCTGTCATTAGGGATGTGATGTTCAGATTCGAAAATAGAAGTAGAATAGATCATCATCATCTCATCTTAGTCCTGAGGAAGTCATGGTTGACGAAACGTTGGCGAAACATTTATCTACACGGTCTAAACCAGAAGAAATAAACAAAGTCTTTTGTAGAATAGATCAGTTCTATTGACTATTTTTTCAATCAAGGATAAAAAAGAAGTTTGTGCCATAACAACGGATGCCAGAAAAAAAATATTAAGCAAGCTGCATCCAGATAATCTGTTCACAGTCAATCAACAAACGTTAAGAGAAAATTCTATGAGGTACTTTCTATTCATTTTATTTTTTGTTGTGTAATGTTAAAAAAAAAAAGGTTACCCAGAACTATCAATTCCAATAAAAAAACTGATCGACACTCGAATATCCGAAAATCTGAACCCCTTAAACCCATGGAGGGTCCTTGTTTTCAGTACACGGTTGAGGTTGAACATTTTGTAACATACAACGGTTTTGCAAAGAGGTATTTGTGATTTTTCGGATTTAGCGGTTAAGCGTGATCGAGGGCAACTTATGTCCCAACATAACCATTTTCCTAGAAACCGTACAATCCGTGTTTTGTACTGAGTCCAGGTCCCGTTACGGTTTTTTTAATAATTAAAACTTGTATATTCTATGAATTAATTATTATGCTATTTAACTACAAATAATACACAATATGTATATTTTAAAAAAATATTGAAATTTAACAAGAGATGCAAGTAATCTTTTTTTTTTCAAATATAACAAGGTATTGTTATCGAGAGATTTGTACAACGATTTCCCTCCTGGTTGAAGACTTAAATAAATATTGTGCTTGATACTGTTGTGTTCACCCTACGGCAACCCGAAGTATACAATATCGGCAACAGCTGTTTTCATAGCAAACATGAGACATGGTTTTGCTAATAACAACAAAGGGAGATAGGTCTTTATGCCAATTATCAAAACAGGTGAGGTTCGCTATTGTGTTTTGAATCGAATCCGTTTATATTTGTTTAAATATTCGTACATCTCAGAGTTACACGGAAATTAAGGTCTATAAGAAAATTAAACATTTTTCTCAAATAATAAAATAAATAAATTTGTGTACCATATGTTGTGTAACTGAGAGATTTAGGATTGCCTGGATTAAAAAGTGATTTAGAAATAAATGAAAAATTGATTTCGAAATATTGTGCAATGTAACTATTGAGCATTTAAATTAGCGTTTTCTAATTTATATACGAATTTAGGACTCCATCTGGACAAACGTCTCACTTGGAATCCTCATACAAGACTGAAAAGACAAGAAACTGCTCGACGTTTTCGCCTACTTCAACATTTACTGGACAAACGCTCTAAGCTCCCAATTAATTATAAAAGACTCATTTTCATGGCAGTTATCAGACCTATTTGGACATACGGAGTTGAGCTTTGGAGCTCTACTAAACCATCCAATTCTTCTCGTATCCAATCCCTACAATCCAAAATCCTTCGTAAAATCCTCAATGCTCCTTATTATGTCACAAACAAACTCACCCATCATGATCATAATATCTCATAAGTTGCTGATTTGGCCCAGACTAAATGACAATTTGACAAGCCATGACAAGCTCCATACACACTTGAATCCGCTAGTCTCTCAACTTGCTTAACCCTTCAAGGAGTCTGAAAAGAAGATGGCCTCGAGACCTTCTACTATAGAACTTTATTGGAGTGCTACCGATGGGTGGTTTCTCCACAAGTCCTTTTTTTATGTCATTTATTCATAATAGCAAATTTACTTGGTGTAATATTATTACAGTTGTAAATATCAATAAATTAATCTAAAACAAAAATACGAATTTCGTAAAAAAATGAAAAGATATAATTCGAGGCCACGTGTAATACAATATAAACAAGGTTTTCAGAGTTCTCTAAATAAAAAAGAGATTTGTTAAATTAACTTCCTTTAGAAACCATCTCTCTACTAAACGATAATGTGAAATTAAAATTTAGAATAATGTTACGCTTAATTGATAGATAATTGCTACAGAACATTATGTTGCAGGGTAAAAAAATCTAGATACTACATACGTTACATACGGGCTGTTGAAATAGAATACACTATAAAAGGCAGAGGTGGAAAATGTTTTGACAGACTCGTTTATTGAATCTCAGGAAATTCTAAATAAAATCATACGAATGGACAATCAGAATTTATCTTTCACAGATAAATTATTAGGTCTAAATATCGTAGGCTATACAAAATATATGCTAAGAGCATTAAGAACCATTACCACCGTAACCATAGAACGGTCTTAGATAGGTTGTGTAAGAACGTGAGTAGAAAAACAAGTAAAAATAAATAGTTAACAGAATATGGCAGTTGTTTTTAGGGATATATTGAAATCATCAATATTATTATTATTATTATATGAGTTATTATTTTTGAAAGTGGTGTAAGTGCATTTTTTCATATTCGATTATCACTACAAAACTTTTGTTGCTGAATTGTTACAAAACTACAAAATGTTGGGCTGCAACACAAGTGTCAAAGTTCATTTCCTTCACTCACATCTGGACTACTTTCCAGAAATCATGTAAGTGAGAAACAAGGAGAACGTTTCCATCAAGATATCAAAGAAATGGAGCGCAGATACCAAGGTCGATGGAATGCCAACATGATGGCAGACTACTGTTGGGTGTTAAATAAGGAAAATTCACAGCCGAAAGGTACCAACAGAAGCTTTGATGGACAAATAAAACGTTTTTACAAAGAATTGTAATAACTTTACAACACATGTGCATCACATTAATGCTCATTTTAGCTAGATATCGTTTTTTTTTTTTTTTTTTTTTTTTACTTCATGTTAAAATAATAAAAACAAAACCAAAATTTTCAGTTGTTTGTACTTTTTCCAAAAACTTCAACTTTATTTTGTAGATCTTACATGATAGAAAAAAAAACAATGGAATTTTTCAAATCAGCGCAAAAAACTACATAAAGATCGTTAACAAAAACAGAATAAAAAGTTTTTTTTGCAGCCCTATGTCATCTAATGGATTCCATTTGAATTATTTTTAAAATATGGGCAAACGGGCAATGTCTTTATCACTTAGCACTTAGCAAAAAGTGATGTTTTTAACCTCATACAACTTTTAAATTTGTGTTAAATTGAAATAATAATCAATAAGTTTATTTAAAAGAATGTACTTTTTTTTAGATACAAATTCTGTTTGTAGGTACAGTCTGTTTGCAGCGGGAGATGGATCATATAGGATCTAGGACCCTCCTGGGGCTCACCCAGCCTCTATAAAATGATATAAAAATAGGGTACCCAAAATAAGGGGGGAGAATCTGGCGGTTGAGCGTGACCTAGGACAAGTCACCTCCTTGCAGAACCGTTGTCAATGAAACAATACAGTCTCTACCATGTACTGAACCCCAAACCCTTCATGGGTTGTAGTGGTACATGTTTTTTTTTTAGATACAAATTCAATTATACTATTTTCAAAAATATATCCCAGATTATAATATTTAACATTTGCGGACTAGTAGTATTATTATCAATGTTTTTATTTTACATCAAGATTAATATTCTGTCAACTAGAAACGTCATTCCATTAATGCACAGGTGCGAACCCACAAATGGTGATTTACGATACGAAACGACGCGATAAAACTTGTATAAACAATACGGCAATAAGTTTATCGTCTATTTCAAGAACTTTAGATAAGATATGGGAACTTCTAAATGGAAAGAACAAGGCGACTACTATCGGGAGGATTTGCAACTCTAATTCGAGATAAAGCAATTTGGATACAAAGTACTCAATTTAACTACGAGGATGGCGAAGCATTACAAATTCCTTCTTTCCTTTCAGGCTCTTTCCATTCGATCTATCGACAAAGGGCAAGATCGATTTAGAGCGGCTGTTTCGATTTAATCTGAAGACTGAGGCAATTGGAAGAAGAATTACTGCAATAACTTTTAAGCCGATGAGGACTCAAAGGTAAATGCCGACCGTGACAAAAAACGTGCTCTGCAATTTTGACGATTGTGGAATCCTTGACATTTAATTTTTCAACTAGATTGAACACACGTAGCGGAACTTGAGTAGATCGTTTCATCAGCCCGATATATCCAAGGATAAGAAATAAATAAAAACAATTCATGATATTTGAAGGGAAATCCTGCTCGTATTTAATGTTATGTTATATACTTCGAGTTTAATAATAAAAATAAAAAAGAATAAACCTGCTAGAAAAACATTTAATATATCTCACTCCCATACTTGAGACTACTAAGTCCTGATGAAGAAAAAAGTTGTTTTCTAATAAATTATCAGCAATTGTTGGTTGCTTGGATTAAAATTTGATAGAATGGCATGGGGTCCCTCATATTCAGAAAAAATGCCAGTCACTAAATTTTAAACTCTATTTAATATATTCTCTATTCATGAAAAACCTCCAAATTAGAAATAAGACAAAAATTAAACACGTAAACTTACTTACTAAAACCGGTTTGGACATATGAGCCGTTTATTTTGAAAGTGACCTAACTCCGTTGTTAAAATTTTTTCCTAACTCCATTCTTGATAAGAAAACATACATTATTCACTTAATAATTGTTAACATTTTAATTGGAACCATAAATTTAACAGCCTTAGATACACTTAAGCAGTATGACTCATTAGTATCCTATACGAATATTTTTAAATTCATCGAAACGCAAACCCTTAAATATTTGAAGATAAATGGAGGTAGGCCACTTTCAAAATAAACGGCTCATATGTTAGAAATTTATGGCATTGTTAAATATACTTACAGAAAACGTCTAAAAACATTCCAATAAAAATTACTAATGAAGGAAAAATATGGTCAGTGGATGCCGTCAATAATTAACACATTAACGCCATGTGCATCACCGGTGCGCACGACCTGAGTACTCGTTTGGGCCGCGTCATTCACCAATTATCAATTATCAATTATCAATTTTCCGTGTGTGCACCGGTGATCGCGCGGCTCCAGTAAGTAATTTTTAATTAAGGTTGCCTGTGGATATGTGAACACGCGGCCCAAACGAGTACTCAGGTCGTGCGCACCGGTGCCGCACATAGCGTTAATGTGTTAAACCAAATAAGAAAAACTTATTTTTTACTAGTGCCAACGTTTCGGCCTACAGTGTAGGCAATCTTCTGGGCTAAGAAAGAAAAACAGAAAAATAACTATAAGAACATTGCAGTTCTACGAATTATGGAATAACATATATGTTATTCTAGTATGTTATTCTTCTGACCATATTTATCCTACATTAGCATCTTCCAGTCAACTATTTTCCTCTCTAAAAAAATACTTAGACTTGCCACAAAAACACCATGGTGTGTCAATAACAAAGCTCTGCATACTGACTTAAACATTTCAGCTGTAACGAACATACCATAAACGCTTTCAAGAAAAACTGCACGGACACTCAAACCCATTGATAGAACAAATGGCCATGACTCTCCTGCCTGAGAACAATAGGAGGAGACTAAAAAGGACGTGGATGAGGGATTATCTGTTATCGCAAGAAAAATAAATCACGCCCCGGGATAAGTACCGCTGGTTACTGAACTTATTTATGCATCTCGTGTCATTATGTATAATTTTACTGACAGCTAATCAGCAGATTGTCAACTGTTTGTGTTTGACAGATATGGTTACACATATAAAGAGAAAAAATTTACATTCGCCCGGACCATTGTGGTTAATTTGATTAGTTTTCATTTTATTATAATAGATGTTTTATTAGTAAAATAGTATTATAAACAATAAATAGTAATAATAATAATAATAGGAAGAATAGATAATAAATGACAAAAGAATCACGATGATACGTTGTAATAAAAAAGCATTTCATAAGTTTTATGCCAGACTATGCAAAATATGCATAATTATAAATAATAATTCAAAAGGTATATTGCTCAATAAGCGAAATAAAATCGTAAATATTAAAAGCCAAGGTTTATGCGTACTAATGTATTCATATGTGATAATCTGCATCTAATAGTATTACATAAAAAATTTTATTGGACAAATTTGAATATATTATGCTAATGTGAAGGAACGGTAGCGGAAGGAAATGGAAGGCAGGATACGGAATTACAAAATAACACGTTTGAACGACGGGACCGAACCCCGGCGGCCTCCACCCATCTCTCCAAAATGAGATATCTCAATGATACCGATGCTTATAGGCATTATGTCCGATCCTTCAGAAGAAAAATACAGATATGTGTAATATAATATAATTAATATTTTAGATAGTGAACGAGATTGCGCAGAAGAACTAGGAAACTGGTTCCATAAGAGATGTTAACAGATTATTATTAGCTTATGCCCGCGGCTTCGCTCGCGTGGAATTTGGTCTGCCACATAAAGTTTCGTGAAAGATCATTTTAAATAAATAATTTAATTATGTTTTTAAAATATAAGTTACCCGTACATACAATGTGTGTGCAGTACCGTGCAGATGTGTAACTTCAAAACTGACGGATTCTATACAGCCTTTTAAACCCTATTATATTAAAGGGAAAACCGTAGGGGTAGAATTATCCAAATTTCTTTCTTAAACTATACAAAGATCCTACCTACAAATTTCAAGATGCTAAGTTCCTGATTTGCCTTTAATTATGTACTATAACGGGGGGGGGAGACATGCCCCGTGCCCCCACATAAATCTGCCCTTGCTGTAGCCTATGATGTATAACCTATTTTACTCAATAATTTTCATCCAAATCCGTCCAGTAGTTTTTGCGTGTAAGAGAGGCAAACATACAAACTTTAACATTTATTAGATTTATTTAACATTTATTTATTAGATTAGTAGGATATCAAAGCTAATAGTTTCACTCAAGTTCTTTCTGTTATTTTACAACTATTATCATGCTATTTACCTTTAATTATGTCCTATAATGGATTCTCCACAATACCTAAAAAACAGTCGGAGGGGCACGTGCCCCCGTGCGCCCCCCCCCCTAAATCCGCGCTTGCTATAGTCTATGTGTTATTCTGATGTAAAACCTATATTACTGTAAAGTTTCACCCAGTCCGTTCAGTAGTTTTTTCGTGAAAGAGAGACAAACATACAAACTTTCACATTTATAATATTACTAAGATTATGTCCATCTCGAGCTCACTCAGCTCTAGTAATAGGGTAAAAACAAGAAGACAGAGAGGTCACAGCCATATAACCTCCCTTTGCTAAACAGTCAATAAATTAAGAGTCATTTCATACATCTATATTTTAATTTCATTAAAAATCAACTTAATAATTGTATACGTTAGTGAACGAATAATTAAAATTGATAAATCAAATTAAACGAATTTAATTCAGAAGTACTAGAAATTAAAATAATCCCATATTGGATTTTAGAGCATTATACCACTACAATCAATGGAGTTTCTAAGTTTCAATACCCAGTAGAAACCGTGATGTTTATACCAGTTGTTTTAGGGAGGTGACTTGACCAAAATCACTTTTTTGAGTGAACTGCATTCCTGCCCTAACGGGGTCTCTGTATATAGGGTCTATATATCTCAGGATGGTCTATGTAACGTCGATAACTTTAACAACTTTTTTATTAATTATTAATTTTATTAATTTAGCGCTGCCGGTCTCCAACCTAGGCCCATTAGATTAATAGAAAGTGGTGTATTTACACAATTAGATACAGAAAAAATATATAAACTTGTATTTATTTATTATTACTAATCAAGGTTTTACGAAAATAAGTACGTCGGAAAAGAATAGCTCAAATATTGTTTAAAAGTGTATTTCATTCATCACAGATCATGCACATAATCATAATCTGGAAACTAAAATACAGTATTGTGCAAATTGATAAGAACACAAGTGATAAATTAGAAAAAAATAAGAAATATTCTTTATTGAGGAAAAATACACAGAAACAATTACAAATAAGTTTTTTTTTAGTACGAGAAGTGTGCTCCCTTAACTTTTATAACTTCTTGTATACGATTCGGCATAGAATCAACAATTTTTTTTACAATTTTCTGATATTTGCGTGTCTTTAAACCATGCCTGAATTATTGCCTCAATCAGCTTTGTTTCTGTTGTGCAATCAATTTTTTTAAGTCTTGCTTTAACTATAACCCACAGATTTTCGATTAGATTGAGATCCGGAGAATTACCTGGCCATTCAAGACATCTAATTTTTTTCTTGCTCGAGTTCTTGGCTGGTTTTTCAAACTTTGAAACTTTGTATGAGAAAAGCTTCCGTTGCCTTTCTTTTCCTTCCACAGTTCCCTTTTCTGGTCACCTAAATCGTCTCAGTTTCCCTTTTTTGCGTTTTTTTCGGAGAAATATCCATTTTCAAAAATAAGAAACAAAATACTTTAGTTAAGTTTGCGTCTGCAAAAAATCTGCAGTTCTAAAAAATAAAAAACGCGTCTGTAGCTTTGTTGTGTCTCGTAACTTACAGACTGACAAAACACGAACACAAAATAGCCGCCATTTTGACAAATAAACGTTTTGCCAACTGCGAAAAACAAAAAAATATCAAATATGTAAAGCATCAAATCTTCGATGACATAAAATGGCTTCCATGAAGTGTCTTTCTCATCTAGTTAATTCTTTTCATCTTTTAAAGCATAAAACCTAGGCCAGTATCGTTCGTTGAAAAACAAAATCAAAAATACTTACCCGGTAGAGTAAACTGACTTATTTCACTTTACCAAAGTTCCTACCTACAATAATTTGATTAGATGCCTTTTCACGAAGCCATTTTAAAAAACTTCGGGTAAAACTAACCTGACAGAACTTGAAATAAGAAAACTAGTTCTAACAAGAGTTAGTTCCTTGGAACTACTCGCTTGTTTCGAAAGAACTTATTCAACTCCAGATACGAAGTAACTCGACTTTAATCCGTACAACTTCGAAGTGACTGAGTGAAGTTTAAATTGTTCATGTAATTTTTTTCCTTCTTTTTAAGCGCTTACAACTTATTCGTCAGACCAATTTTGCGTTCAGTGAGTTGAAGAAAGTGCAGACTTTATTTTTTCGAAGTTAATATTAAGTAAAAAAAAAATAAGAACATAAACTCTTTATTATTTTCGCCATGAGATAAAATGAACCAAATGAGATTTCTACAATATTATGGTAATATGCACTTGTACACCTACAATACTTTATTAAATAAAGTATTGAGGATTTGTTGATTTATTTTACTTATGATCATCGCCATTGGGGACAAAAAACTATTCCTCCCATTTTAATATATTTTTCCTCCCCTGCATCATTTTAGTGAAATTCCTATTTAAAACTCCAAATATATGGTAGTAAAGAGTCGTGGATTGAAATATATTGAGTTGCTGTGTCAAGAACAAATCGAACTAGTATTTCTAAGGTGACACAACCTACATTTTTGGAAAACAGTGAAAAACTATTTGTGACACAAGTGCCTTCTGGGAGACAAGCTCTGAAGCTAGGTTTTTACAGTTTTGATGGGTGATAAAGAGCTATTTACCCATTTCTTTCATGGTCATAACTCACCACCGAAAAATACAACCATTTTTGAGTCGTGTCACTGTAGATATACTAATGTGAAACATAGTTCTTTCGTAATAACATCGTCATAAGTAAAAAATCTGCTGTTTCAATACAAGTATTTGAAAGTTTCATGTGAGTTACAAAAAATAGAAATTTGGGCATTGGTAAAAAAAAGCATTCCTATTGTAGAATAGAATAGAGAAATAATTTTATTCTGGGACCAGGTCCCTTAAGAATAACAATATTGTACAGAAATTAATAGAAATATTTCTGGCCAAACAGCTACATTATTGGAATACTAAAATTAAATATGAACTAAAACGTATCTTCTAGTAGAGGAAAAAATATCTTATGTTATATATATATATATATATATATATATATATATATATATAAAATATTGTTATATATATATTATTATTGTTATAAATATATATATAAAACTAAAATAAAATAAATATTTTGCACCTGATGGTATTGAATTTTTTACTAACCATTAGAAAATCTTTTTAATCTTGATACTTTTTTTATTCAATAATTTGAATATATGTTGTTATTCCCAAAATCCCCCAAGTTCGAAAATGATACAAGTTTGATGGAAGATGTTGAAAATAGAATATTAGATAGGTAGTTCCGGAATTAAAAACCATCAACCTATATTGATACTGAAAGCTTACCTAAAAAATGCCAGTTTTTGAAAGAGGGATATGAAACGATCCAATATAAGTTACACATTACAAAGAAAGTAAATGATAATGTGTGATCATAAAGTACAACATTAAGAGGCTTGTTGTCATCAAGTCAGAAATTTTGAGTTATGGCGTTGGTTTTTTGTAGGAGCGATATGCTAATATGTGTTAGCAACATTTGAGTTTTAGAGTAAAGAAGAAATCATTCGAGATCTTGGAATCCCATAAGTTTTTTAATCCCGCGAAAAGGAGTCTTTCGGAAGTTCCTCTAAACACAGAAAGAGAATAACTTTTTGAATATTTACAAGAAAGTTCCCCGGAAAGGAAGTGTTGAAGGTAGAAATTTCCAAGTCCTCAGGACTTACTTTTGATTATAAAACTGGTAGAGATGGTTTGAACATTAATCATATTCTTGAAAAAGACGGGGCCTGGAGGTCGGCACGAAACAATTCAACAGTTCTTTTGTCGCGGGTCATTAGGTTCCTAGCTCTCCACAGCTGTCGGGGGAAATAGAGGAAAGCCATTATTGAAAATGAAAGAAGAAAAAGGGAAATCATGTTGCTAGCTTTTCCGGCATGGAAGGGAGTTACTTATCTCAGAGTCGATTGCAACAAGCCACTTTATGATGCAATTTATGATCATCCTTATTATCACTGACTTTCTTTATGAAGAATAAAATATATTCGATCATTTCATATATAAAATATAACTCAAATATTGGCGACATATCATATATTATCTTTCGAATATTTTATTTTATTTAATAAAGTCATATTTCGACTTGTATGTTTGGACTTTAAGTTTTATGGAAATAAAAACATTAATTAAAATGAAAAAAGTTTCAAACTTCTAAAATTTCCTAATGGTTAATTGTAATGAATTTCAATACTATCATTAAAATAAGTATGCTTTGCTTTACCAATACATACATTTTTATTTTTTTAACTGGCATGGAACTGTAAAAAACAAATACCTCTACTGAAAAATTAGTTGTTGTTTGGAGTTATGACTTAGTTCTTTTAAAGATGCGATATAAAATATCCATTTTAATTATTTCTACAGTTATAAGACCTATAAGGACTTACGGAATTGAACTATGGGGCTCCACCAAACCATCGAATTCCTCTCTTATCCAATCCCTACAATCCAAAATCCTTCGTAAAATCATTAATGCTCCTTATTATGTCACAAACAAACTCACCCATCATGATCTTAATATCCCATAAGTTGCTGATTTGGCCCAAACTAGATACCTATCCTTCCATGAAAAGCTCCATACACACTTGAATCCAAAATCCTTCGCTTTTTGTCACAAATAAAACCATCCTTAATGACCTTAACGTTCCATATGTTACCGATTTAGCCCACTCCAGATACCTATCACTCCATAATAAACTTCAGACCCATCCAAACCCACTAGTTTCCATCCTTGCATCCAATTCCATCCCGGACAATTCTCCTAGGCGTCTGAAGAGAAGATGGCCTCGGGACCTTCTGTTATAGAAATTTTATTAGAGTGCTGCCAGTGGGTAGTGTCTCTACATGTCCCATTATGTATTATTTATTCTTATATCAATTGTACTAGATGTATATATTACAGTTGTAGAACTCAATAAAATAATTTTAAAAAAATTATTTCTAAAATTCAAAGTGGAACTTATATTGTTTACTATCTTTATGTTAACAGATTGTAGTGGACTGTTACCAATTCCTCTCTTTTTTTATAACATTTACCGTCACTCCAATTGAACGAACATTGTCTAGTGTGCCGTTAAGTATGATCATGGAAACACGCGACTTGTATGTGATTTTATTAGTTTCAACTTGGAGAATCGGCAGCCCAAATTGCAAGAAAGATTATCACCGCGTTCTGGGCAGGATGTTGTAAAAAATGGACCACTGGCCATAAGTTTGATAAAAATTCAGCTGATACATTAATTCATAAATAATTCATTTCTCCATTCTACCCAGAAGTGAAACAATCACATGCAGGAATATTGGCATAACGGTACAAAAACTTGATTAATCGGAAGGGACCTATACTCCTACACGACAACGCCAGAGCTCATGTTTCACGACAGACATTGAAGAAACTAAACGAGCTGGGTTACCAAGTTCTCCCAAAGCCACCTTTTTTTCAGACTCCGACAGATTTTCCTCTGTTCAGACCCTTACACAGATTTTCCTCTGTTGTACTTAAACTTTAAACTCCCCTTTGGGTAGATTTTTTGAAAATGATTTTCAAACCAAAACTCATTTTCGAACTTTATTTCATCACTAAAACCTGAATGTTTTAGTCCAGGAATTGAAAATTTAATAACACGTTGGGAAAGTAAATAGATAATGATGGTAAATATTTTGAATAAAAAAGTTTTGATTTCAAGATGTTATTTTACTAAATAACCTATTCTTTGAAAATGGAAATTTAATGTGAAAGGAGACCCAAGATGTCATTACAAGAAGTTCAGGCCTGGCTGCAAAGCAAATTATCTAGATCAAAGTTGCAAGATTACCATCCGTTAGAGAAAGTTTTAGGTAGTAACAGTAATTAATTCATAAATAAATAATTAATACATTCCTCCACCCTATCTAGAGGTGAAACCATCACATCCACATTGTATTTCATGGTTAAAAGATAATGCAACAAAAGCTTATAAAAAAACAATTGGCACTGGTTATTCGGAAGACATCAATAAAACTACAAAAGTTATCAATATGAACATAAACGTAAAATAAAAAAAATAATAAACGTAAAACGATAAAAAAACAAAACAACTTTAAATGCAATACCGAAATGAAAGTACTGAATATTTCGGTTATAAATGACAACTCCTCATTTAAGGATTCCCCCCTGGAATATTGAACAAACAGTCCTACTATACATCTGCAACGCGGCTCTTCCCGATAGATTTGTGTATGCTCTACTGGATGAATCAGGCTTTAGCAAATCTCCATTTAGTTATTATAATATATATAATAAAATCTTTATAAAAACATTTTACTATACTGCTATGCCTACATACACACAATATAAACGGATAGATATTATATAAGAACACTGCGAATTGCAAGATGAATTATTCATAACTGTTAACAGCCTCAATTCAACGCTATGGGATGTGTAGGCCCTCTAAAGGTTCACCCAGCCTTTATAAAATAGGTATTATAAACTGAGCAACAATTACGGTCTATATAAAATATCCAATACCCCTTTATCGGTAATAGTAACAGAGGATTTGTATTACAAAATGTCTTGCCTGTTTACAAGAAGTTCCTTATCGCTCTAGTTTTGAGCCCAGACAATGGAATTATCTCTCGAAAGATCATCTGGAATGTTCCAGGAGATAAAATGTTTTCGAACTACCAAAGGTGAACCGGTTTCTTTTACGAATATGTGAGGAATACATTATAAATAATATTTGTACATTAACATAATGCTAAGATATTATCTACCAAATACAGAAACAAAATTAACATCAGAATATTGGCCGGTAATACGATGATATTACAAACTTGAAACTTTTCAAATATCAATAGTATAAAAAAAAATCCTGTACCATTACAACCCAACTTGGGCTCACGTGTTAGATTGTACCGTTCCTTGGATAGCGCATTCCATAGTATCCCCTTATTTTGGGTATACACTATATAGAGGCTGAATGAGCCACAGGAGGGTCATCTAGAACCCATAATATCCATCTATGGCCCCTAACAAATTAATTAAGTGTTCGCCAGCGAGCGGAATCCGAACCCAGGACCGTAAAATGACGGAGGGCTCCGAGCCTGTGTGATGTCAGTTACTCGTTAAAGGCCTCTGTCTTAATTATACTTGGATAGGCAAAATTTAGGACTCCCACTGCAGCGTCGTCCGATTAGCAAAAGCTGTATAAAGTGACGTTATACGAACAAACATTAACAGGGATTTCAAATTATTGCAAGATTAGCTAGTAGTAATCGAGAGTACTGTTTGGATCACTGGTTTAATCGGCGTAAATGGAAGTCTGACTACATCAGACATTTTTATGGAAGTAACTAAAAAAATTAATGGATAAATTGAAAAGTTAATTATTAATATTTTTAACGTATATCGTGAATCGGTGGCAGAAAGCGAATAATTCTAAATATTGTAAGCTAAATGCCGTCCGTGCCAGTATGTCTGGAACGCACGACCTTCAAGGAGCTTAGATTGCGGAAAGAAATGGAGCGATTAGAAGGAATAGAAACGGTTGTACATCATTCGCCTCGGCCGTTATAGCTTCGTACGGAATGATTTACATATTTAACTGGAGGAATAGATTATAAGTTGTGTATTTGAATATTGCATTTTTTACATAGCAATCTTTCGTCGTCTTAACTGATATTATTAGGAGACATACGATTTTAGGGATAATGGGAAAAAGCCGTCAGCGATGGATTCCAAAGAAAGAAGGCACCTCTTGAGGCTCATCCAGCCTCTATAATGTGGATACTCAAAATAACGAGGAAAATCTGGCGATTGATCTAGGAAAAACCACCTCCTTGCACAACCGTTGAACAAGAACAACCCGTATATGGGAGGATACAATTAAAAACATATTTTCATATTTTCTATTGTTAAGAAACTATTGGTTCCATAGTTTATAGAAATCATTAGACATTGCGTTTAGTTATAGCTTTGAAGACTGAGTTTCGATAAGCACAATCAGATTATTCAAAGGTTCAATAAGTTTAACGATTTAAACAAAAAAAGTTAAATAATATTTATAATGTTTATAAATATAACAATATTTGATGTTAAAAAATTCTTGATGTTATTCAATACTACAAAAAATATTAATTGTCGAAGCGGTCCGTTAAAAATAAAAATAGATATGACAAAATAATATCCCTGCAAATAAATTCCAACCCTGTAGCAATATATTAATAATTTAAATTATTTCTTATTGAATATAAATTAACTTTCATTGTATTTAATGAGTTTTACTTATAACATTCACACAAAAGCACTTGTTTTTAACTTGTCTATTTGACTTGACTAATTTGTTTCCATTAAAATACAGTCTGACGGTTTTATTAGGCACGCTTCGGACAAAGATTGATGAGAAAAGTGTTTAGTAATCCGTGGATTACTCCCTTTGTTAAAATCCTTCTTTATTTTTAACTGGCACAAAATGCACTGGAGAAGACCTAACTAGCAATTAGGTAGAAATTTGATAAATTGACTATACTTCTTTTGTATGCCTTGTGAATTCAGACCTCATGAACATGTAAGAGGTGTGAAGAATGATAAGAAGTAGATTTGCCAATAAAGTTTTTGAGCATAAAGGACTAAACTACATTGCACTTTAAATTAATTTAATATTTTATTTAAATTTAAAATGTTTTATTTTAATTTCATTTATTTTTTTAAATTTACTTCTTGTCTGCTTATTGCTTACTCATATGATGCCACTTAATGGTGCTAATCGATGCAACAATGGGAATCCTAAATTCTTCCTATCCAGATGTAATTAGAATAAGAATCTTTAACGAGCACCTGATACCGTGCAAGATCTGGACCCTAATTTTACGTCTCTTCCGAAGGACGGGATACGCAAGGATTTTTTACTTCCTTTAAAAAATCCAACGGCCACTTGCCGGGCTGCGAACCCGCCATCTTAGGCACAGGATATTAGGTAGCGAATGAATTAGTGCTGCAGGTACTATTTTTTCCTTCAGATTATTTTAATTATTTATTATTATGAAAATAGATAAATTAATTATGTATACGTAAATATGTATTATTTCTAAGTAATTCATTTTAGAAGGTTTAGATTTAGAAGGTTAAATTACCTTTAAATTTTATTTTAATAATTTTTTAGATAGTTGGTAAGTTCAAAATAGAAACCCCATATATTGCTAAAATGGTTTACTATTTTAAGTTGTATAACATGTGTCAATGCCTAATTGACGATATACAGCTTCCGTGGTTAACCATTTATTTTCATAACAAATCGAATACATTTTTAATAACTCACGGATTAAGTCGAATTTACTCCGAAATGAATTAACTGTATAGAGGAAAAAGAATCGTTTTATTGTCGTGATGCAGAAGAGGCTAAGGCAGGCATTAGCTTGAAAGCCAAATACTACGCAAATGACATAATTCCTCTTACGAAATTAATTAATTTTGGAAAAAAATGTATTTAACCACTTATTCACAGGAGCTGCAGATATAAAAACTAATGGAGTGGGAATGCCCTTACAAGGTAGCAGCTTCCTACACTGCATAGTATATTTACAATTATTTACCAAATGACTATCATATTTTGAAAGAGTTATGCAATCGCTCAACGTGAGAAGTCATAACCGAAGCCAGCTGGTAGATAGGGGCGCAAACATGAGCCCGCATCTATCTATCTGGGCAAACAGGTCAGCGGCACGGCAAACGTTTGTATAGGCGACTGTCACCAACTTCAGCCGGCCTGTCGATTCAACCAGCAAACTGAGAGGCATAATGTGCTTGACATAATGTAAGCATGAGAAATAAATATATCAAACTAAACTGAAATGCCTTTAACCTAAAGTTTTTCAATATCCCGATTGTATAGCAATAAAATAACAATAAAAGGCTTGATGCCGATGCTTTGGATTAAGTAAATAATTATAACTAGAAGTGAATAAGAAAAAACTCCAAAAATCAAAGTCTAATGTCTCTAAATGCGGGATAAAATTAAACATTCAACTTTTGGCTTTGCTTTTTGTGATGTTTCCTATTGTCTTCTGGATTGTGGTTTATATCTCTTTTTGAATGTTTGCTCATTTTTACTAGTTAAAAAAATTTATTTATTTATTTTACATTGGTTATTAAAAAAAAATTATGAAGTAATCAATAAAAATTAAGTACGAACCGATATTACGAAGTAAAAACCGTTTGTTCTTTGTGAAGTAGACACAAGTCCCGTACTTATAATGATGTTCGAGTACATTATTTTTAAGTACTTGGTACAGATAGTAACTATAATATATTTTTCCGATCATCAAATAATCAAATTATATATTGTACGTATATCCAAAAGGTTTTTGCCCAACAAAAATGAAAAAAAAAATGGATTATTTTGTATCCCCCTTTTATATGATTTTCAGATTCTATGAAAAAGGCAAACCTTTCCAACCGTGACAGAATTGATTGAGTTTGGAATCAATACAATCTGAACTCATATATTTTTTAAACAAGAAAAAAAATTAAAGAAGAATTTTCACATTTTAACAACCACACACGTTTTAAGCCCCGTGCCATACTTTTTTCTAATCTGTAGAAAAATGTTTCTTGGAATTTCACAGAGTAATATCTGTTGTATCATGCTAAAAATGTTTATATTAACACCTATACTTTTTTATTTTTATATTTATTTATTTTGATCTTGAATATCATATATAATGTACAGATGAATTACTTGCGATGAAATTTAATTTTTCTTTATAAAACATAAAAAAAGTTTTACAAACACTTTTTCTACTAGTTTCATATAATTCGAAATGTTACACAACCGAAAAACAGTGAAGGGCTGTTGAAGATTATGAACTATACGGTCAACCATTTACATTTATAAACAATTTGATAAATTTTAACGAATAAATTCTAACGAATAAATAATAATGAATAAACAATGTATTACAAAAGACAAAAAATTTAAGGATCGAAACAAATAGTACCAATAGCAGTTACAAAATTATTAAAACTATTAATTCCTAAGACTTTTCTTTCAACGAAGCAGACATAGACCTGCTATTTTTCGTTTAATATACACAGTTAAATACTAATTGATAGCGATGATCTGACTTAGTTTTCCCTAATAAGGTTTAACGATCAAACTTCTGTCCAAGGATTACACCTCAAATCCAAATTTTATATGCAATACTCCCATCTACGCCTTGGAATAACCCTCGGATGTCCCCCGACATGGAACAACCAGTCGGCTCACCCCAACAACATTACAAACTCATATCTTCATTTGAGACCTTTCTATCTCTTCAACTATATGAAAAATAAACTGTACAATGTTTACAATTTCGAATATGGGTGTATAGGAGACTTACTCCGTGCTACAAAAAGGGAAGAAAAAATCCCTCAGTTTCCCGTTCGAGCGAAAGAGGTCGGGGAGACGGAGAGAGAGGGTGAGAGAGAGAGAGAGAGAAAGAGAGAGAGAGAGAGAGAGAGAGAGATAGAGTGAGAGAGAAGACTGGAGTGGGCAAGCCCTCGACCCAATAGGACAAAAGCTTCCTCAGCAAACACCTCCTATTGTCCCCCGGCTCCTTCACTTCCTAATACCACAGTCATCAGTGTCACCAGATCCCAGAAGAGATCCGTTGCGGAGACAATGCTCTCCTCTTGTTGAAGAGGGATTGCGATTAAGATTCCAGATCGCCCGTAACAGCCCAATTTCGTATAATTACCAAACTTTCGGGTCTTTAGTACCGTCACACCATTCAAACGACCCAAAATCGTTTCCCTTCCGCCACAACCGGAAACAGGGAAGAGCGTGTGAATTGCGCCCACTACGGAAGGTCTGGTTCCAATAAAGCTGTTATATTCTGATATATTATGGGATCGTTTAATATGAAATATCCATTTTTATTATTTCTAAACTTCATAGCGGAATTGGTGGACTTATGTTGTTTATTATGGTTATGTTACGAACGGTATTTCAATGAAATGGACCTTGGAAACGCGAATTTCGTGTAATTTTTTTATATTTAATGTCAGTCGGTAGCTCGAGCAGCAAGAAACATTACCACCGCGTTCAGGGAAGGGTCTTTCAACGAACGGACAATTCGCCGTTGGTATCAGAAATTTTCATCTGGTGAAACAGATTAATTCAAAAATAGTTAATTTATCCTTTCTACCCAAAGGGAAAACAATAGCATCTACATCGTACTGGAGAGCTATTGATAAAATGCAGCAAAAACAACATGCATTGGTTAATCGGAAGGGACTTAGATTCTTCCACGACAAGGCGAGAGCTCATGTTTCAGGACAGACAGTGAAGAAACTAAGCGAGCTGGATTACCAAGTCCTACCACAGCCACTTTATTCCCCAGACTTCTCCCCAACAGATTTCCTTCTGTTTTGGAATTTGGACTTTCTCAAGAGAAATTGGACAACGCGTTGGAAAATATGTAGAGAAGGTGAGGATGAATAATTCTTTTCATTTTATCAAGTTTTTTGTAACCTTTCCTTTGGAAACGGACATTTCATATTAAACGACTAACAAAACAAAATAATTAAAAAATAAAATGATTCCCTAGGACATTGAACGAAGCAGATATATACCAGCTATGATGCCATACACAAATTTTGATGTTAATTGATAGTCAATAGGTGATATTTCTAAACAATTGTTAATGTTTGCAACAATGATCTGACTTAATGTTCACTAATGTTTAACGAACAAGGAACTAATAAGAAAAAAGACGAAGAGGAATTAAGCAAAAAATAAAGCAGTGACTTTTATTAGAGCAAACTTTCAATTAAGTCCTGGTAGATTCGCTGTAAATAAAAAACCTAAGATTGGCGATAGACTAAAGGCCCAATTAAGTCAATAGCTGCCTCCTGATTTAAAACCTGCTCTAGACAATAGGATCGTTAGGAAAAAAAAAGAAAATCGGTAGAGAACAGCCTGTATTGAAATACTGCAAATATTTCTCTAAGGGTGAAAACGAACTAGGAACAATTTTAAAGGAAATAGACTTCTTTCCAACTATCGCTTGTTTTTAAAGGATCAATCATATTTCCTTTTATTTCTTTTCTTTTGTTTAATTAAATTAAATAAATATAAGTAATCTAAAAGACTAAAGTAGGCTAACATATTGCAGGTTGCTGTGCTGCTCCAGTTCAGTGCTTCCATCGGTTACTTCGGACCTTAAGCACTGAGCTTCATGCCGAAAATCCTAGTTCATATCCCGCTACAGGCAAGACTTTTATAGTCTGTTTGCAGCCAGAGATGGATCGTATGGGATCTAGGACGCTCCTGGGGCTCACCCAGCCTATATAAAATATTACAAAACGGGTACCCAAAATAAGAGGGAAAAATCTGGCTGTTGTGCGTGATCTAGGACAAATCACCTCCCTGCAGAGCAGATGTCCATGAATCAGTACAGTCTCTACTGTTCACAGGTTGTAGTGGTACAGGTTTTGTTTTTAAAAGACTAAAGATAAAATAATATAGAACTCTAAATTGAATACTAGAATACGGGTTGTGTTTAAGTAGTTAAATATTAATTAAACTAATTATATTAAAGAAAATTACAAATGTATTCAGAAAAAGAAGAATCTCCTTCTATGGCCTCCGAGGATGAATCCGAACAAGTTTATAGGAACTTTGTTCAACTGTGTAAAGGAATTGAAAATAGACAATATTTGAATCAGAAAGCTATAGAATAAGTTAATATAACAAAGCAAAATAGTAAGAACCTCTGAGAAACAAACTGAGAAAAAAACAAGGCTTTCAAGAAAAACTAAAAAAGAAGACAACTGCCTGGAATTAGGAGAGAAAGGAAAAAAATTGGGAGAGAATGAAAGAGCGAAAAGGAAATTGGAAGAAAAGAAACAGTTTATTTATTTATTCATGGTCCAAATTAACCTATTCGGAAAAAAATAATGTAATTCTAACGCAACGAGTAAATGGAATCGCATTCGCAAGTTTGCAAAGAGCTTTAAGCTGATAACTGGATCAAGTCAAAGACTGAATTATTTAAATCTTTCCGTTTATAACAGCTTGTTCAAGGATTGTAAAGAAATAGTTAAACTTGTTCAATGAGTCGATAGTGGATTTGATCCATGAACACTTTTTGCCCATGTCAAATGTATTATAACCAGAGAATTCCATGGATAAGTTCGTTGCAATATCAGATGGACTATGCTACATTGAAAAAAAAAAAACGATCCATCCCTACCTGTTAAAAGATTAAATAAATAATCTGCCACAGGCGGATTTGAACATGGGATCTTTGGTAAAACAATTCAACGCCCTACCACTGAGTATCACCCGCTTAAAATGTAAACAAATTTTAACAGAGGTCGATATAAATTTATAAAAAATGTTATGTTCAAAAATACCACCAAATTTTAAATATCATACGTGGATAACATTTGCTTTGTCCTCTTAAAACATTCTCATCTCTAGAATCCTTTCATTTCGTACGAATGGCAGTGCTATCGATACCTTCCCTGACTGAAGGCTGGAGGTCAACGGTTATGGCACTAGAGTTTCCCTCCACTGGCTTTCAATTGCAAGGGCCCCGCTTGTAGTCGAATCAATATGTCCCTCTGTATTTGTTTAGTTATTTCCATACTTATCCAAAGTTCCAAATAATGTAAATATATATATTTTTGTTGACATTGCTACATATATTTGGGCTATTTTTGTTATTTAATTTCATGCAAAAGAATTGAAGTCACAATTGACAATTTATTATTCATATCTAACAGGGACAAACTATTATAATAAAAATAAAGTTAAAAAAAATACAAAACACTTCGATTATACACTAAAAAAAAACCTGTACCACTACAACCCCTGAACAAGTCTGGGGTTCAATACATGGTAGAGACTGTACTGTTTCATGGAGAACGGTTCAGCAAGGAGGAGACTTGTCCAAGGTGACGCTAAACCGCCAGATTTCCCACTCCTTATTTTGGGTTTGCTATTTTTATATTATTTAATAGAGGCTGGGTGAGCCCCAGGTAGTTCCTAGCCCCCATCTCCCGCTGCAAACAGACTAAATAAAAGTACTGCCTTCAACTGGATTTGAACCAGGATTTCCGGCATGGCAACTCAGTGCTCTACCACTGAGCCACTCCGCTCCCAATTATGCAACTGCCATTCGTTTATTGAAACAATAAATATAGAATATACTGGAATTGAAATACCGTCAACAATGGAAACTGTCTCGCGAACACACTTTTTGTACAGCGAAAAGAAGTCATCACTTACCTGAAACAAAAAGAAAAAATAATTATTATAATAAACAATTTATAAAAAAAATTTCTAATATTGCATGTAAAAATAAATAAAATATTGTTGTGAGGGAACAGTATTCGAATTGAAACTAAATAAAAAAATTTTTTTTTTTTTATTAATTTTTATAATTTTTTATTAAATAAAATATTTTATTTTGAAGAGAAAAGATTTATCCAGAGCCGGGATTCGAACCCGGATCACCCATGTCTCCGTCGTGACGCTCTAACCAACTGAACTAACCTGGCTCGTAACACGGCCAGACAAATCCATTCTCTTCACCGATCCTATATCCCCGTGCTCTCGCAATTTTTGCGATGTGTACACGAGGAAGAACGTTCATCGAACATTACTTTAATTAGGATCTTGTTGACTTGCGTCATTATGTTATTTATAATTTTTAAATATTTTTATTTTGAAGAGATAATATTAAAAATAAATAAAAATGAATTTTCTTGATAGTACATTTTATATAAATAAAAAAACAGAATCAAAATTAATGAAATATAAACGAATCGTGGAAGGTAAAAAAATGGTAATGACGAATATTGAATCAGAAGATTATTTAAGGTTTCTTTGTAAGGCAAAACCTGAAAACTGCCAAAATACTGGATGCATTTAGATTTAAAAATAAATGAATGTTCCAGTGAATTTTCAAAAATTCAATAAAACAATAACCTTTCTAACTTCTAAAGACGAACATGAATTAGGACCACTAATTTCAGAAGAAAAAAAAAGCTTCCTTATGTATTAAAAAATAATATTTTGTGAGAATATTCTGTCTGAAAAATGAAAGAACAGGATTCAGGAAGTTACACAACCCCGAATTACATGTAGCTATAATATAATATAATTAAATTAGAATAACTAAACAGTTAATAAGCTAAGAGCCATGGTACTTGTTAAAAGAATAACCTAGACGTAAGTGAGAAGATTGCGCAAAGGATTTGGATTCTGGTGGTAATCGATGATCGAAGATGGTGGTTTCAGCATATATACTTCGGATTCAATAACCCTTCAATTATTATTATTCTCTTGTGGGAATGACTGATTACGTAACGATCAATTATTGACCACGTTGGATTATTAAATGGATCAATTCAACAAAAGCCGAAATTTGGGAGATGCCAAGTATACATTTTTTCGGAACCCGCTAGAGTGCATAAATCATAGTTTATGGAACGATGATTTACAAAGTTCCCTGAAGCTAATACATGTTGATGTTGATACATGTGGAGCAGTACATGTTGATACATGTTGACTGGTCATATGTCGGAGCGCAGTAGACATGTACACGCATAGGCACATTTCACCATCTGGTCGTGCATTTGTCTCTCTGCCATTGACAAAACACACAAATGTATGAGCTTAACTACTGAATAGTGCATATTTTCTTAAAGTTATACCTTTCTTTAAAGCATTATATTGTGGCCATATATTATAGGAAGATAAAAGTTCTTGTTTTACTAGTTAAATCTTAAGATTACTAAATCTTAATCAATCTATACTAAAATTTGAAGTACTCGGAGGATCTTATCAGGACTCATGCTTAACTAAAAGTATTCCTAATGGATGGTATGTTACTATAATTAATACGCTTACATATTTTTAAAAAAGGTCAGAGCCTTTCGCCCCAACTTATATCCACTGAATAGAACCTGGGTGAACCCTAGAAGGTTTTGCGGATCCTATAATGTTCACAGTCCATGAAAAATATTTAATATCTATAAACAATAACAAACATTCACATCTCATCCTACAATATTCACGGTCAACAAGACAAATAAAGAAGACCTAATGACATCCAAACGATCAAAAATAATTAGGAGTTCAGTGTCTTACTTAATACAGAAAGATGGGTCTAAATAAATGCTTAAGTGAGGCGTTCAGGATGAAAAGCGGATAACTACATTTTTGAAAATGGACTTTTACACATTTTCGCTAGTTTAATCAAGCAATGCTTTATGATTCCGAAACTTCAGGTTCAGAACGGGATTAAATCCATGAGAAATAAAGCGGCAAAAAATGTGAAAATGTAAACTTTTGAAATTAACATTACAATCCAGGTTTTCCGCCTTAATTGAGGGTAACGAATTTTTGGAGGCTGAATGAGCCATAGAACTTCCTACAGATCCCACAAAGTCGATTAGACATAATAAATAAGAATGACATTAACAGTTCCAGAATTATCGACAAGGTCTGAGAGTTGGGTGCTTTACTCATTACTGATACATGATTCAACAAAAGTAAAGAATAAGCCGATAAAATGGATAGGTCCCCTAATTAAGGGTATCAACTTTATAGAGGCTGGGTGAGCCCCAGGAAGGTCTCCAGGTTCTACAAGGTCGATTCACGGTTATTAACAGAAATGACTTCCAATATGACCAATTCAAAGATGACCAAATGACTTCAAGATTGACCAACAGCAATATTGAGGGGAATCCAGTGACTTATTATTATATTTTTATTTATTTTGGATTTCTCGGCTTGTGCCGGATAAATACACCGACCCGGATCAAGATCAAGTATATGGTTCATTTTATAATTAATTTGGAATATTTAAAAATTTTCTAACGACGCTGGCAGGTCCCAGCATAACCGCGTTCTGTACTTCTTCCAGTCCCCTAATTATTTCCAGCTTCTTCATTGATCTAATCGTTTCCAGAGGAATTAAACCATTGCTGGATACAATGATTGGTAGTACTTTTACATCCACCAGTCGGTAGAGGTGCCTTAATTCATCGCAGAGCTCTTGGTACTTCCGATTTTTTTCGCTCAATGTTTTAGTAACGTTGTCATCAGCAGGAACCCCAACTTCGATGATGATGGCCTTTTTTACCTGTTTGTCTACTAGCAGTATGTCTGGTCTATTGTGGTCAGTGATCATAGTTTGATTCCAATATAGTTTGATGTCATTTTTTTCTAATATAGCCTGTTGCTGGTATCGGTAAAGTGGGCGATGACTGTTTATAAAGTTATATTTCTGAGCCATGTATGATCTTGGCAGCATTATTGTACCTAGTTAGATTTATTATTATTATTATTTATGTTGAAGAATAGAGTAAACCATCTAAATAGATGTGCCTCCTGATTAAGGTTATCCACTTTAAAGAGGCTGAGTTAGTCCAAAGAGGGTCTTCCACCCTTCAGAGTTCAATACCACGCTAAGTGTCTTGCTCATCACTGATAAATAATTCATTATATACGTCTAAGTATAGAATGAACCATATAAATAAATTCCTGCATTTAAATATAAACATATATATTACTAAGGTCGTTGTGTCAGGTGAAAACATTCCAACAAGTGCGATAATTCCTATCTTTGCTGTCCCACACGCCATGAATAAGCGATGAGGGCTGTATTTTATTCTTCTGCCAAAATGTCACGGCCTCCTGAAAACTAAATCCATTTTGTCCGATCCGATTTCAGATCCTTAAAAGCAGAGACCGGATATTTTAGAGGTTTTTGTATACACACTTGCTTTATTTTTATCCTTTTGTCCAAGCGGTTCATCTCAAGTTCGTTAAAACCTGTTTCTAGACTCTTGGTCCGGCCGTTTATAAACATAATAACGTTTACTAAAACCATTTTTGTTTTCTATTACGTATCTACTTAAAACGTTCGTTCCACGCTTATACTACTCTCATAACAACATTTACTACTGTAAACTAATTGATAAATATTTTATATTTCAATGTTATAGGAATTAAATTTAGTTATTGTACCTAAAGTGTATTCATGGTCGTTAATTTATTGACTTTTATATTTTCCATTTCTTCGCCCTACAGAACCAAATCGTCCGCAAACCAAAGCACTGGTATTTAGTAATCCAGATTCAATTTTAAACATTTTTCGGTGTGTATATATTTCTAATAACATACAATACTTTTAAAATAAATAGTACATGTGAAAACGAATGCTCTTGTTTTTTTTAAAAATCCAAGCGAACGTCAAACTTCTCCTAAAAATTATTACTGATTCCAACCTTACGGAATATTTAGAACATGCTAATATCCGATAGATATACCTGCCCGTACAATCCAAAAGATATATAACATCTGGCAGTCTATGGAATCTATAAGAGAATTGCCCTAACATTTAAAACATAGATTTTATAAAACTATAATCCTTCCATGCTTCATGCCTCATGGATGTGAAATTTGGCCGAAAACAACAACTTAAAGTATATGAAAATCAGCTGTTACAGTAGGACATTAGATGCAAAAAGAGAAGAGACCACCGGATAATTTAGAAGATTGCACAAGAATTGAAAAAAATTAAATCGATTAATATAATTGTAGTAATAGCGTCGCGAAGTTTGAGATGGGCTTATTAACGAACGAATTTCTGAAATGTTAATGTACGCTGAGGTGGCTGTTAAATCTTCCAGGGATAGACCGAAACGTTGGTGCGAGGATTGAATTAAGAGTGATCTGGCGGTTTCGTGGGTCGCGGAGTCCGTGGACAGAATTTTATATCCACCATTAAGAGAACGGTGGTTCGGACTCATTCTTATAAAGATGATGTATATCAATACAAAGTTGAATGACCCTATTTTGTTCTACCAGTAAAAATATGCAATACAAATATAGACAAGCCTGTTTTATATATGTCAGGTTACAAGCTGCGGTTATATTAGAAGAAATTCGAAACCTGCGGGAGCAGCCTAGATGTTGAGACCCAGCCTCAAGTTTCCGTGGAGCTTCGGGAGGGAACCGGTAACTCGATAACGGGTCCATTTGGGGGACGATTGCCAGTCTTAGTCCTTCCCACCGGCCTGACTTCCTCCGTTCGTTAGGAATTTAAAATCTAATTTTTAAGAACATCGATCGGTTTCCAAGTTGTCCCTCTACTTCAGTTAGCTGAGGAACTTAAAAATCCAAAAGGAGTTGTTCTTCTTAGACAATATTTAGGTGAGTATAATAATTTGTCATTATAGCACGGTGATCAAACCTGAGGAGCTATACGCCAGTGAGACTTTACAAACAAAGGGTGACCTGGAAATCCTCAGAGATCAAAGAAAAATAATCGGGAAATCATTAGAACAAAACACACAGATGAGGGATACAGCATTCAATACAGAGAAGTAGTCCTATCTCACAACAGACTATATCTAATATTGACGACATGAAATTAGGCGGCTCAAAGAAAATGCGGTGTTGCCGCTTGTAACGAGAATTCGGGCGTGGTTTTACTCAAAACTTCCAATATTTGACTACAATGTGCTAGCAATGTTGCCTAGTTCTCTCGGTTTCAGTTATTTGGTTTTTACCCTTGGTACGCTAGTGTAGGTCGATTTGGCAACGCCTCATTTTCTTTGAGCCGCCTAATTTCATGTCGTCGACTATAATAAAGAGATATCTAAAATTTAACGCCCACTTAAGCAGACTCCCACAGACCAGACTCACCAACGGAATGCTTAAATACATACAGCGGCTCAAAAATACTACACCCTGGATTACACAAGTCTCAATTCATCTGCAAAAAGCTCAGGTAGACACAGAGGATATGATAGATAAAAGCATCTTCGGACACAAAGTATACAAGTGGGGAATGATGCCAGAGAAGACAGGATCCACAGCCCAATGACCAAAGTGGACCGAAGAAAGGGAACGCTGCGCATGATCTGAGATATGAGACCTGTAACACATAATAATATATATGTCGGTGGGAGCGTAGTAGCTCAGTGGTTGGGCGCTGAGTTGCCATGTCGAAGGTCCCGGGCTCCAATACAGCTGTGGTAGGTAATTTATTTAATCTTTTAACAGTCAGGAATGGACACACTCAGAGCTAAGAACTTTCCAAAAAGCCTGGTGGATGCTGGAAAGTATATATATACATATATCAAAACCCAAAAGGTATCATTAGACTGAATGGGAAGGAGTCTGGGCACTTTGATATGGCAAAAGGAGTAAAGCAGGGTGACAGTTTAAGTCCGTTGCTATTTATACTTTATATGGATGAAATAGCAGTTATATGCAAAAGGCGAACTGAAAGGACGTTCCTGAGGCGAAGAAACTTCCTGCCTGTAGTGATTCAGCTTCTGCTTTATGCGGATAATATTGTTCTCATTGCGGACTCCACAGAAAAGTTACAGCAAGTCGTGAATGAATGGGATGAAGAGCTCCGTAGGAAAGGTATGCAGATCAGCACCAGCAAGAGCATAATCCTGCAAGTAGGAAGGGTACAGGAAGAAATCCATAGACACTGCAAGGCAGGGGAGATGGAAGCAGTCACGGACTTCACCTACCTCGGAGCAGTAATGAACGGTACTGGGAAATTAGACTTCGAAATCTCAAATAGGATAAACAATGCAAACTTGGTCTACTACCAGATCTGTAATGCTGTTGTTGGGAAGCGAGAAGTAAGCAGAAAAGTGAAGCTCAACATCTTCAAGTCGATATATCTACCTGTGCTCCTGTATGGTGCCGAAAGTTGGATACTAACTTAAAGGTCTTAGGAAAAGCAAGAAGAGATCATACCCGTAATGAAACGATCAGGGAGGTACTCAGGATCATAGCAATGCTCGAGACTCGCCAATTAAAATGGTTTGGACATGCTCTGAGGATGGAGGACTACAGGGATCCATTGAAGACGATGGACTACGTCCCTGAAGGTAGAAGACCACGAGGACGCCCTAGAATGTCCTATCTTGAATATGTCGAGCGTTTGTGCAGGGAAAAAGACAAAAATATCTGCGAGACGAGGAACCTAGCTGGGAACAGGGAATACTGGCAGTCCTGGTTAAACGCTCCCCTACGCTGAAAGGCACCACAAGGGTGATGCGAAAGAAGAACAGTCAGGAATGGACTGTGGGATCTCGAGACTCTCCTGGGCTCACCCAGCTTGTATAAAAATAGTACTCTTCATTGGGGTAAAACCTGGTGGTTGAGCGTGATCTAGAACTAAATTCCTCGCTGCACAACTATTGCTCTAGAAACAGTACAGTCTCTACCACGTAATGAGCCCAAGAATCTACATGGGATGTAGTGGTACAGGCATATATGCCGGCATTGCAGTAACTTTACAAACTTTCTGTAAATTAAACATTACAAGTTATCTTTAGAAAGGAGAGTGTACTTTGACTATCTGTGACTCAACCAACAATCAATAAGATATTCTATCGAAACTACTTGCGTCATGTCGGGCCTCTGAACTAATTACTAAATGTGAACTAAAATTACTAAAAGTAATAAACTAAAACACTGTTTATATATGTTTAAGTATTCCAGTGAAAATTATAATAATTAATAATAATTTTTTTATCGCTAATATATTTTAAATGAGGAAAAAAATAGTTTCAATAAAAACTTTGCGAAAAAATCAAAAAATCGTTTATATTTCTTAATTTTAGTGAAGTTAGCCTTATTTATTAA
Source organism: Arma custos (assembly GCA_037127475.1). Lineage (NCBI taxonomy): Eukaryota > Metazoa > Arthropoda > Insecta > Hemiptera > Pentatomidae > Arma > Arma custos. The sequence goes on along the minus strand of CM073762.1, from coordinate 18,477,646 downwards.
TTTCGTATTACTTTGGTTATGTGGAGAATACCAAATATTGCTAATGTGTTAAAATAAATTATTAGGATAGAGAGGTATTTAACCCATTTATGCTAAACCTAAAATGTGCAGAGAATACCAACAATAAATTATCTTTCTAATTACTTAACTGGATTGGAATTCGAAAGAATATTCGTACATATGAAATTAGGTTACATAGCATTTTTAAAATTTTTCGAAAAAAATAGTTTGAATCTACAGCAGTTATTGGTTCTATACTATTTCTCAAACTTATGTTTATTATATGTTTTACTTTAAATATAGTTTAAACATAAAAATAGAAGTAAAATTTTAGAAATGCTCATATAACCGTTTTAGAGTTATGTGAGATACGAAAGTGCCTACAAACATCAAGGCAATTAGGGAGGGGTGTTGAATTGACATATTCCTCTGATCAAAATAATTCTTTTTGCAAGACAATCAGGTTTATATAAAAGTAACCACTTTATAGAGGTTGGGTGAACCCTAGAAGGCCCAGCACATTTCACAATGTTACGGCTGTTAAAAGATAAATAATGTATCAGTCATTGCAATTGTGATCGACAGCTCAATAACTCAGCGTACAAGAATGGAAAAAAAAGAGGTAAAAACGTTTAGTATAGTGTTTTAAAAGAGTTATGTAAAAATGTGTGTATGTAATGTGTAAGGACCTTCGTTACTGACCTGGAAAGAAGATACAAAGGGACCGGACCTCCGAGGGTAATATTCTGGTGGAAGTAAGACATTTCGGGAGCTACTGAGCTCTGATAAGAAGAGATAAGAGACAGCAGTTGGACCGTAGAACCTTCTCCTCGGTACTGATAGCAAGACCCTAGTCCTTCCTGGACCGAATTACTGTACCGCCATATCAGTATTAACCATTAGGCTTCAAAGATAAAAGTAATAAAACCCTATAAAGTAATAAAAGTTATCTATAATTATAATCTAAGCAGCTGATCTAGTGTTGCCAAGATGACCAGTTGGCAAGATGTTTGGATGTAAAGAATCACATCTGAATATGTGACTCGAAATTTGTTAAATTTTTTTTACAGACACTACAAAAAACGATTACTTTGTTTACATACACACAAAAAAAACACAATATATCTACTGTTAATTAACGCACATAATTTATAATTTAGTCCTTCTTATTCAATAGGTTTGTAAAGCATATGGGATGTTCATAACTCAAAAGAATATTTTTAAGAGATGCACAAATACGATCTACTATTAATTTATAAATAAGCAAATGAGACAAAAAAAATCAAATTACTAAAACAACATTGAATTTCTGTTGCTCCTTTGAATTGAATGCTGTTGATTTTTTGTAAATTTGATAAGAAATCAGAGCAAAATTACAACAACAAAAAATGACATAATAGCCTAGAATCCAGTAACAAAACCAAAAGTTAAAAACCACCTTAAGCCGCACTTTAATTGATAATTACTGGTGATATGAAAAAAACATCGTTTTCACAATAAAAACGATTAAAAAATAATAATATTGTCGCTTAAAATATTTATAATGTAGCCCCTATTATTGTTGGTTCGTCAAAAAATAGGCCTATTAAATATTTGATGTTGCGTTTAGCGAAAAAACACATACTTTTTTTAATGTTTGGTATGAACGACAATCCAATTGAAACCTCTGTGCAAATATCAAACAACGGATTGTTGATCCCAATATATAATCTAGCCCTAACTATATACTCATCAATAAACAGGCTTATTGAATAGGTGCTGTTCTCTTTAATAGTAGAAAACCAATAATTTTTGGAAGGCGTGGCATAATAAATTCTTCAGGTCCAGAATTACAGCGCAGATGCTAGGAAAGCATATTTAAAAATTGAACTAAAAAAAAAATAACACAACAGCCAAATACTAATTCGAACTATTAATAAATACTTATACAATTAAATTAAGTTTCTGTTTAACCCACAAAAATTAACGAATCATATATTACTTACCTCTCACACATATCTCTTCACTTGGCTGAAAACGAATAAGCATTTGAAATATAAAAGGAACCATGAGCCATTTAAAGTTGTACTAATTAGTGCTGTAATATTTCAAAGACTAAATTACAAGATGAAAGAGGTGTTGGAGAGACAGAGGTAGCATTTAGGAAAGTGTTGGCCGGTTCTCCTCACCAATATTATATTCCACATCGGCTAAGGCTAGGCTCAGCTAATGTCTTCGTCATACCAGAGTAATTTAAACGTCCCATCTTTTAGATTAACTTTCAAAAAATTCAAAAAGCTCGTGGATGTTTTAGTAAGAAATGTGATGATGAAATTCGGGATAACAATTATATAATAAGTTAAAAAAAACCTACATACGTTATTATTGAACTATTATTATATTATATATAGTCAATACAAATGCAAAGTAACAAAAGTAAAAAAAAACAACTCAACTTTTCAGGCTGAAAAACTGATTAAGATTCATTCAAAATGATTACGAATCGTTAAACGTATTATACCTATGCCATTACCGAATAATGTAGTTATTCCAATTAGTCATAAAACACATTCGTTAGTTTAATTATCAATAATATATGTTGACTACACTAGTCAGTCAAGTGTCTAACTCCGCCCATTAAACTATCCCTGAAGAAGGCCTGCAATGTGGGTCGAAACGTTGGCTTACCAATAAAAAGTCCTCCTTATATCAGAGAATTTCCTTGACCTCTACCAATCAATAATATATGTTTATTTTTCTATAAATCCCGTCAAATCACCTTTGCCTCCGTCATAAACCAATGACTTCCTGTCCTCCTGTTTCGTTTAATAACATGATTCCCGAAGAAGAAATCCACTACTTAGGACTACACCTTGATGAAAGTTAAACCTGGAATCCTCATACTAGACTTAAACGACAAGAAAAAGCTAGCCGTTTGAGGCTACTTCAACATTTACTAGGCAAACGCTCTAAGCTCCCAATTAATTACAAAAGAATCATATATATGACTAATATAAGACCTATGATAATATATAATATAATATATGACCTAATATAAGAGCTGTGGTGCTCCACTAAGCCATTGAATTCCTCTCGTATCCGATTCTTAAAATCCAAAATCATCCGTAAAATCCTCAATCCTCCTTACTTAGTTAAGTCAACGTCATGCATTATGACATCAATGCTTCATTTGTTACCAAATTGGACCGAAGCCGACATCAATATTTTATATCATATATGCTAAACTTTATTCCCACTCAAACCCACTAGTTTTAAACCTAGCAACCTCTAATCCTCCGAGGCCTCTGAAAAGAAGATGGCCTTGTGACCTTCTGGGGTGAATTTTATATTTGAGTACTACCAATGGGTAGTTTCTCTATATCTCATTACAAATTGCTCCTATGTATCATTCCTGTCCATTTACTTGTTGTATTGTTATAATACAGTTTTAAATTAAAAAAAAAGCTTTTCTCTAATGTTCAACAATAACTATCGAATCGATCCAACAGCAAACCACGGCGAGGGGGGGGGGTATTTAGTGTGTAGGAAAAGTTTAGTTACTGAGCTGTAGGTCCTGGGTTCGAGTCCTTCAGGCCATTGTTTCCAAATAATTATTCAACTACCACCTGACAGATTATTCAGTTAACAGGCGGGGATCAACCCCGTTGGTCTACCGAACCATCCCCCACCTCCTACCCCACCTCCCCCGTATCTATTTTATAATTTTTTTTGTGAACATAATGTATAAATATAAAGATTTATTTATAGGTATTTATTAAATAGGCCAAGATGAGAAAGGTACTCGTGTAGTAATTAATTACGTCAAGTAGTTATGGATTTTTCCAATAACAATTATCAGGCATGCCTCTTATCCTATATTAAAAACTTTCAAGTGGAAAGCAATTGTACCCAGAACATTATTATTATGTTTTCCACTTTAATTATTCTTTAACAATTTTTAAATTAACGTAAACTGGACTCTAAATCTTTTGATTTATTATTTAACTTTTATCTCATAGACGATTTAGTGTTTTGGTTTAATAGTATTTTGTTATAAACTATCAAGTATCCGTTATCGGAAGCCAAGTAAATTAATTTTATAATAATACGAAATAAATAATATTTATCTTCTGATAAAATTTTAAGATCGTCACAGCGTCAAGTAGGAATATTGTAAAATGAAATTCTCAAGTCTATTTACGGTAAGATAGCAATTCATCTCGCTTCCATTCAAAAATAATTCATTAGTTGCATTTGAGCCTTGGAGGTGGTGGGATGTTTCTTGGGTGCATTATTCATGTTTTGTTTTGCTGTTATTCTCTTTCTACCCTGAGGATGCCTGAATGGGCGAAATATTGGACACATAATTTCAATTTCTGTTTTAGTTTGGAGACTTAAGGGCTTTTCGTTGGAATTTTTCCACGGTCTTAACATTTATGTAAGGTCTCTTTTTACTTTTCAATAAAAATGAACTTGTAACACTAAAGCCTATGAATGGTCTAGGATTCAGTATATGGAAGAGACGATACTATTTTTAAATCAACAATCGTGCAGGGAGATGGTTCGATCGAGATCGCGCTAAGCCGCAAGGTCCCCCTCCGCAATAAAGGATATCTACTTTATAAGGCTCGATGAACCCAAGGAGAGTCTCAAGCAGATCTAAGGGATACTTATCCCATAGTCTCGATCTAGGGCTGTTGACACATTAAATACATTTATTCCCAAAGCCTGCCATACCCGGGAGATACAGCTTAGTAACTCTGCTACCTACACACTGGGTTATCTGGTTTCAGGTATTAACATATCGCAGAGCTAAAAAAATTATATACATTACTGTTTTTTCTTCAACAACCAACTCGTTGTTTAATTTAAAATAATCTACTGTCATTCATTTTCAATCATTTGTAAAACACTCGAACCATTATAATATCAAGTATAATTGATTTGGCAGATGATAAATATTAATAGCTCGCTGACTCACTGGAGATATTGCTTAATAAAGAAGTAAACACAACTGTAATTCAGGACGGCATTTATCATTCTTATCTCCGTAAAAAAAATATTTTTATTTTTCCACCTCTTGTGAAAGAGATAAAATCATGCCTGGCCAAGTGTTTGGAAAAATATGGTTATCATTGTTATCATGAAAAAAAAACATATGCAGTTACATACACACAAACATAGACAGTAAGCACACACAGATGTAGGACAATGAAATGAAAGTGTATAAATCATAAATTGAACATACATATTTGAAATGTTCATTATATTTGACAGAAAAAAATAAGTAAATAAATGTATTATAATATGGATTCAACTGGACTATTTTATAAAATATTTAATTTATGAGATAAACCAACTTCCAGTCAATTTTTCTTTTTTATTTTTTACAAATACGTTTCGACTCTTTAGTCATTTTCAATTTCACAAGTCCTCACTGGAATTTTCATAATAGGTCTCATGTAAATGTCTATAATTTAAAACTATTTGGAGATACAATTTTTCTCCATGGTCATTTCTACTCTGAGAATAGAGTAGTACAGAGTAGAAATGACCATGGAGAAAAATTGTATCTCCAAGTAGTTTTAAATTATAGACATTTAGATGAGACCTATTATGAAAATTCCAGTGAGGACTTGTGAAATTGAAAATGACTAAAGAGTCGAAACGTATTTGTAAAAAATAAAAAAGAAAAATTGACTGGAAATTGGTTCACCTCATAAATTAAATAGTAAATAAATGTATGATGGATTGAATTGGTCAGAGGTGCAGTCAAAGATAACACAAGATAAGTGCAACTTATTTTTTAACTGTGCAAACGTTTCGGCCTACGATGTAGGCCATCTTCAGGGCCAATTTGAGTTCCTATTCTGTGGTGACCCGTCAAACTCACAATTAAACAACAAAAATAAATTTATCATTATCGATTCATTATTATCGATTAAGTTGATAATAATATGTAATAAAATAAAGCAATTGAATTTGAATTAGAAATTAATTCGCGGTGTACGAATACATATATTTTTCTATAAGTTGATTACTAATAGTAGTATAAATCTACACCAAATGGTATAAATTATAGATCTAAGGAATAGCTACTTGAAATAATGAATTGCATTGAAATTTCAGGATAAGTTGTCCTTTCTGTGATGAAATAACAAATTATACGTCCATGACTAAATATTAATGAAAGAATAAAAATATTTTAAGGTGCCTAAGTGGCACCATGGATAATTTAACTTTCTTTTAAAATAAATGCTAGAAAGATTTAAATTATTGTAGGTAAAAGTTGCCTGTAGCAGTAGTGTTTTCATGTTGGTTTTTTGTTATCCTAAAATAGTAGTGATTTTATCATTGTTAGTTCAGTGTGGGAACATTTTCCGTCCTATCCAAACAACATCCATATATTTTCAAAATGTATTCATACGCCAAAAAACCAAGGGACCGCAGGCATAGGAGTAGGAACCATCATAAATAATTCTTAGTATTTACTTTAGATTTGTTTAGAAATAAGTAGCGTGTGTTAAACCACGGATCTCTACCTCACGAATCTCACAAACTTTTAGCCAGGAAAAAACATCCAAATGAAACACACGTTACAAGCATAAGGAAGCACTCAAATTGATTACTCTAAATTAATGCTCAAACATTACATTCTAAATTATCTTAAAAGCAATGTAAATCTAAAATCAAACCCAACAAGCCGAATAACTATACGTTCTTAATAGGTTTTGACCCGAATTTTTGTGAAATTGTACATTTGAAATAATACACGTCAGTAATGTTAAAGTTATTAATGTGATTAAATGATAGTAAATATTGATAATAAAGCTTACATATTATTAAACTTTTATAAAAATGTAATTTATGTGACAAGAAATGAAAACTATCATTTACAACAATTTTTGGGGTTTAGGCATATAACGTTGCTTGGAAACGTCCATATAATTTGTATTAGATACAGCGTAGTTTTTACTACATTAGAAATAAATGAAACCAAACCATAAAGCTGCATTATTCTATGCAGTCTGAAAAATGAATAGATATGATTTTTCTAGCTTGCAATTCAATCGCTTAGAATCAAGAGTGTATAAAAAAAAAAATAAAACATTAAACAATAAATAAAATAATTTAAGGAAGAAATAGTTGGGGGTGCAGTCAATAAAAACACCTAAATAAGTGTAACTTATTTATTGCGTCCCGACGTTTCGGCCTACAATGTAAGTCATCTTCAGGGCTAAGAGAGAGAAACAAACAGAAATATATAAAAAACGTTGCAGTAACAAGAATATAGTGACAAGTAATGTGGTAAAGTGGTACAAATGTGGAAATTAAAATAGTGACTAGATATGATGAAATAGTGAATAGATATGATAAATAAAGATAATTATCTTTATTTATCATATCTATTCACTATTTCATATATAATATAAAATATATTATAAATGGAAAGAAATATATAAAATATAAAGGGAAAGAAAATTAAATTAAAATTAAGAAAATTACTACATTACTTGTCACTATTTTCTTGTTACTGCAACGTTTTTTATATATTTCTGTTTGTTTCTCTCTCTTAGCCCTGAAGATGGCCTACATTGTATGCCGAAACGTCGGCACACAATAAATAAGTTACACTTATTTAGGTATTTTTATTGACTGCACCCCCAACTATTTCTTCCTTATATTAGAAGATACAGTCAACCAATTCTTCTCTAACATAAAATAAAATAATTGTTTAAAAACAAGTTTAAATTATTCATCTTAGTAAATTTTGTCAAACAAAAAATGATAGAAAATCGGGAATTACTATAGAAAAACAAATTTTAAATACCGACGAAAATAAAATACAGTTCCGAGTCTGCTCAAAACGTTTAACGATTTGGTTTTGGCACGACTAACTTCTACAATGATTCTTCCATGAACACAGACTATATTTTTTTTATAAATTTTGATTAGTAAACATCTTTATAAAAAATTCCAATTTCTTTTAGCATGATCAAATTGATCATCATGATCATCGATAATAAGTAGACGGTTAAAAAAATAAACGGTATTAATTCTGCAAGTCGCCCCTTTTATTTGTAACATGTTTTAACTTCACATTCCTTTTTAATAGTCTAAAAAAATGAGTTTTAGTGTGGAGAAAAGTGTGCAATTATGGGAAAATTGTGTATTTGAGTAATCATAAAAGTTTAAATTTGCAACTTAACTCGATGCGACAACCTGCGGAACTGATTCATTATTTTAATTAAAAGAAAAGTGATCGATAAAGGTTTACAACTTTCCTATACGCACATTCGTAAAATATATAATAAATATCATAATTGATTACTTTATCTCTATGTTTAGCATGATAAAAATCAACTCGACATGATAAAAACATAAATACATACGAAAACAAGGCCTTCAGAGTGTAGAAAATACTGTCTTCGACAGCCATCTTGGAAAGGTTGAGGAGACACTGAGGGATCAACTCAATAATCAGGTAAACCTAACAGATAGCTTAAGGAGTCTAAGATATCTTATCTTTAGAGGGTTTTATAATCCTAACATAATATAAGCTAAAGTTAATTAAACAATTAAACATTTCATCGAAGAAAGTTTAGTCAATATTTATAATGGGTCGTAATTTCATTAAACTGTTATTAAAAAAAAAGTACAACCATACCAGTAGAGAAATTAAAGCCTGCACCACTACAACCCGTGAACACAACTACAACCCGTGGGTCTGGGGTTCAGTACATGGTAGATACTGTACGGTTTCTTGGACAATGGTTCTGCAAGGGATGACTTGTCCTAGGTCACGCTCAACCACCACATTCCCTCCCCTTATTTTGGGTACCCTATTTTTATTTTATAGAGGCTGAGTGAGCCACATAAGGGTTAAAATCCAAAGTCGTATAAGATCCACCTCCGGCTACAAACAGATTAAATAAATGCTATCCCGCAGCGGGATTTGAACCAGGATTTGGCAACTCAGTGCTCTACCACTAAGCCACTCCGCTCCCGTGAAATTACAATTATTATTTAGTGATTTCAAGATATTTTTTATTGTATTTTAAACGTAAAACAGTTTCTTTGGATATGTCTATACATTTTGTAATTTACACGAACAAAGTGCAACTTTTTTATAAATGTTTAAACATTATTCTTATTTCCAATATACATAACAAAAAGCACATTATCTTTTTCAAAATTAACGTTCATTTATTGGAGTTAGGAGTATTTTCAGGGACTTTTATTTTCAGAAAAGATTTAAAACCTTAAATACCTTTTCTAAAATATATTTATATTATTTCATTTTGTTTTTATTTCTTTTACACAAATTGTACGATTATTATTATAAATGGAATCTTCCAACAATATTTTTTTAAAGAAAAACTTTATATATATATAATTTTATTTTATTTTAGGTGATTGAAATGATGCTAATTGGATTTTTTTCTACATTTTTTATTAAAACTTTGAATGGTTTAAAAAAACACAAAAACGACTGTGATCTTTTTCTCCTCCAATAAGCCGAATTCTTGGAAACTAAATTTTAGTTTCAAGGATCATTTTAGAATGACCTGTAATGGATGAATTATTTGATTTACGTAATAAGTAAAGTATTTGTTTAATTATTTTTCAAATATATTCTAAATACAACTATTATGCATACTTTTTTTTATTACCCTTGATAATAACAATAACTGCAATAAACTTTAACAGTAATAACATAAGTAAATAATAAATATTATCAGATTTAAATAATAAAGATAAATGTTTAGTGAACACAAAACTTAGATACCGCTAACTATAATACAATTGCTCATTACAAACCTCGAGCGTGATCTAGGACAATCACCTCCTTTCACGGGTTGTAGTGATACAGGTTTTTTTTTGTTGATTTATTGAATAATCTATATTAAGAAAATACATAAGAGTTTTCAGTTATAAACCTGAATTTTATAACGCGTTAAAAAAAAAAAAAAATGTTTTTTTAGCAACCAATTAACAGCAGTATTTTTATAGTTAACAGTATCGAATTTAATTAATAACGGATCTTAACATTCTCCTATAAAATATAAAATTAAACTATTTAATCACTGACATAGAAGATTCGCTAACATAATGAAGGTATTACTATCGGATCGTGCTCGGCTGAGTGAAGGGTGTGCAATCAACAGATCAGAATCAGCAACTTTCTGGAGAACGCGCAGCTAGTTACGGAAAGTGCATGTAACATTACAGCTTACGAAACTGGAGAAAGGAATTTCAAAAATTTCAGGTACAACGACTATGAGAGGTTTAAGCATCACCTTAGGAGAGGGGCCACACCTAGTTCTAAGGTCTTCAAGTTAGAAAAGGTAACAAATGATGTTTATCCAAGTATGGATTTTTTTTGGTATGACATGATCAAGATCTGTACCAAATTTATGCTACGAAAATGTCAAAAACTATAGAGAGTTTCACAAATTTGACATTTTTGATGTACAAAGGTAAATATCAACAGATATAATTATGTATAAACCCAGAATTATATTCACTGATAAATTCAGTCGAACCGGTCCCTCTTTAATGGATTAAAAAAAAAAATAAGAAAAAACAAGTTCTTCACTGAGTTGACTACGCTCAGTACTTGCGCTAAAATATATTAATTTTTTTTTAAAGTTACTAAATAACAACTGTGTAACTAATAAGTAATGCAATTAATGCAATACGTTTGGCATAAAAAAATATATATCACTACTGAAACATAACTGTGTTTTTTAATTTAAAGTATAACTTAATAATTAAAAAAATAGCAGCTAATTTTACATGCGAGACATAATAAAAATGTAAAATAATAATGATATTGCAATTTTTTTTTTAATTTGAAACTAAAATGACTATCGATTATCGAAATGACTATCGACTATCAAAATGACTATCGAAATTCGACATTATCTTGTTTTAAAATGGCAGAAGATAATATTATTTACATCTCAATATCAGTATGTAGGAAGTATTTATTCCTAGAAGAAAGGGACATGGTCCTAGAATAAAGTTTCTTTATTTTGCCATCATAATACCTAAAAAATGCATATTATATATCGCTTGATTATTCTGAAAAGCTTTGAACTTAAATAAACTTACAATATAACTAGTCAAATAAATTATTTAGATTTCTAGAATTTCGTCGGAGGCTAGCAGCAATAATAATTATTTTAAATGAAGGAGGTTAAGAACTGCCTCATTAGGTAAAGGTCAGACCACGGATTTACATCATTTCATTTTTTTAATTATATATTCAAGGAAAAAAAAATAAGTATTTAATTAAGAGCCACAAAAATTTACGTTGTATATTTGTATTTATAACTTACGTTGTAATATAAATAATAACGATGAGTTGTGCACATGCTACATGCCCTGTAATATAACTGCCAATAACCTAGAAAGTATTTATACACAAGAAATATTTTTAAAAAATATGGTTGAAAGACCTGACATATTTTAATATTCCAGAGGAACGTAGTTGTGGAGCCATAAAGCCGCCATGTCACACAAATCGGAGCGGCGCATTCCATCACGAACTACAAAGGAGAAGAAAACACACAAAGGAAATACACATTTGAAATAAGATTGAGTTCTTTAAGGAGTTTGGAAACCCTGTTACGGCGAGAGCACTCGCCCAATTACTTTTTAAAAAAAAAGACATTGGTTCCAGAACTTCAGCTTTCACCAAACTCCCGAAATAAGCCACCGCTCAGTGGTAAAGTTCACGGTGAAATAAATAATTTCCAAATAGTTTCCTAAAATTAAAAACCAAAGAATAAATCTGAAGTAATCAGGAATATGGAGTGTTTCAGGAGGGAGGAAGACAAGAGAACGTTAGACACTGGATGAAAGGAACAGAAGACATGATGAAATATTGGAGAAATAGAAAATATGAGGAAAAAATAGTTGGGGGTGCAGTCAATAAAAACACCTTAGTAAGTGTAACTTATTTATTGTGTCCCGACGTGTCGGCCTACAATGTAGGCCATCTTCAGGGCGAATATACCACGCCGAGAAATAGAAAAATTCAGTAGGAAATAAAGTTGTAACGTGATCCGAAATGCGGGTAAAAATAAAGAAGTAAGCCAAAGTTATAAGACGATCTACTGGTGCATGCTGCTCCAACTTCAGGTAATTAGCAATTAAAACTTGTTGCAACGCAAAGTAAATTTTCCTAATCGAAATTTATCCAATATTTTCTCTAAAATTTAATTCATTTACGAATTTAGTTTTATCATGCAGATTGTATACTGCTTTAGCCTTTACATTTATATCTCAAAGGTAAAATGCATATAATAATAACAAGTTGGACAGCATACAACAAAATATTATATTACAATATATTTGTTGTTGTTTATTCAATTAAAATTCACTTAATGCTGCGATGGCTAATCGGATGTTGCTATAGTTTGAGTCCTAAAGTTGTGTATCCAGGTATAATTAGAGTAGGGATCTTCAACGAGTACCTGAAACCAGGAACCCCATTTTACCAGCCATTCGAAGAACTATATAACTAAGGATTTTTTACTATATTTATATTTAAAACTTATAGAATATAGTTTTCTTTATTAGATGTAAAGGTAAAACATTTGTTTAAAGTCACAACTAAGAAGCTTTTCAACAAATTAAAAATCCAGATTAAAATTAGTGTGTTTAAATTCGAGACACAACGGATCATTTTTCCCATGCAACACTATTAACTAGAAAAAAGTTCTAGCCATTTTGAGACCGTGTTAGTATTAACGAAAAAAAAAAGGCGGAAAGCTAGTCATTTTCTGGTCTGGACTTATTTTATTCACTCAAAATTAAAGATCTTTAATAGAAATACTATAGTGCCTAAAGTATTTTAAACTGCTTAGTAGTAATTTTTTTATATTAATTAACTATACTGCATTACATGGACGGAACCGGGGGGTGGGTTTTTTGTTTCCTTCGGAGAATCCATTACAGTATGTATTTATAGGCAAATCATATGATGATAGTTGTTAAAATATATGAATAAAATAACAGAAATAACATGAGTGAAACTATTGTTTAGATATTTTAATAAACCTTTGAAACTTTTCTATAAATACTACAAGTTATTACTGATTTATTTGCCCGTCTGTCCGTTGTGCCCCCCCAGAAAAATATCCTGGATCCGCCCTTGCTGATTGTATTTCTATTAATTTATAACCAGCATTGTTTCAATATCCCACGTCAGAACTAGTTAATAAGTAAAACATGACTGACTCGAAGTCTTGCCTACAGATATATTGTATGGATTGAAATTTACAACCCTAATTCCTAGAATTTTTTACTTTAAAAAATATAATATATCATAATGTATTAATCTGTATATAACTTAGTTCTTACTCTACAAAAATAAAGGTTATTTTGATCTCAAAACACAGACCTGTTTGCTGAAATATTTCACCTAAGGAGCGTGTCGAGTACTATCTTCCCAAGAAATCTTATCCCGGAGATCGTGACACTGGAATGAGAAGTGACTGTTTGTGCCACGGTAATGACATGCATTAATGTATTTCCATTCGATAAGTTATTATAGGATTTATCGTAATAATGCATGAGATCGACATCCCTTTTTTTTTTTTTTAATTTTGTCATCTATTGTTTGAAAGACTTACCTTTTTCACATTTAAATATATATTTGAACTGTTTCCATGATCACTTTTAGAGTCATGCTTTATAATTAGTTAATATAATGATATTTCATAATATTGATCAAAACATTCATCCCGATGCTCCAAAACATTTCTTAGTTTTTCATCGACATACATACTCGGTACATTTTCTTGCACAAAAAATTTTTTTTGAGAAATCGACCAATAACAGCAAATGGTAGAATTCCGAAGAAAATATTGTTGATATACAAAATAAATGTTTGAAATAACATTTTATATTACATAATCTTTCTTTAAATTGATTCTCAAGTTCTGAGTACCTCGAGTTATACTTTTACCACGAGCACAATTCCATTTCCCGTCTCAAAGCAATCATAAAAGAAAATGAAAATTACATAAGATCGTCAAAGAACAGCCTTATAAGAAAAAAAAATTCCAGTGTCGCTATTCTGTAATTTTTATGTAAAAAATAACTAGTGGTTCTGAAATCGCATAAACTACTTTCATTAGTTTTAAAAGAGGGAATGCAATCTGATGTCTAAAATAACTTAGGATCTTTATAGATAGCCATAGATGGGCCCTGCGAGATCTGAAGACCATCCTAGGGCTCACCCAGCCTCTATAAAGTGGTCACCCTTAACTAAGAAAAAAAATCGGACAAATCGCCTTCCGTTGTCCTACAAACAGGAAAGTCAAAACAATGTACTAAACCCAAGGCTCTTCATTTGTTGAAGTGGTACTACATAGGTTCTTTGTTATTCAGACAGTAGCATATATTTGTTAGCTATGATTTAATTCGGTTGAGGCTCCTTAAGAAAATAAATACGTATAAATAAACACGTGGTAGAGAAAAGAAATGATTAAGTTGTAATAATAAAATTAAATGTAATTTCTAATATGTTAACAATATAATCATAATTAACATATAATAAAACTTCGAGTAAAAACCGCCTTCAGCGGACTCAGTCCATTGTAACGCCATAAAATACCGAAAGGTAACAGAAGGGTTTTGTTTATATAGAAACATTTGCATTTATTGTCATTTTGTATTATATTGTAAATAAAATTATGGAGGATGTGAGAAAAAAAAATGTTAACATAATAATGCATGTAGGGTCTAAAACATTAACAATAATATGTTTAACAAGTAATAAATGAGATTTTAAAGATGAAAACATCTAATTCTACTTGGCTAGGTACCGTAAAATTATTCACATGGCGCATACAGCTTAGAAATCTGAAAGTTTCCAACTTTTCTACTCTCGTAAGTACTTGACTGCCTACATTACTATACGGGTGTTAAACTTAGGGCTGTAAAAGTACATGTTAAACCTTTGCCTGAACATTAAATAAATTAATATTAAACTGTTAATAATAATTTTATATTTAATTGATAGTTTGGACATAAAGCCTGAATAACGGTGAATCGAAGCAGACCTGAGTGAATTGCAGGTAAATGGACCTCTCAAGGCCACACGGACGTCAGGAATATATCTTGTATATTACATTTCATGTACAATCTTATATAATTTTTATGCTAATTAAAGATAATAATATTTTTATTAAAATTATTATATCTATTAGTAAATAATAGAATTATTGTTAATAAACTGGGCTTACGCACGGTTCGAATTCTTACCCCTATCATCAGAGAACATATAAGTGACTTTAAATGTATTTTAAAGTCTACATTTTTCTGCAAATTTATTGACATTATACTATTTTGTAATAGTAAAAATTTGACACAGCGGAGTTTTAAAATGCCACAAGCCTTATAAATTTAAATTTATTTTTAAAATCTCGGAACTAAAAAATAAGAGGATAAAGTAATACAGATTTTTCAATATGTTTTTACGATATAAATTAAATTTTTCAGTGAAATCTTGGTTTAAAAGTCAAAAGGTTTATGGAAGTATAAAAATGCACGATCAATCAATGTCTGATAAGGATGAAAAACGCTTGCACAATATCATATTTACTAAAAAACAAATTAACTAGGATATCAATATAAAGAGATTGTAGTATAATTAAAATAAGAATTGACAATAATTTATTCTTCAAACATGAACAAGATAAAGATAAAAATATATATGGCACAACAACATATAAATATGTTTATTGCGAATTATTTAAATTTAATTAGTATTTAATTCTGACGTCGTTTCTGTAATATACTGCCTTGCTCTTTCAGGAAGGCTTCATACTTATTTTATCATCAAAAGAGCGAAATCACGTCATTACTATTGATAATTTATTTTATTGCGTACGTTTTGGGGCATTAATACCCTATATTTGGAGGGGGGGTGACATGAGAACCCACTTTTTAACTAAGCACTGATCTCGATAAATTTTATAAATAGGCCTGATGAGATTGCTTGCAGTAGCCATATAAATCATGGACATTAGTATATCAGTGTTTTGTCAATTGTATCTGAAGTGAATACCTGGTTAAGTCGAGTTGCCCCTTACATGCTATTATAATAACAAGATTCCACCACCATGAGTACAAGAAACTCAATTGGAGAAATGTGACTTAAAAACTTATTCACCATGGTTGTTTATGTATATAGTATACAGTGCGTAAAATGGGGATTTTTTCATTACATCCATAATACCGTAGTACAGATGTTCCCAACCTTTTTAATTGTGCGGGCCATCAATTTCGAAAGGAAAACTTAAGGAGAATCTCTAGCTAAATATAAATATAGAACAAATACACAACACCAATAGATTGTGAACACTAATTACGGTTAATTAACTAATATTTAGGATCTAAGTTGCTGACTCGATCCACTCCTAGATTAAGCAATACACCCAGTAGTTACAAGCAGCTGGATGACTTAAATAGTTATAACTCAATTTTTTTATCTATTATTTTTTTATCATAGAGGCCCACTTCTGGGGAAGGGACTTGTTTAGAAACGCTATATTCGTATATACTTTTTAATCAATTCTTATTATTTTTCTGCCAACATATCACTGAGTTGAAGGTCCCGGGTTTGAATCCAACAGCGAGAAATTAATTACTTATAAACAGGCACGAATCAACACTGTGGGACCTGAGAACTCTCGTGGGATTCACACAATCTCATGATGTCGGCTAACTATGTACAATATCTCCCAATAACCTTCATGGGTTATGCTGATACAGATATTTTTTAAAATTATTTAATTCTAATAATATATGTAAATGTTATTTAGTACATTGCTCGCCTGTTGGTGTACTGGATTTTGATATGGTAACCGGAAAATTAATATTGAAGGTGTTGAATAATAAATAATTGAATGGCTTGTCTACTTACAGAGCTAATTAACATCACTAATCAGGCTAGTAATCATCAAAGTTCATTCTCGTGTCATATATAAAGCGTTAATAAGACCTAGAAGTAAATTGTGAGCTCTTTTAGAAGAGAATGCAATTTCCCTTTCGCTCATTGTGGAAATAAATTGTTTCAGAAGATTAGGAGAGAAAATTCGATACTCTTCGGGAAATCCGAGCACCTGGGAGTGAATAATTAAAGGGGGATAAATTTGGGTTAATGGAATTTATACAAGGAGGCGTAATTGCCGCTTCTGGAAAAGCGGGAAACAGGAACGAAGAGAGGAAAAGGATTTTAATTAGAGAACGAAATAAAGCTGTTTCCTTTGAACCCTTCTCCAATTGTCAATCCTTCATCCTTTTGAGCCTTCCTTTCAATCTAACAGTTATAGTCATTAGGGCTCGACAAAGAGAGAGAGAGATGCCATCTCTTTTTGCGCCATTGTTTTCAAACGGATCATCGGAATGAGATAATGGCTCGGAAACGGTCATTAAAGGAAAACCGTAAATGTTTCCTAGCGGAATTCATCACCCGAGATAAGGAGTTGTAAGCGATGAGCACTACTTGAGCTCTGTCACGTTCAAATATTTTAACACGAGCAATGAAAATACCTGAACCGAAGTAACATTAAGATCCTTTTCCGATTAACCGTCTTACCAATCGTTACTGTTGTCATATTCCCCTCACTACCCAAACCTCGGATAATAAAAACACTACCCAAACCTCGGATAATAAAAACACTACCCAAACCTCGGATAATTTTAAAGTAATAATATAGGATGTCACCATAAGGTTATTAGGGTACCCCCCAAATACCCACTAATTCCATCTGATCACCTATACTCTTCTTCGTAAGCCAATGACGTCCTGTCCGCCTGTATCGTTTAATAACATCTCACTGATTCCAGTAGAAAAGGTCTGGTACTAGAACATCTTGATATGTATATGTCTAACTTGGAATCCTCATACTAAACTGAAAAGACAAAAAATAGGTCGAAGTTTCAGGCTATTTCAACTTTATTAGACAAGCGCATTATGCTCCCAATTAATTACAAAAGACTCATATGCATGAATATTATAAGGCCGATTTGAACTAACGGAGAAGAGCTTTGGGGCTCGAACAATCTATCGAATTCCTCTCGTATCCAATCCTTACAATCTGAAATTCTTCGTAATATCCTTAATACTTACTTTGTTGCGAAGAAAGTCGTCCATAATGATCTCATGCCCCATTTGTCGCTGATTTGACCCGGAACCAATATCAATCTTTCATTTAAACCCACTAGTTTCAAAGCTACCAACTTCTTCAATTCATGATACGGATAATACGTATTAAGTAAGAAAAAAAAATTAGTAAAACAGTTTGCTCCGATCCGCAAATAGTCAAGATGTACGATAAGTAAAAAAATCATTGGATTGGGTTGATGACTTAAGGTTATTGTGTATACTTGTATTTTATAGGGCTTCTAATATCTTCCGTATTGTCAGCCATGTAACTTCCTTCGCCTACCCTCTTCTTTTATATGTGTGTACATATATCAGCTCTAAGATTAGAGAGAGAGAGAAGATAGGAGAATGGATGGTATAGTCTAGAGAGTAGAGAGGAGTTAATGTCCTTACTTTATAGTGTGTAAAGAGAGAAGTCACTAAGTTATAATGTTAGTCAGTAATACATAAGTTAACCCAGTTAGTTCATACAAGAATGTCTCTTGTATAACCTATGTGGTATGTATTCATTACCGCCATACAAAAGTCTTTCATAAAAGCAGTCCACCGTTTAACTGTAATAACAAACTTCTTGAAAATTTTGTCTTATTTTGTTACGAGTGATTATGTTTACGCAATCCACTGAGGGTTTAATATCAGGAGTTAGTCATTCCCCAAAGACAACAATTCCAAAAATGTTAAGTCAACAGCGAATCATCTTGTTGCATTCGTCCCACGTACTCTTTCAATAAATCACTTCCTCGTGATGTGAGGTCTTGTTTACATTGAAACCGGAAGCCTGGGACACTCTTCTGTTCTCAAGTGATCCTCATCATCTCCTTCGCATCCAAATGACCGCAGGTTCGTTAGTTTCCCCGATGGAGAGTCCGATTTGGAGGACGCAAGGTCGCTCATTAGCGGCGATTAAGATTCACTCGGTGATACCCCCTCGCAGTTCCATAAGGGATCGGTCGCTCGGGGTCTATTGTTCGAGGATACCGAAATACTTGTAATATTTCGCTGTTTCACCTTCCAAGCGCCTTACCTGGAAGGTGATCTCACTAGGAAGTGAGTTGTCGGAACGGCATGCATTCCATTACAATGCGAAACTAACAAGTTGAGGATGAACAGAATAAATGCATAAAGTTGTATGATCGAGGTCTCATGAAAAAAAAAGTTCACACTACTTAAAGAAAAGAAGAATAAAACTGACTTTTTTATAATTATTGGTCAGTTTTTTTTATTTTTAAATATTTTTATTTTTAAAGAGAAAAGATAGGCCCTCGGCCGGGATTCGAACCCGGAACCTTTGTCTTTCCGTGACTGTCACAAGACAAAGGTTCCTGGTTCGAATCCCGGCCGAGGGCCCATCTTTTCTCTTTAAAATAAAAATATTTAAAAACTGTTTGACATTTGAAAACAGAAACTTAAGCAATTGGAAAGACTTTATACAAAAATATAACTTTTTTTCTCTTGAATAATGTAAGTTGAAGAAAATAATCCGGGTTAGGTGAGAATATTAGTTTCTTAATTAAGGAGAAATATTTATAGGAAGCCCAAAGTTTCGACAAATATTGTAGGCGTTCTCCAGGATAAGCGTTGAGGGTAAAGTGGAAAAACGAGAGGATTTAATTAATATTTATTAACATTCATTATTAATATCTTTCCAGAAGACCTCCAATGGGGGGGGGGGTGTCGAAATGTTGGCTTTCCAATAAACAGTTCTCCCAATTTAAGAAAATTTTTCTGACCTCCAACCGCAACATTTTCTTCCTCAAAAATATAATTTACTTTGAACTTCATAAATGCGTTCTTTAATCCACTGCATTGCAAAAATTTTGGATACATCCATTTTGTAGATTCCTCGAAATCTTTTTAACTAGTTGCTTCAGTAATCACGACCAATATTTTTTATATTTGGCGGTATATTTATAATAAGTGTAAATTTAGTAATACTTCAGATGAATATTTTAATTTATCTTAGTATCTCTTTTTTTTTTTAAATATGGATGCAACGTTTATGAGGTGTACAAAGAAGTGTTTAGAACTTTCCATGTGTTTAGAAGAATAATCCTAACAAACGTAAACAATTGTAAAATTTAAGTGAACATTGTTTACCCGAACCCCGAACACGGAATCCAGTCTGCCCAGAGCCGCTGTCAACCATTGTGAATAGAAAACATCTAGTTGCCAATTACTCCTACATTTATGTACAGGCAACTATAAAAAAACAACAGAAAAAGCGATGGTGGCAGAGGAAACTCTAAAGGGAAAGGAATGTCCAAATATTAATAACTATTGGGTATAAAACGCCACTTGGATGACACGTGAGTATTTCGAATTCACTACTCAAGTGTATATAAGCGGCTTAAAAAGGGACAATTCAGAGTAGAGAGGGAATGGTTGTTCGGACATTCGGGGCGTCTCGAGTTTTTCCCCGTACCCACTGAGCACGAAACGAATGCGTGCTCACTTTGAACAACTCTCGGCTCGGGTTGAGCGGATCCGTTCGGCTCGCCTTCATCTCAGCAAAACAGGGCCACCGAATGCTCATTCGGGGCGAATGCTCAAGTGCATACGCGGCTTTAAATAAAGGTTTTAATTTCAGGTGCCAATAAAATCCTGATTCCAACGAAATACCTTTGGTTCTATTTTCATATCTTTCAACAGAAAATACTGATAATTGATTATAATTGTTTTAAATTTCTTTAAATGAATATTTTCATTGATACAAGCTGAATATTTTCTAGTACTAAATCATGATAACAAATATGCTAACCGATGTTTGGATGGTAAATATAATTCGTCGTATGTTTTTTTTTTTCATTTTTATTTCTTGTTATTAAAAAAGGAGCCAGTAGTCATAGTTCAACAAAATTAACAACATATGATCGGGTATTGTAATATCATAGCAATATCCCCCCCCCACATATTTGCATATGTTAAATAAAATAGTATTCCTAAGCTAGCAATATATCTTTCCATATCAGATAGCCATTTCCATATTTTACTATATAATTCGAAGTAAATTAGTTTCTATAAAATAAAAATAATTTAAAGAATAAATCATGAAAGGTTATCGAATCATACACAGTTAAAATACTTCCGGATTACATATTCCTTAATATCCAAGTTTTATATAATTTATATAATATAATTTTTATCATATCCTTTTGACACTTCGTTGCCGAAAACACACACACACACACACACACACACACACACACACACACACACACACACACACACACACACACACACACACACACATACATATATATATTAATGATACGTATGTATTATTAATAATAAGCCACAAAAGTGACTCATTGCAGCCGACAACCCCAAGGACTTAGAAAACGAGACCTTTAGCAACCATCACAACCTCACGATTCGTTCAAATTGTACCATATATCATAAAATTGAATACCTATTAAGGTGTCTTATGATTAATTATAAATTATATTTTATGACGAAAGGTTATTTTTAAACTAATATTTTTCGTTATTTTAAAATAAGGTTATAATAATTTAAATAATCAGAAGTTCCTACAACAAGATTAACAATAATATTTCTAATATGTCGAAATAGTTGTTTGATACATCGAAAAAGTATTCATATTTCAATTTATTGGGCCTCTATACTTTCAATATTGTAAACCAGCTCTGTTAAAAATCTATCGAGATCTATTGAAAAAATATCAACAGTTTAAGTGAAATACGCAATTTTTTATAGTAATTAGAATCAAATAAATCCCTACATTAATATTAAAAATTATATTTTTTAGGAAACCTATATTTTTCTAATAATTACCAATAAAAAATGTCTGATTAATAGAGACATAAGTATTATTAATTCAATTATGATATTTCTTGGCTAGTTTTTTAATTGTTCTTGTGCTAAGCAAGTTCATCTTCCCGTAGGCCATGGTAGAAGATTATTTTTAATATTATATATTTAAAGAACCTAGCAATGTTTATTGTTTTAATTTGTTCACTGTCGATTCTCTTCATATAAGAATTTATAAAGAAAGTCATTAACAATAATAACTGCTAAAAAATTCAAAAAAATAAAGAACGGGGAATTCTAGTCTTGCGAATGTAAATGAATTCAAATATATAGTTATGATAAGATATTGATGAATACCTATTTAATTATATTTTAAGGCAAAAGCATCGGCTCAAATTTTAAAAACTATATTAGAATCGATTTAAAAAAATATACTAGCCAAAATTATCAATATATTTTAAATATAAATATCAGAATAATGGTACTTTTTCAAGTTACTTAACCAAATAATCAAGCTATTATATATTTTAACAAAACACGAAAATAGAAACTAATATTTTTTTTAGTTTTTATAATTCTCATATAAACTGATTTTATTTTTAAATATTATCGGTTTTCTATATTCAAATTTTAATACCATTGTTGAAATATATCGGGAAAAAACATTACGTCATAATTTCGATCTACTTTTAAAATAAATATCTAAAATCGGAATTTTTTCAACACCCCATCTTAACTAGTTATATGATTCAGTTTTATTACCTTGATTACAGTTCATTTATAAAAATATTAATGATGTAATATTGACCAAAGTTGATGTGAAATAATATAATCTTGGATCATAAAAGAAAACTACTGGCTGCTAATATTTAAATGTCTGGATTTAATATTTTTTTTTGAAATATTTAATGTTAAGCCGAGCTATAAGGCAAGAAAGTAAAAGCTGGAGGGAAGGATGTAAATGCCAAGAATTATTAAGTAAACGTTAAGGTTTCACAAGACGAGTCCCCATTGAAATATTATTACAATGTAGTTGTGTAAAGGGTGCGGCGTACAAACACCCAAGTTCATACTCCAGAAGCAGTAGTTGTATGTGTGTCCCTAATGTTGCGATAAACGTCATCTTAATATGAAATAACAATAAATTAAAGGTTAAAAATAAAAAACAATTACAGAGATATGTAGAAAGGAGATAGTTGGGGGGTGCAGTAAAAAAAAACACTGAATAAGTACTAGACTTATAATTATGTGCCGACGTATCGAACTACAGTGTAGGTCAGGGCTATGAGAGAACCAAAAATTATAAAAACGTACAGTAACAATAATATGGTGACAAGTAATGTAGAAAATTAAAATAGTGACAGATATGAAAATTAAAGATAACGAATATTAAAAAAGTGACAGAATATAATAAAATTAAGATATAGACAGATTTAATAAAATTAAAGATAATGAAAAGAAATTAAAATAGTGACAGAAATAATAATTAAAGATAACGAATATAAAATAAAATACAGAAAATAAATGTACAGAAAGGATAGAAAAGGAAAAATAATATAAAGGGAAATAAAAAAGAGGAGGTAAACAAAAGATACAAAATGAGAATATTAACGTATAAAAAAAGGTTGGAACATGAAGAATTTAGAAAAACTAGTCAAATAAAGATATAAAATGTATGATAACGGACTTCTAGAGGTTACATAAGTAAATGTATGAGACATAATAATATAGGAATATGTAGAAAGAAATGGAAGGTGTCTCGTAGAATGACAGTTAGAAATGTAAACAAAATGAAAAGTATGGAACTGTATGTACAATAACTAATGTGGATAATGGTATTACTATTGTACAGTAACTAAGTGTACAATAACTGTTTGAAAAATAATTAATTATTAATCCCATCATTAATTATATATTAATTATTAATTAATTAATAATTAATTTTCATATCTGTCACTATTTTAATTTTCTACATTACTTATTACCATATTATTGTTACTGTACGTTTTTATATTTTTTGGTTCTCTCATAGCCCTGAAGATGACCTACACTGTAGGTCGAAACGTCGGCACATAATTATAAGTCTAGTACTTATTCAGTGTTTTTTTTTTACTGCACTCCCCAACTATCTCCTTTCTACATTTGATCACCAACTACTTTCCTCTCATAAATTACAGAGATAATTTCGAAGCACGTCGTGTTTGAATAAAGATAAACGATAACGAAGAAGAAAATGGACCGAGTGGAGGTAAAAAAATCCTCTTATTTAGGGAGAAATTATTTGGAAGCCAACGTTTCGACTCATATTGCAGGTCTTCTTCAAGGCTAAGTATAGTAGGATCGTAGTGCCAAGTGTAATCCTACTATAACAGCCCTGAAGAAGACACCCAATGTGGTTCGGCTTTCACAGTTTTCATTATGTAGGAGAATTTGTTTACCTCCACCCGTAAAAATTTCTTCCTTATATATGAAGTGAATTAATATTATCGAACAGATAACCGATAAAATTCAAGTAAAAAAACGGAAAAATAAGTGAAAAAAATTTGGTTAAGCCATCACCACCACTTCAATAAAAGATACAGAAATCCTTAATAATAAATCACTGATTTAATTTGTGGTTCTAGTTTAACAAATACTTGTTTGAATGGACAATAGTTGACTGGATAATTCTGATAGATTGAATTGGTATAAAAAATAAGTTCTGCTATTTTGTGTTATCTTTGACTGCAACCCCTGACCAAATCAATCCCTCATAAAAAAGAAATACTAATAACTAAGGCGATTGGATTCTCTTAAATGAGCACTTCAGAATCTTAAGAAACAATACAAAGGACTAGAAATAAATATTAACTGAAGAACAATATGACTGACTGTATATTTATATAACTTTTTTTTTCCAATACTACATATTTTTCTTGATTGAATAATTATCTTACAGTTATATATATATATATATATATATATATATATATATATATATATATATATATATACACATATATATATTAATATTTAATAATATTTATCTTTTAAACACAATTATATTTTGCAACATATTATTTTAAGGCGTTTCAACTCAGTGAATAAAAGAAATATAAATTCTTTTACGACATAATTTAACATAAATACCTTGTTATGAAATTCATTAAAGTAGTGCTCACTTACCTAAAAAAAAAAAAAAGAAAAAAGATTAGTCAAATTCAATTATTTTTATGAAAATAAATATTAATAAAAAAGGATAATAAGGTTACTATAAATATTAAAAATAGAATTCATTGTCATGATTTTTAATATATTTATAATGCAGTAATTTTTACTTTTCATTTGTTATCATAAACAGTACAATCATTTGATTTCAAGTGTGTCATTAGCAAAATTTCGATAAGATACAATAATATATGCACTTAAGGGTTTAGTTTATAGCGAAATAAGTTTTAACATTAAATACAGATAACGCAACTGCAGAAACTCGTAAGTGAATTTCGCTAAAATAATAGTGTTTTTTAGGAAGAAAAAAGTCTGAAATGATTAGAATAAAAACCTTCAGGCATTAAGCATCGTCAGATTCACGTACCTAAGCACAGCTAACTAATGCTTAAAAAACAAAATCACGGCATAACATCAAATAAATTAAACATATGGCATTAAAGATTCGGTAGAAAATTTATTTTTATCTCCTTAAAAAAAAGTTAATAATACTATATTAAATTAAAGAAGCTCCATACAACCAGTATAAATTAACAATTAAAAATATCTTCGAAAGTAATTTAAATAATCTGAGAAACACATATAAATACGTAACGACATCATCTTTAATCTTGACCGTGCACAGATACACTCGTACGTAAGCCCACGATTATCGTGGTACCATTTTATTTCAAGGATAAAGCTACTTTCCTGGAATATTGTGTGATGAATCCAGCATAAATAGCTTTTTATTTGTTTTAAATATAGGTATTAATGAATATAAGATAAATAGTATTTTATTTATTTTAAATATAAGTATTGTCAAACATTAATTATTTAAAAATTAAATGTATAATTTAGCTATTAAATAATTAAAGCGCTTATTATATATATTCACAATTTCCGAAAAAATCAGAAATATTTGTCAAGTTTTACGATCAAAAATTGTTGTTGTATGGAAGAAGCGTTTTATTGATTTCACCTTTAATGCATCCAGTTATGTCATTTTAATTAATTGTTAATATAATTAATGACAGATAAAAATTAAAATAATTGTTAATGGATCTTTATTTCTTTTTTCTTTATAAAATTTTTGTGTAAGTAAATAATTACATAATATTTTACTAATTTTGTTTTATATTTTTTACATAACTCGTAACTTATATTCATTAAATTGAAAATAATTTAAAAAAATGGACTACTATAACCGGGTACGAGTACGGGTTCAATACAGAGCAGATTCGGTACTGTTGCAACGACAGAGGATTTTTAGGGAGGTGATTTGTCCGAGATCATACTCAAACGCAAGGTTTTTCCCCTCAGTTAAAAGTACCCACTTGTAGAAGCTGTGTAGCCCCAGGAGGGTCTTTAGATCTTAGAAGATCCATCCGTGGCTGTTGACAGATCAAATAATTTGTCTGCCACAGGAGGATTTGAGCCAGGAATCTTTTTCTGTACCACTCTGCGCTCTAACTACTAAGGTATCCCTAATAATTAATAAATTAAACAGTCATTAAACAGTCACTAAGGGCACTTAAAGATATGATTATTTTCTGTAATATGATTCTAAAGGGACTTTTTCAAGAATAAATAAAATATTCAATAGCGTTATTTACGATTCATGTAAAATATACCAATATAAACATATAGGTCTCTTGAAATTAAAACTTATAACTATAATTAAATTTTTATGATTATGGTCGTGCCTAAACGACAAGCGTTCATTAGCTCAGTAATTGGCTCTTCTAATGCGTGCCTTATCTGCCTCCGGTTCAGAATATTGCTGTTGGAGCGTGATACTAACCACACCACACACATAATATCTTGTCTCCAAGCAATAAAATAACACATATTGCTACTAACACATGATTTTTTTTATGTATAGACAATTAACCACTTTTTACTGTTTCTAATCTAGAATCATACACAATTGCTTAGTTCGTTATTTTTTAGGCTAAATAATTTATTTCATTTTAATTTATTCATAATTAAAGATTTAAAATACATCTTTATATGTGTAGGTTTTCATAAATTGATAAGATACTGACACGAACCCGTTTATTCAATATTTATTAATTCGGTCACTTCCTTAAAATTATAATTTATTACATGAATATAATAAAAGTAAAGTAATTTTGTACGGGATGGAGACATGTTTGCTTATCTAGAAAAATTACCTAAAATAGAGAGTAGGGTCTTGAGGAGAGTCTATGGGCTCAAGAGTACACAGGAAGGTTACAGGTTAAAGACCTAGCCGAAGAAATCTACAGGGAGATAAAAGACCTAGAAACCGAAATAAGAACCAGAATACTATTCTATGGGCACATGATAAGAATGGACCAACGGAGACTAAACAAGAAAGTCTGAAAATACCCGTGACTGCAAGAGTAAAGGCGTGTATGTAAAACAAAATGAGAGAGGAAGCAGAAAAATTAAAAATAACAGACAAAAACTGCCTAGATAAAGAACAACAAGGAACAAAATTAAAATAAATCAAGGTTCTTGGGGAAAATAAAGAAAAACGGATGGGTCGAAAGAAAGAATGCAAAGGCACGCAGAAATGATGAGAAAATACTGGGAGAAAATGAGAAAGAAAAAGTAAAGATATTCGCGAGGTCTTAAAAGGTCGTTTTCTAAAAAAGAAATAAAAATACAGTGTATTAATAGAAATAAATAATTTTTAAAAATCAATGTTACTAATTCCAATTGATTTATTTTAATTAATCTGTTAAACTCCTATCGAGTAATTTTGTTAATTACTTATAATTACAATTTTATTTATTTATTTATTATTTAATTTTCATTTGCACCTTCGCAATTGCGCATCCAGCAAATTTGATCGAAGTTTCTTTCTCTTCGCCTTTCTACATGATCATCGAGTTTTAGAATACAAAATCAATAGTTGAGTAGGTCTTTTTAATCCTTTCTTATCAAGTCCAGGTAACAGGGAGTAGGAAAGAGGAAGAACGAGTGGGTTTGAGTGATGTTGTGTCGATGAGTGGAATGTTATGTATTTGTTATGAATATATGATTTTATAGTGGGAATGTTCATGTCGTTGTGTATAGT
The DNA here is from genome assembly GCA_037127475.1 of Arma custos. Classification (NCBI taxonomy): domain Eukaryota; kingdom Metazoa; phylum Arthropoda; class Insecta; order Hemiptera; family Pentatomidae; genus Arma; species Arma custos. The sequence goes on along the minus strand of CM073762.1, from coordinate 18,449,456 downwards.
GTGTTTCGAAATATACCATGGTGCATTAATAATTTTTCTGAGAATTTCGGACTGCGTTGTTTGTATCTTGTGTATGTGAACTTTTTTGCTGAACTGATAATAACATACAAACAAATATATTGTTCAGTTTTCTTACAAACTAAGAATTACAAAAATTCTACAATGCAGGATTTTTAACAATTAAGATGCAATAATTTTTAAAAAATTCGGTAATGTTTAAGCGAACCCGTCTTCAAGAACCTATGTTTTAAATCTCCATAGACATTAGACATCGCCATCTTCCTAAAAAGTTCTATAAAAGGAAAACCGTATTATTTGAGAAATGTGGTAATAAAAATAGTTAATAAAAATGTTAATATCTTAAATAAAAAATAATGTAAAAAAAAAAATCTCCTGTTAGATGACTAATAGTTAAATCCTATTCCTAGCATCTCGTAAGCAGGAAAGGACACACAAATTTTGTGGCAATGAACTTCTCTTTTTATTTCTTCTGCTATATGACCCTGGTCAAAGGATTGGTTTTATTATCTAAAAGCCAAGGATAGTAAAAGGGTCAATAATTTACAAGAAAGATAGAAACCATAAAAATGAGGATATAGTTTTAGAGTTTCAAAAAAGTCAAGAGATGAAAGATATAGTATATTATATTTTACAAAATGAGGTTCTAAAAATTTAGTTCTTTTCTTCTTTTTTTTTTCTAAATCAGTACCGAAAGTTCAAGGTTCGTACAGGTTCAAAAAGCAACGATTGATTCGCTGTAAAAGTTATTTCTTGAATAGTTGATAAAAAAAAATTATTCAAAATTATTCAACAAATATTAGCTATACTGTTATAACTATATTATTAAAACCATTAATTATATATGTTTTTTGTTTCAATAATTCTATAAGTAAATTTATATTGACTGGCCAAAATATTTAGTAAATAAATTTTTTGAATATAATACACAGTATAAATTTCTAATTTAAGTAAAAATAAATTCATAGTTAAAATTCCGATTATATGAAAAAAGGTTATAAAATAACTAGCCTTTGCCCGCGGCTTCGCTTGCATAGAATTTGGGCTACCGCATAAAGTTTCTTGACAGTGATTTTTAACAATAATTTAAAATAATAAATAATTTAATTATTTAAATAATTTAATTTTTTTCACTATAGGTTACTCGTACAAAATTTCAGATGTCTAACTTCAAAACTGAGGGATTCCATACAACCTTTGAACCCTTATTATAATAAGGGTGGAATTATCCAAACTTCTTTCTTAAATCATACAAAGGACTTATCTGCAAATTTCAATATGCTAAATTCCTGATTTGCCTTTAATTATGTACTATAATGGATTATCCACAGTACCTCTAAAACTGTCGGGGGTGGGGAGGGGCACGTGCCCCCGTGCGCCTCCCTAAATCCGCGCTTGCTATAGCCCATGTGTTATTCTGATGTATAACCTATATTACTGTAAAGTTTCATCCAAATCCGTTAAGTAGTTTTTGCGTGAAAGAGAGACAAACATACAAACTTTCACATTTGTAATATTAGTAAGATTAGTGGTTTATCAAAACAAATAGTTTCACTCTTGTTCTTTCTGATATTTTAACAACTATGATATTTTAAGTTAAATTTCAGTCTAGTCATAATTTTATATCATATATCATCATATTATATGGCTTTTGGTGATTAAGGTTTCGTTATAATTATTATCTAGTGTATAAGGCGTAAAATCTCAAAAGTAGCCCTTGTACATTCTTTCTTTTTATTAACATGTTATATATTAATGAAAATTATGAACAGATAAAAAGATATATTTTGTAAACTACCGATTTAAAAAAAAAATTAATAACAAGAAAACTGACTTTCTTGAATTGCCATGTGATCTATGAAATTAAATTATCTAATACTTGAGTGAATTCTAGATTTTTTTAAATATACCTTTAATACCTTGTAACCTATAGATACTTAGATACAAGAGCTATCAATGAAAGTAACAGTATCTAGATCACAGAGGCTTGAAGTTATCCAGGTGTAAGTTGGTAGATTGTAAGTTATGGATACATTACAGGTTGGCAAGGCAAGGCACTTTGACATATCACGTACAAGGCCCTAATGGTATACCACTTACGCATGCCTCGGCAATTTTATGCTCGTTAAGCTTCAAGCGAAACAAAAAATTAATTAATTGCTTGGTTTGATTCATTACAGTGTCAAAACCATATTACACTAATTATGATACAACGAGATTTAACGAGTATGATAGGCCATCTCTAGAGCTGTTAAAATTCTAAAGCAATTTTTATACTTCGACTAGCGTTTTTATGAGAATTAAAAACCAAGATTTTAATCTTTTATTCGATAGAAATACAATGCGCTACATTTAAGTGAAATAAGTGTTAGAGATTAAGGAACACTGCAGTTTTAGACAAACTACTATTTATTATTTATTTAATTTATTTATTAAAAACGCTATCCAAATTAATCCTGGATAAAGAAAATTTAGAGCTCCCAATGTAGAGCATCGTCCGATTAGCCAAAGCAGCAAGAAGTGACGTTATATGAACAAACAACAACACCTATCCATGATCAGTTAGTGTTTGAGACAATAGTTTCTAGGGCAGTGGTTGTGATTTGCATAAAATCATGCGCAAACGCCAGATTGTTACTGAAATTAAGCGCACTCGTTTTCAAAAGGCTCGGTGAACCAGAGAAGGGTCTCTCAGTCCTATATTTGTGCAAATGGCACAATTTAAAATTTTGACGAAAGCTATTTGAATTTCATAAGTAGGTACCGGTTTAAAAAAAAAAAAAAAAACCTGTGGCACTATAACCCACGGAGGTTCTAGGGTTCAGCAGATGGTAGATATTGTACTGCTTCTAAGCTAACGGTTGTGAAGGGAGGTGATTTGGCAAAAATCGTGCTCGACAGTGTTTTTCCCAATTAAGGGTATCCACTTTATAGAACCTAAATCCCAATAGGGGTCTGCCAATATCACAGGGCAAATAATTTATCTACCACGACCAGATTCAAACCAGGGTATTATAACTCCGCAGTTTTTACTGATCTATCCCGCTCCTAATTTAGAATTTAAACTGATGATACATGTGTATAATCAGTCAACACCAATCCAGTTATTGCATCCCAAAGCCTCCAATCCCATATCACTGATCTTGAAGAATGGTGTCAAAACTGGAGAATTAAAATAAATTCTCAAAAATCGCATCAAATCACTTTTACTTTACGTCGTAAACCAATGACTTCCTGCCCTTCAGTATCCTTTAATAATATTCCTCTGGTGCCTGTAGAACAGATCCGATACTTAGGGTTGCACCTTGACAAACGATTAACCTGGAATCCGCATACAAGACTGAAAAGACAAGAAACCGCACGACGTTTCAGGCTATTTCAACACTTACTAGACAAACGCTCTAAGCCCCCAATTAACTACAAAAGACTCATCTACATGACCATCATACGACCTATTTGGACTTACGGAGTAGAACTTTGGGGCTCCACTAAGCCATCGAATTCCTCTCGTATCCAATCCTTACAGTCCAAAATCCTTCGTAAAATCCTCAATACTCCTTATTTTGTTAAGAATAAAGTCATCCATAACGACCTTAATGTCCCTTTTGTTGCTGATTTGGCCCGAACCCGGTATCTATCCTTTCATAACAAACTGCATAAGCACTCAAACCCTCTAGCTTCAAACCTAGCTTCCTCTTCAATTCCCGATAATCCTCCGAGGCGTCTGAAAAGAAGATGGCCACGTGACCTTATTTGAACTTTGATTTGAGTACTACCAGTGGGTAGTTTCTCTACTTGCCATTCTCATGTCATTATGTAACACGCATTCTATTTACTTTTTGTATAATTGTAATACAGTTGTAAATATCAATAAATAAATTTAAAAAAAAATTTAAACTAAATATAAAGTTTTATTTTATGTGAGTTAAAAAATGACTGAGGATGGATTAATGTCGCCGAAGAGTTAATAGTTCTTATATACTGTTATATCCTTAAACATTTTGGTGAAACACTTTAGGCTAATTTATGAATTGGAGAATAAATATATATAAATTATATACTCAGTGGCAATCATAGTAAAAATTAATATTTTTGTTGAAATTCATTTTATAGGATTTAATTTTTATTAACCTTATCTATACCTACAAACCGTGAACGGGTCTGGGGTTAAGTACATGGTAGAGACTGTACCGTTTCATGGACAACGGTTCTGCAGAGAGGTGAATTGTCCTAGATCACGCTCAACCGCATGATGTTCCCCCTTATTTTGAGTATTCTATTTTTATAACTTTTTATAGAGGCTGAGTGGGCCCCAGGAGGGTCCTAGATCCCATATGATCCATCTCCAGCTACTAAATAAAATGCTGCCTGTAGCGGGATTTGAACCAGGATTTACGGCATGGCAACTTAGTACTCTACCACTGAGCCACTCCACTCCCTAATTTGATTAACAGTTTAATAAATTTTATTTTCTTAATGAAAATTGATTTGAATAGATATAACACCAAAATGAAACAAAATTAATAGCTTCTTTGCAATTTTAAAACCGAAAATTAGACTAAAAAGAAACCAAATAATAAATAGAAATTTTTAATGGAATATCATTTCTAAATATTTATTTTAGTAGGTTAATATATATGTTTTAGGATATGATTCACTCTGTTTTAACCGTTGTACCATACTTAGTTTACTACGTAGTAGAGAGTAAACAACGCATATTACTAGCTACTTAAAATCCATTGTATTCAGTAACCAATAAACTAAAACTGATTTTTATCATTCTGTACACTTATGTAATTCTGGAGGGACCTAGTCCAAAAAATTAAATTATTTTTCTATTCTATTCTAAAAAAAAATAATCAGTAATGACCGATACCTCAATTCCGATATCATAGATTATTTTCTGTAAAGGTTAAACTGCGAATATAATTCGGCATTATCTTCTGTTGACTTACCATATCATGCAGAACACGATAATCTAAACCGACGATAAGAGTTGTAGGGGACATCAACAATAGAGATTTAATTTTCATCGTCCAGAACTCAGAGGAGCGTAATGGACCTCCACCGGAGCGTAGGGCGCATTGTTAAGAATATCTGCCAGTGTTCGATAACAGATTCCAGATCCCCCTCACATTTCTGCTCTATAACTCCCCTCTAATTTCCTCTCCTGCAGATAAGTTCCCACTTCTATTGTAATATTTCCTAACTCGTGGAGGTATTATCTGATATGGTCCTATTCAATTATTAACATCAAGTTTAGCTTTTGTTTATATCAAAAAAACAAAACAAAAAACTAATAATGAACAATGGTAAAATTACCTTGCAACACCAAAAAATATCTCAGAATAGATAGTGAAGGTCCCTCTAAAATTTGAAATTTCTATTGATTTGATTTCAATACATGGTAGAGATTGTACTGTAAGTCACAAGTTTGGGCTAAAAGTAAATTTGATCGACAATACCAACAGTTTTTGAGATTTGGGAGACGAACGAAAGTACTAAATAGTCTAATAGCAACTAAAGTAACTAGTCTGATACTTCAGTAAACGACCTGAGGCAAAATCGGATGCAGTGCTGAGGAGGTGTGGAAATAGAGCCCAAAGAAAGTCGAGTCTAAAGGGGTCGAGTGAAGCAAGCTAGGTACTGGGTAAAAGGGCGTGGTTTTGCTATGTCCAACCCGTCTTCTGCGCAGGTCGTTTATTCAATTGTCAGACTGTATCTACACCATGACGAAACTAATAAACAGTATATTCAAAAAGTCTGAAAATATAAAATGTTTACTTTTATTAATTGTTATTTTGATGTTGATTATTCTTAAATATTTTTGTTTTGAAGAGAAAAGATATGCCCTGGCCAGGATTCGAACCTTTGAAGAGAAAAGAGAACCACGGGAATACAGGATCGGTGAAGAGAAGGTTCGAATCCCGCCCAAGATTAATATTTTCTATTAAATATATATATATATATATTCTATTAAATATATATATATATATATATATATATATATATATATACATATATATATATATATATACATAATTAAATATATATCCATTAAATATATATATATAATATAATGTATACGGTTGCTACATTTCCTATGACGTACCAGGTAAGAAGCAGGCATAATTTAATATTATACATGATTCTTTCTGCGAAACCTACCGAGCCAAAGTGGAGGTAAAATAAGGAAGTGGATGACCTAGGTAGAGGTGGGAAGAAGAGGAGGAATGGCTTTGAGAACAAGGGACTCCATTGAAGCAGAAGAGCACAGTTGGCCTAAGACCGGAAGAGCTGGAGAAGGCTGTGCAGAATTCCTCCTCACACTGCGTAGGCGGATTGATATGATGGTGATACAAGATTCTTTATATTGTGATCATAAAAAAAAATGTTTTAATATCCTCCCAATGTAAAAGCCTTAACTACTTGTAAACCAGCAGTTACAGGTCTAAATAAAGTACCTAAATATATATAAATGCTTACTAATTTTTTTTTCACTTTGTTTCAGATTATTTTCGAAGCAATAAGTTGAGGTTTGAGGCTCGGTAACCGAACCGGAGCCACGAAGCTAGGCCACTTTCTATTACAAAATCCCAGGTCCCTCTAACACCATACTCTGCTCTTTCCTCACTTTCCCCAAGCTCTTTTATGCAATACTGAAAATTATTTATTCCTTACAAAAATAATGACGACAGTATTAATTGTATATAAGGGATTGAATATTGTACAAAAGATATACAAACGCGTAAATTAAAGCAACACTATTAATTGGGAAAATTATAAATTAATAACATTTTTATCAAAATAGATCAATTATGAGTCACATTTTTTTCTCTTTATATTTCCATCCAAACCTGTCAAATACAAGTAATTGACAATCAGCAGATTGGCTGACTGAAGAAAAAAAAAATACAAAATGACATGGAAAGCATGACGAAGAACAGTACCCGGCGGTACCTCTCCATTGGCTTGCTTTAATTTCCTACTGTAATAGATCCCTCATCCATGTCCTTTTTAGTCTCCTCCTAGTGTTCTCAGGCATGAGAGTAGTGGCCATTGTTTGTACCAATGGGTTTGGGTGTCCGTATAGTTTTTCTTGAACGCGTTTGTAGTACGTTCGTATATGGTCGTCAACCGTTTGTAATGAGTCACATAAACCAGTTATTTAGCATGCATGACATGACTATTACCTCTCTTTAATAAATTGTTTTTTTTTTAATTGTTATTTAAACAATAATTACCTAATAGCGAAATAATAAATATTTGTTTGGCCATTTTCAGAAAACAATTTTTCCCCTGGTCATATCAAAATTTCTCAAGTACCTTTTAGAAATACATGATTTCATTTTCATTTATTTACTTATAATTTTCACTTACTTAGGGTGTGGTATAATTCATTTTTTTTTAAATAATGGTTGGCCTTCTCAATCATTCTCCTCCACAAAGAAATGTCTTCGGCTACCCTTTTCAATTTCTCGACCTTCTGGCTCTTCTTCCATCCGGATGTCCTTCCACTAATACTATAGGCAGCATACCATCCTTTGAACATGCCCCTGCCATCTTATTCTGGCCATCTTCATGGTGGGAACAATATCTGTTGCCTCATAGAGGTTTCTTATATCCTCATTGATCTTCATCCTCTTCCTTTGTACGACCAGAAATTCTTGTGAGGATTTTCCTTTCCTTCATATTTAATAGCATTTCAACTGTAATGGTCAGCGTTCAGACCTCGTTTCTATACATCACCACTGGTTGCAAGACCGAATAGTAAACTCTTATTTTTAGGGCTCTGGTTATATCCCGAATTCGAAGAATTTCCATAACTGGTAATAGATGCCAGATATTACACTTCTCTTAATTTTTTTGCCTTTTACCGAAAAAGTAACTACATAGGTGTTGCTGATGATTCAAACAACAAAATTGAACCTTTTAATTTAAAATATTATCTCTCAAATTCAATTCGACATGTGCAGGAGTCAATAAGAAATTATATTGAATCGATTTTTCCGTCTTATTATCCGTAATTCCCTGATGTATGAGATAAATAGCCAACTTCCTCGGTAATGAGATTTGACTATACTCCAATTTTGTTTAGACGACTGTGCAGATAATGCGAGCGAACCTCGCCTTGTAGATCTCAAGGGGACTCCCTTTCACCCTCAGCTGAGATCGATCTTCTAGCCAAGAAGCTGTTACATCACGGCCACTAACTTTTAACTAATGCAGAGAGAGAGAGAGAGGGAGAGAGGGAGAGAGAGAGAGAGAGAGAGAGAGAGAGAGAGAGAGAGAGAGAGAGAGAGAGAGAGAGAGAGAGAGAGAGAGAGAGAGAGAGAGGAGAGAGAGGAGAGAGAGAGAGAGAGAGAGAGAGAGAGAGAGAGAGAGAGGAGAGAGAGAGAGAGAGAGAAGAGAGAGAGAGAGAGAGAGAGAGAGAGAGAGATGAGAGAGAGAGAGGAGAGAGAGAGGAGAGAGAGGAGAGAGAGAGAGAGAGAGAGAGAGACAACCAATGCCAATTTATAGTAAGTACTTTCCATCTGAAGAGGAGAAAAATCATACATTATTTTCATTTTATTTATCTTTAATTTTTACAAATACCGCTAAGCTATATTAAACACTACAAATACGCTTCAGAAACAGTTTGTTTTCGTGGAGGCATGATGAGCATAATAGTTTATACACAAACACATACACACACACACACCACATATAAAAACCAATTTACATTGAATTTATTTTTGTTCATCGGATTTTATTTTGGATTGTAATTTTTATAAATTAAGCGTGTGAGATTCATGCAGGTATTATACCCCCTTATTGTACAAATCCAAATTGTTAAGTGGGAATAATACATTTGTCAGTCATCAATAATTTTATATTTTTACAAATACATTGCACCTAAATATTTATTATGTTTTCATGAATTCAAAATGCTCACTAACAATTCTAATAATTAAATAGTTCTTATAATGCTGGGAGTTGAGGTAAACTTCGCTATGTTGTGATGTGATTGTGGATCTCCTTGACTTGGGAGAATGTTCAAACATGCCAAAAGTTGAGGACTGCTTTTGGATCATCTCCAGTGATCACTTTCATCGCGTTTACATTTAAAAGGATTCGTTATTTTTTTTTTTATGGATAAATGTTAAAATTACTTCAATACTTCGATTAATTAATTTTACAAAATAAATTGGTTTGCAATTAAAATGAGCTGTATAATTTATTCTTGATTCCACATCGATTTTTATTTATCTTGTTGCAGTGAACTATTTTCACTTTGTTAAATTTAATTCCTGTTTATATCTTCCTGCTGAAAAACGATTTTATCAAGAAATAGTTACATATACATATAATTTCAGTAGAAGTTCTTGAATTAGAAATTATTGCTTTTTTCATTCAGTTCATTTTTTTTCTTGTAGAATGAGTGAAACAAATAAGTTTATACAAGAGGATAATAACTAAAAACTATTAAATATCTATTAAAATATTTATGAGCATCATATTAAAGGATACTAACATTATTGAATCCATCAGAAATTCGATAAAATTCCATTTCAGTTTTTGTTTACTGAGAGTATGTGCTAAGAACAAGTTGGTTTAAGTAATTTTTCCACATCTTTCTATTTAAGAGGAGTTTTCACGATTGATTAATTTGTTTAATATTTTTTTCTTGTTGGATAATCCGTTTACTTAAGTCACATTGTTATCAGACATTTAATATATTAATTTTCATTGTTTTAATTATCCATCCATTCATCAACTTGTTTCTTCAACAACGTACAGGACCATTGTTAAACATTACAAAAACTAGATAAATAAACATTTATGCTTCCTATGCTTGTAATAAGAACCCTGATCGGAAACTAGGCCAAAAGACGACCCTGAAGCTACAGGCCCATCTGGATTTCCCACCTGAAATCGGTGAGGTATCTGAACTTTCACCAACCTCTGAACTGTCCCAACATCGATAGAATCTCAAGAACTTCTTTTGTATCAGTTGGGTACGGAGATTTTATCTTGTCATAAGGAAGGTGATTGATAAGAAGGTACGTTATGATCTGAGTGCCATTGATCGTTTAATGCATTTTGTTATTTGTTATTCTGTTTAAATTAATTAGTTTTTCGTTTCTTGTCATTTTACCGCAAAAGTAGTAATTATTATATATAAATTAGTGAGTTGGCAACATTGGAAAAACGTTTTTTTTAGTTGCTGTTTGATTTAAATTTGTAAAGTTTTCCTTTTGTTTATTTATTCGGGGTTTGTACCATCAATGTTTCCCGATTCACAAAATCTTTATCCGCTAATTCTTCCATTCTTCTTCTTCCTCTCGCAGTCCTCTTGCTGCCATTCCTTCTCTCACATCCTCCATCAATGTCTTTCTTCTGTAATCCGGTTTATGAAGGAAGTTTCTTCAAGCAACTAATGTCTCCCATTCTCATCAGGTGGCCACACCATCGAAGACTCCTCGTCTCTGTTTCACTCGATATATTCTTCTCTATAGTTTCTCTTATTGGGTATGTCTTCGGAGAGAAGATGACGCAGCCACGTCTTAGAAAGCCTCTAACTGCTCAAGAACGAGCAGTTTACTGGCATTGTCTTTTTATTTTCCATGTTTCAGCTCCATATTGGGTTGTCCACAGGAGAAAAAAATGACATATTTTCTTTTTCATTTCTAGCGAGACCCCTTTATTTCAAAGGGATGAATAGTTTTCCTTAAATACCAAATTCTACAGGTATGTTTATTTTTTTCTGTTCTCCTTCGTCATCTTTAATTCTATCCTTTTCTTCTCCTTATAGCATAACATACTACTTTAAAAAATATACCACTCTTTCATTTAAACTAATTTTCAACCTTAATTGGACTTGTACCAGTCATATCTATATAGAATTGAATATAATATAAAAGAAACTTTATTCATGGACCAAGTCTCTTTCGAATAATAAACATCAACAGATAAAGAAACATAATATATATTATGTATAGTAAAATTATTTCTCATATTATACAATTTTATAATGTTTTTTCATAGATTTCATTTAACTTTTGTATTTCTTAATTTATCATTAATTACTTTATAATTTGACCTTTTGCTCATTAGATTTCAATCCTAACATTCCTGTCTATAGAAATGCATTATTTTTGCATTGGTACTGTAATGTTGGCATTACAATTTTATTTTATTTTTTTCTCAGCTCTGATTATGGCCAAAAAGTTAAATCGTAACTTATTCCTATAAAATTCTTTGACCGCACCACCATTTTTTACATTGTTCGAAATACATATGGTCAACCATTTCCTTTTCAATAATTTAAAAAAAATAAACTTATCATAGTGGGCATGAATAATATATTTTGTTCATAAATTTCTGGGAGATATAACACCCTGATTCACCCCGTATACTGGACCTGTGCAACGTGAACATATGGTGAACGTGTAGGCATTCCTCTACTATCTGCAATAACTCCCCCACCGCTGTGCGAATAAAGTACGCCGATACCTATCTCGTACGTAGTACAAGATAAGGAGTGTTTACGACGTGTTACTACATGTCCTTTATAGTTATTAGTCGGACCAGGTACATACGACACAATGTACATAAACAGTAACATACACATATAAAACCCTGCCTCCTGATTTTATCAGCCTTATTAAACGAGGCTATAAAAATATTTCTGAGATAATGCCCGAATACATTTTATTTTCATTGCAGTTAGTATTTTTGACCAAATGAAAAGTTTAGGAGTATAGAATGAAGATATCAGTTTAGTGACGCCTAAACAATTTTTTAAAAATTTATTTATTGAAATTGACAACTGTACTATAAAAATGAAGTAAATATGATGTCAGGGGTGATACAAAATGTCATAGATAAAGGTAAGTAGAGAAATCACCCAGTGGTAGTACTCAAATAACAAATTCCACTTAAAAGGTAACGAAACCATATTCTTTTCAGACGCCTCTGAAGATTATCAGGAAATGAAGAGGTTGCTAAGTAAAACTAGTGGGTTTGAGTGGAAATGAAGTTTACCATGAAAAGATTGATATTGGATTCGGGCCAAATCAGCAACAAATGGTACATTAAGGTCATTATGGATCACTTAGTTCGTAACGAAGTCAGCAGCATTCAGGATTCTACGAAGGATTTTGGATTGTAAGGATCAGATGCGAGAGTGGGGCACCAAACCTCTACTCTGTAAGTCCAAATAGGTCTCATAATATTCATGTATATGCGTCTTTTGTAATTAATTGGGAACGTGTGTTTAGTAAGTGTTGCAGTAGCCTGAAACGGCGAGCAGTTTCTTGTTTTTTTAGTCTAGCATGAGGATTCCGACTTAAACATAAAACCTTTGCATCGGATTTGTTCTACAGGAGTCAGTGAGATATTATTGAAATGTACTGGAGGACAAGAAGTTATTGGTTCCCGGCAAAGGGTAAAAGTTATTTGACTCTAGACTTGTGGAAATTTATCTTCATCCTACTGTTTTGCCACTATTCTTCATGGTCAGTGATATGGGATTGAAAAGTACGGGATGCAATAACTGTACTACACCTTACTAATATATAATAATACTATAAAATATTGTTTTTCTAATATAAACTTGACAACTAGAAGCTTTCATTTCCTAGAGCCATTTAAATTCCATCTCAATGATTGGACTAAATTAGTTCAATGAAGAGAAATAATCCTGCCAACCCTTTAAGGTTCGATTCTAATTTAGAAAAAGAAAAGGCTAAGAAGCGAGAAATGAGGGTCTAATTAGGTTTTTAGGAGCCCAGTTTACTTGGATCAAATCCAACTCACTTCCATCCGACCTCCCGTGCGATTTCTTTCCTCTAGGTCGGAATTATTTGTGTGGTCTTCATCTTAGCATTGCTAAAAAAAAAGCCTAATTTCACTACTGTAAGAACTTATAAAATAGGAAACAAGGTAATCAAAACAAAAATACCTGTCAACATTTCGCCCATATAGATATCTTCAAGACAGGAAGAGAATATTAGCGAAGGATAAAAAGAATAAAGCACACCCTAACCTCGAAATATAGCAATACGTTAGTCAGAGAAAACATCTCACCTCACAAAGAAAACGAAATGACGTAATTCATTACAGATTTAATATTTAAAAGGTTAATTATTCAGTCATAAATTGTATTCTGTCATTTTGATGAGGATACGACCTAACAGGGGGTTTCATTTTGTTCAGGAGTTTGATCAATATCTTTAAGACTGCTTTTAATAAAACCTCTTAAAATCGATAATACAAAGTGGCAATTCAATTTCAGGAAGAAGGTCGCAGTAACATCAGAGGCTTATATACCTTTTTTATAAGCGCAATTTCATATTACAACGTACGTTATTTGTACGCTCCTCGAGGAGCTACAAAGAACACCCTCACACTACATTATTTTGTTCAGGAGTTTGATCAATATCTTTAAGACTGCTTTTAATAAAACCTCTTAAAATCGATAATACAAAGTGGCAATTCAATTTCAGGAAGAAGGTCGCAGTAACATCAGAGGCTTATATACCTTTTTTATAAGCGCAATTTCATATTACAACGTACGTTATTTGTACGCTCCTCGAGGAGCTACAAAGAACACCCTCACACTACATTATTAAATTTTGAATGATAATTGTTGACCTTGATAATGTATATTGAAGAAATTGGTCCGGATAGAGGTCACTGAATGAACTTCTCGTGTAATTTGAGAAAATCTTTATTGATAGCCAACGTTTCGACCTACGTTGTAGGTCTTCTTCAGGGCTATATGCAAAATACAGACAATATAAGAAAATGGTACAAATAAATTAAAATATTTTAAATATAAATAATACAAAAGAAGGTGAATACAGGCAAAAAAAAAATGATAAAGATGTACAGTAACGTAATTATGAAGGTTAAAATGTATGAGGGTATACTATAAACTAAGAAGTGCCAAAAATGTAGTAACCCACATCATGAAGAAAATAATAATAAAACAGAAAGTGTTGACAGTTAAAAAAATTAAGGTATTACAGATAAAAAATAAAAACTGAATATAAAATAGGAATGTGAAATAATAAAAATGACATGGGTAAATGTAGAAAGTGATGAGAATTACGCACTAAAAATTATAGGTAATAAAAAAGTAAGAAATAAAAATTGTAAAATTATAAAAATCTAGAAACCAATTATATACAATAAAATAAAAATGAAAATATTTTTTTTTTAAATACAGTATTAATATTGATAGGTAAAAAATACTTTATACTAGTGTATAGAATATTAATTGCATAAGAGAAAATGTAGGAAGAGACTTTATATAAGTGTAAAATTTTATAAATGGTATAAAAAATAGGTACGTTTTAAGTAAAGTAAGTGATAATACAATCAGGCTATATTGGACTAAAATACATATAAAAATAAAAATATTATTCTGTTAAAAATAAAAATATTATTAAATGTGGTTGTATAGTAATATGAAATTGAATACTCTTAATACAAATGTTGTCTCGTTCGCAATACTTTTTCTAGCTGGATATTTAATACTCACAGTATAATTACTGTGATGTAATATAAGGATAAGTACTTTCAAGAGAAAGTAAAAAAATATTTTTCTGTTAAAAATATTATATTTATTAAGTATTCAATTTATTGATACTAAATAAAATAAAATTTAATCAATCACCTCCATGCACAATAAATTATTTAATCTGTTAACAACTACATATGGGCTCTGTGGGATCAGCAGACCTTCCTTGGACTGGTGGTGTAGAATGATCTCTGACAAGTACCTCCCTTCACAACTGTCGGTTTAAATATCAGTAAAGTCGCTACTACGTACTGAACCTACGAACCTTCATATGTTGCAGCGGTACAAATAGATACTGAAACGATTTGGACAAGGCTAGTATTGAAAATGTATTGCAAAATTATTTTTATGCTGCATCATTATAAACATGCGATCGAATGCATCGAAGTAAAAATAGAATGTACCTATTAAAATCTAAAATTATATCCCAGCTGAATAGATTGTGTCATAGAAACATCGACTATAATAATCAGTAATCGTTCATAGTAACAACATTGCAAACTACTGTAACCGTTTGAAATGACGTAACCGGTTATCGTGAGCCGTAAAACTTGTGCAAAGAACGTGCATGATGGCTTAGATAAGATTATAATGCGTTCCATAGGATCAATAACAATAACAACATAACCAGAAATGCTTAACTAATAATATATTCATATTACAAATGCTTATTTAAACAGTGAACAGGGAAAAACTCGTTATTCGAAAGATAACAAATGTTGAGAAATATATATATTAGTGCTCGTACGATTTGACCACAAAGGGTACTAACATCTGTGGCAGGTCCAGGAATTTTATAATGCGGAGCAATGACATGGTCTACCTCCAATAAATGCATGCCCTCAAGAAATTTTAGTATATATATAATATTAGCTTAATATTTACTATGATCAATATTTTTATGTTTAAGTTTTGTTTTTTAATCATGTATTTTCAATTTAGCCTTTAGTTTTGTATACAAATAAAAAAAAAAAATAATAAAAAAAATGTAAACAACATGTAAGTACAATTGTATGTAATGTACTATAAATGTACGGAACATGCAGAACAATAAACGTCCTTCGCGTAGGGGTACTGCGTTAAGGGAAAAATAAAATACACATATATATATATATATATATATATATATATATATAGGGGCGACTTGTGGTCTAGTGGTTAGCGTAACAAACTACTAAGCCCAAGATCGCGGATTCGTAGCCCGGAAGGTGGCCCCAGAATTTTTTTAAGGGAGTAAAAAATCCTTTGTTACGCCATCCTTCGGAAGGATGACATTTAATAAATTACGTTAAACGGGGGTCCCGAGACTGTACGTTATCAGATGCCCGTAAATCCCTATCCTAATTAAACCTGGATAGGCAAAATTTAGAACTCTCACTGTAGCATCGTCCGATTAGCCACAGCAGCATAAAGTGACGTTAAATTAACAAACAAACAAACAAGATCCTTAGTTATGCCGTCCTTCGGAATGAACGTTAACCCCCCTCCGATCCTGTACAATGTCAGGTACCCCTATCCTAATTAAATGTGGATAGGCAAAATTTAGAGCTCTCAATGTAGCATCGTCCGATTAGCCATAGCAGCAAAAAGTGACTTTAAATGAACAAACAACAACGACTTTTAATCTATTAATTAATCCATATTATTCAACCGAAAGTTAGTTATTAGTTCAATAATAACGTCTGTTATATATAGTAATGGTAGATAGATCTCAAACAAACTAATTTGGTAAAGTTGCAGGGTGGCAACCGACGCCCACCACAACAGCCCATTTGTTCTCGCCAGTTGTGCCAACCACAGACGAATGGAATACAAACAATTGAAGTTTCTTTGTTAACATTTTAAATTAAATGCTCTATAAGAGTGCTGCTAGTGGGTAGTGTCTCTACATGCCATGTCATGTATTATTTATTCTTATAGCCATTGTACTAGATCTATATATTACTCTTGTACATTTCAATAAAATAATTTAAAAAAAAAAATCAAGTGTTCCATTTTCAATTTTCCTAGGCCCTCATATTTTCTTTTCAGGACATTAAACACAAGACAGGTCTCAGATTTTTAAAAAAATGTATGAATATGCACTAGTTTGGCCAACCCCTGAACGTGTTTCAAAACAAAAATGTATGCCAAAGACAAGGGATGCTAAAACTGATAATTTACTTAAATCCACAACAGTCGCAATAAAGAATATGATAATATGAATCATAGGATTAAAAAATCGTACATGAATCTGTCTGTAGTAATCGTATCTGTATTAATCTGTAGTGATTCAGAAATATTTGGTGAAAAAGATGCAATCCAGAGAGAGAATAGCTGTAATGGGCAAACTCCAACCTAAGTAATTCTTCATAAGTTAATAGTTCTTGAATCAATTGTAATAATCTTATATATATATATATATATATATATATATATATATATATATATATATATATATATATATATAGTAAGTTCGAGGTTTTATTATTTTGTAAGATGTCAATGATATATATGAGATGCCAATAAATATATATATATATATATATATATATATATATATATATATATATATATATATATATATATATATGTACGAGTGCTAATAAAAGTAAAGTTCAATTGTTCTATAGATGCGTACTATCATTTGTCCTTTTTTTTTTTTAAATACGACGTCAGCCTAATTATAACATAATAAATGAGGTTCCGAAAAGGAACAAAATATTCAAAACATATAGATGTGGCTATCTATTTTAGAATTACATGGGGCACTTGGGATGTAGTGGTTAGTATCGCAATATGATGCCCAAGATAGAGAGTTCGCAGCTCAGCAGTCCTTTAGGAGGGACGTAAACTGGCGATCCTAAACCTGTATTGCGTCAGGTACTCATTAAAAATCCCTATCTTAATTATAGGTGGATAAGAAAAATGTATAACTCCCACTGTAGCATCATCCGAATAGCTATAGTAGCATGAATACACCCAAGAAATTACTATCCAATAATTAATTTAACCACAATGGACTTTATAATTTATAATCTACATAATTAATTCCCTCATTAAAACCAGTTTCAATTAACAAATGCTAACTACTCGAATAACACATTAACATACAATTCACTTAATAATTACAAATTGCAGATAATCTAGTCATTGATTTATATAACATGAGACGGACGCAGTCTCTGGATAGAGTTTCCTGTACTGGAAAGTGCGTAAGCCTTATTTGTTATCAGGAATCGATTAGCACAAAATCTCGATATGATAGTATAATAGAATTTGACATATCGATGACGCAAGAGCAGTGCCCTTTGACTCCAGTAGTCTGTGCAGCCTTCTCTGGTTCCCCTTCCTGTCCGGATCGTTGTACTTTCCTCGTTCCTCGTACACGCGTTCAAGGTTCCTCGGCGGGAGAAAACTTCGTCCGAAGACGTAATTCGGATCAAGGGCAGCCTATGTGGAAGATTTTTTCGGAAGACATGTTACAAGAGAGATAAGGCTACAGGCTCAAGACTAATGCGACAGGAAGACAAGGCCAACGGATGATGAAAGCCTTTTCGCCAATGAGTTGATAGCTTAAGAGGTTTTAATGGTCCTTAATATGTACTCGGATTAGTGACATACAGAACAGCATTGCCGCGGCCTCCTAAATATCACTCGGGAAGGTTGGGACATGTTCAATGTTCTTGTAACATCAAACGAGGACAACGTGCCGGGCGTGTCACCCATAATTTAACGCTTAAAACTAAGTCATCCATGTGTTTTCACATTACCACTCGAATGCCAACAAACTGCAGTTGCCCTAAATGAGTAAACATAGAGAACAATTAAACCAATCAAAAAATGTTCTGACATAATAATAAAGTTTTCCTCCAACTTTTAGATTTTAAATTTATATCATTCGGAAATTCCTTTTAGTCATCATCACATGGCGCTATGATCCATGGCCTCCTCGACAAAGTTCCTCCACTTTGACCGATCTTCCGCTGGTCTTCTCCATGTTCTTACCTCAATGAGCCTAAGGACTGCTTCCACATCTTCCAGCCATCGCATTCTAGCCCTGCCATTCCATTTAATATAGATGTAAATATTTTGAATCTATCATATAAAGCATCGGAGTTGGCTCGGCATGTAAAGAGCTGAATTAATGGGCTTTAGGATTCGCAACTGGTTGTGTCAGATAAATTATTAGTTCTGTTAATAGTTTTAGATCCACACTGTAGACCTTCCGGCTCTCAGAAAGCTTCCATAAATGAGTAAATTTAGTTTGGGAGAAAATCTGACGGTAGAGCGTGATCTCTTCCCGATAACCCTCACTGCAAAAGTTTAAATAAAGTGCAGTACCTACCATGTACTGAACACAATACTTTTTATAGTTATTTGTGGCAGTTTCTTTTTTTCTCGAAGGTTTGCTTAATGGAAAACAGATGCACTCATCACATATTCACAAATTAATTTTTTATGTATTTCAACCATCTTTCAAGATCACAATATTTTTCTTATATATATATATATATATAGTGAAAATAATAAAATATGAGAAATAAAAACATAGTTCTGAGCTGCATCGAAACATGACACCTCAGTTTTAATCTATAAGTTTTCGAAAAATGAACATAGGGATATATGCTTAATTAACTTATGATAATCCCGTATATATTAGACTGCTTTAAACACAGCATACTTATCAATCTACTACTAGTGATATATTATAAACAATATTTATTTCCTAAGTCTTGTTAGCGCTAATTGCAATGTTATAATAATAAACTCCGTTATATTTGTTTTGTTTTTTAAATTAAGTTTTCTATAAATTTTCCAATACTCACTAGCCCATCCACCACTTCTTAGTTCTCAATTATTTTATAACTTAAAATAACTATTTTAAAAAATAAATAAATGCTGAAAAAAGTATTAATTAGTCAATGTCATGGGCGTTAACAATAAAATTGATCAATAATACTATAAAAAAATGGTATGAATCATTGCAAGTCAGTGTCTAATGTAGTTGAATCATTTACGAGCTGAATAGACATTAATTCAGGTTTATTACGTTGCTGCTACTCAATCAATTTTCAAAGATTAACGAAAACAGTAATGAATAGCTAATGTTGGCAAAATACTTCTAATGCTTTACAGGTACAATTTTTTTTCCATCAACGAATTGTAATTGAATCTTATTATTTTACGACTAAACATCAGTACATAAAAAAAATTATGACTGTTATTTCTATATTATCTGTAAGTCTGTTGAGTTTAATAGTTAAAAAATACATTCCTACTTATTAATGCAGTTCCAAAAAATAAAACTAAGCTACAAACCAATACTTCTTGAATTTTCAAGTGCAATGAATGAATGTCCATTTTTTGCACTAATTTGCTTCTTTGTTTAAAATCAAATTAATTAGTTTTTGTGGATATTGAACAATGTTTCAACATCCACAACAACAACAAGAGTCTTCAAATTATCAAAAAATACTAAAAACAATTCAAAATATTTGCTGAATAACTCTGATTTCGGTGATTTATTTGTTTAGAAAAAGTCCTGCTTAAAACATCAAGGATCGAATAGATTAACAATTGTTTTGTTTCTTTATATTGCTATCTTTTTTTTCATTCTATACATCTTGAAATGAAGAATTTTAAATTAAGGGAGAGAAAATTTTTATAAAATTGTTTTTCTTGGTAAATTATAAAAGTATAACTGAAAATAATAAACAAATTCATTATTAAAAGATTGAAGTATTCAGTTTCTTTAAACTCATATTCAGACAAAAATTTAACAGAATGCATTTTGTATAGCACATACGAAGGGGAAAAACCTCCCCACTTTAGGGAGGACAGTAAATGTTAAAAAAAAGTACCACATATGTCACTTTTTGTTACATACTGCTTTCACCAACTCATCATTTCAATTGCACAGTGGGCTTTAATGGGATGCTTTTTAGGGTTTAAATAAGTAAATGACTTTCCCTGCACTTTCCAACTAGCCGAATCTGGCATATTACGGACGTATACTGCATATGTATACACATATATATTTTTTTTTTTTAATAATGTGTAAATATGCAGCCCCGGTGAATAAATGGTTATCGAATATCATCCAAAAAGAGTTCCCTTTATTTATGGAACCGTGTCATTTTCGTAGATTTTGGCTTGGAACAGAGTTATAATATAACCTGATAAAGTGGCTTCATTGCCCAATCAATGATCTAAAGGAAAAGACAGATAATTTGATATGAGTAATATTTAAATAATAGAATGGGATGCCACCCTGAGATTGTTATAGTTAATATATAGTAATTCTATATCATTAATGAATAAGAGGCATACCCCATCTTCTCCAAAGGTTGAAGTGGTTGACTTACTAGGATTTCTTTATTAAATAAAGATCCTTTTTCATTTCACTAAATAACATCATATGTATAGTTTGCTGATCATAATTACTAGATAACTTATTTACCTACTTAAAAAGAAAGAATTTGGAGCCCTTTTGCTATATGCGGCAGCCTACATGTTGAGTTGCCGACTTCTTGCCACGACAGCCGCTATAGTACTCCTAATGTTCAGTGTCACATATAGCAAAGCATTAAATCAATTTCAAAACATCAGATGGCTTAGGCACTTGAGCACTACGAGGAAAGCAATATCTTGCTTACTTAAGTACAAACAACTCATTTGGATTTATTTACCGTAGCTATTTATTTTTTTATATACACGAGTGAATGAGAGTACTTTCGTGAGCTCAGTTAATTAGTAAAGGGCTAAAAAATAATCCCTAACAGCTTAAAACGCCCACAATCAATCTTGTTTTGAGGTAGATGCAGAGAGAAACGGTTTTCCTAGCGAATTATCCCCTGAAAAGAAGCGGGCATAGAGGTCCTGTGGGATCTTTAACTACCAACACGGGATTAAAGGACAGGAGAGAGAGGGTTCAAATGAGAAGAGTTTAAACCCCTGAGGTAATCCTCGCCTCTCCATTATACCTTGATATAACCGACTCTGCGCTCTCGTCATTAGCGTTAGTCGCCCCGCAGCAGAAGCCTTTTCATCTGAGCAGTAAATGTTTACAAAGGTCCCCTCCTCGGTGTAAATAGTTGACCCTTAAGGGAATTAAATAAACATAAATTGTTAATTTAACTCTCAGTACAGTAAGAGGGATATTAAATTAAATTAATGAAAACCAACATCATTTCACACTGCCTAAAGAAGTAAAAACTCAAAACTTTGTCACAACTGTGTTCTTTTTTGATGTTCTAAATAAATTACAGCCTGAATTATTTAAATTAAAAGTTTGTAAATTTAAATTATTAACATCAGTCTGGTTTTTACATAAACTGACACTCTGAACAATAATTATATGTATTTTCAAGTATTTTATTTATTAATCAAAACGAATGACCGCACAAGTTGAATACAACATATCAATAATTCAATCGAACTAATATAAATTTATAATATTTATACCTTGTATTTGTATTTGCATATATATTATTTTCATCTTGACGTTTTAAATTATTATCAGTATATGAATTGCACAAATATAAAACAACTCTTTAGTTTAATATAATTATTCTTATATAAATATAATTCTAATATTTAAACTAAAGTTGATTAAGAGAAATTGTACAACTCATGAACTGGCCGGGCTAGGCGTCGCCAGTCCGCATCACGAGCATGTCGCGATATTTAAATCGTGAAACGCGGCTGAACAAGTTTTCACTTCAATAATATTAGCAACTATGAGTATTACGGATATCGAAGTACTTAAAAGGTTACCGAAAGAAAAATAACAGTTTTCCGCCATATAAAAAATATTCCCTTACATTGATATAGAAATGGTTGACAGGAAATATCTTTAGAAAATTCGAAAATGGTCCAGGAGTTCAATCAATAAATTTTACACAAAATAAATTAAACTTATTTTATTTGTGTCAACGTTCCGTCCTAATTTTTACCCCAGCGTCAGGTCTGAGAGTAAAATAAAAAAGAATGACAATATAAACCGGGCAACATCAAAGAAAATACGTGTTGTACATACAGAGAGATGAGAAATACATGAAAGAAATACAGTGAATAAAAATGCTCTAGATATTTCACAGCTTCAGTTTGAACGGAGAGTGAGTATTTTTAATATTTACTGTTACTAAATTGAAAATATTAATGAGACAGTTTACCAGAATTTCACTGGAAAGACTATTTTAGAAAATAAAGTGTAGAGAACACCTTTCTCTTCAAATCATTAATAAAATTATTTTGGAGCAATATGGCGGAAAAAATGTTTAGTACTGTCATTTATAATAAGAATTTTTTTTCTTACTCTGCCTTCAGAATTAAAGTTTTCATCATCTTAAGGGCGCTAAGGAGGGAAATGACAGGTATTTTACCTTAAAAAAGGTAAACGCTTTAATGAGGCGATATTTAGATTAAATTTTTAATTAACTTCTTAATTGTTTTTTTAAAAGAATTTTGGTGAGAAAAAAACATTTTCCTTTCGTTTAAAACCGAAATAAACCGAAGTGTCTTTTTACACTGTGTTTATTAATTTTTTTTTTAAATAACCTATTTTGTGATAGTTATGCACTACATATAAAGAATGAAACAATAATAATATTTTGAATTAATATAACAGCTTTAACTAATATTGGGACAGAAATATGTATCTTACGAGTGAAAAAATGATAGTTATGGAAGAAGGGGTTCGTAATAAAAATTCGCTAACCTTCTATCCGAGCGAATTTGCCGGTTGTGAATTAAATAAAAAAAAACCTGATAGTTTGATTGGGTGGCTATTTCCCCAAATACATAAGATTGAAGCTATAAAAGAATTCATCAAGTAAATACAAATGAAAAACAATATAAAATTAATAAATAATAAATGTATAATGTAAAAATAAAAATAGAGAACAATTACAAAAATATAAATGTGCACAACTAAACCTAAGAAAATACAAAAAAAGGTTATTTAAAACTAAATAAAAATCATAAAAAGAAAATGCAATAAGCACGTGCAAATAATTATTTTTCCAAAAAAAAAACGTGAACTTAACTATTTAATAAAAATTAATGAGTCTTAAAATAAAAAATATTAATAGTCTGTGAATCAATAAAAATAATTTTGAATAATTGTTGACCTTGATAATATATGTGGAAGAAAGTGGTCCGGGTAGAGGTCACAATGAATTTCTCGTAGAATTGGAGAAAAACTTTATTGATTAGCCAACGTTTCGACTTACTTTGTAGGTCTTCTTCAGGGGTATATGCAGAAAATATAAGAATAAAGTTGGTACAAATATATTAAACCATATTAAATATATGTAAAGGAGATAGTTGGGGGGTGCAGTCAATAAGAACACCGAATAAGTGAAGTACTTATATTATGTGCCGACGTTTCGACCTACAGTGTGATGACCTACACTGTAGGTCGAAACGTCGGCACATAATATAAGTACTTCACTTATTCGGTGTTCTTATTGACTGCACCCCCCAACTATCTCCCTTACATAAGATCATCCAGTCAACCATTTTCATCTCATACATATTAAATATAAATAAACAAAAGTAAGGTGAATACAGGCAATAAATTTGGCACTTGTTGTTTCTAGTAACTCTCATACATTTTAACCTTCATATTTACCTTACTGTACATCTTTATCATTTTTATTGCAAGCATTCACGTTACTTTTGTTTAATTATATTTAATATGGTTTAATATATTTGTACCAACTTTATTCTTATATTGTCTGTATTTTGCATATAGCCCTGAAGAAGACCTACAAAGTAGGTCGAAACGTTGGCTAATCAATAAAGTTTTTCTCCAATTCTACGAGAAATTCATTGTGACCTACCCCGGACAACTTTCTTCCACAAATAAAAATAATTCAGTTCTTGAAAAGTGTGAGGGAGAGTTGTTGAAGATGATGAGTTGATAATTCGATATGTTGAGGTGTAGAAATAACTTAATGTCTCTTATCGGTAAGTCCAAAATTAGATGAAAATAGCGAGAAGTTTTACTGGTGAGATTTGACAAAATTCAAGTTGAAGAAGATGTGAAAGTGATGAAGAAGTGGTGACAAAATCAAGTGTAGAGTAGCAAGCAACCTTCTCACAGGGCAACTGTCTTGAGGTTGATGCTGTTTTGTTTTTTCGAACATTATACTTAATATTAAAACATATGTTTTGAAAATTACTCTCTGAATTCTTTTATTTCCTTTTAATAAATTTTATTATTATTAGAATTATATAAAACAAACAAACAACATCATGCTGTTAATGTAATAAAATATTCGTTTAGAAGTACGAAAAAAAAATATTAAAATTTTATAAAATATTTAAAAAAAAAATAGCTATTGATACCCGACAATGCTTCTACAGCTCCTTCAAACAATATCGACGTAACTAAAAAATTGGTATTTTTGAGCTTTTTAATTCAGGAATGACGTATTGGTATTCCATTTCCATGATTATTATATGATTATTTTTCTTTTTTTTTTAATGAAGTCATATTTTGATTTGTAACATGCTTGAACTTTCAGTTTATACGAATAATAATATAAGTTAAAATAAAAAAAGGTACAAGCTGTTAAAAATTTTTAATAGTTAATGAAATAATTTCAATATCATCATTACAATAAAAATGCTTTGCTTTAGCAATACCTAAATTTTTATTTGTTTTAATCACATGAAACATTCAAATACCTCTATTGAAATATTAGGTTTTTTGAGTTATGACGTTTTTTTTTAAGATGCGATGTATGATTTATATTCAAATGCGAAGTTGGTCACACTGTTACTACTATTTTAAATAATATTAATAATAATACAACTAATATAAATAATGCATGATTGACATTTTATTTTTATTTTTTTTAGATTAACTTATTAATATTTACAACTGTAATAATATTACGACAAGTAAATTTGCTAATATGAACAAATGGCATGAAAACCACTTCTGGATAAACTACCCATCGGTAGCACTCCAATAAAGTTCTATAGTAGAAGCTCTCGAGGCCATCTTCTTTTCAGACCCCTCGGAGGGTTATCAGGAATAGTATGGGAAGCAAGTTGAGAGACTAGCGGATTCAAGTGTGTATGGAGCTTGTCATGGAGTTTGGGCCAAATCAGCAACAACATTTTATAATATTAAGTAATAATATTTTGTATTAATATAATAAATTACCAGTACAGAATAGATACATAGGAAGTAATGATGTTTAGATTCACAGGCCATTACAAAATTTAACATAAATAGTGCATCTTCAAGACTCAAGCACTTAAATTCATAATAGTGCATTGATAAAGTGTACAAAGATTATAAGGAATGACCTCGATACCTATTTTTATCCGACAACAATGAACCAGAGCCTATGCTGGAAAAGCAATCGTACGGAAGAATAAAAAGAATACAAACCACAGTAGAACTACGTCTGGATGGGGATCAATTGACAATGATTGGCTACTGTAGGTGAAAGGAACACTCTGATAGGCTGTAGTGTACAATACCTTTAACCAATCAAAAAGAAACAAAACCAAGAGGCTCGGAAATGAATAAACCGGGTCCTTGGAGCTTACAACTCTCAAGGCAACTGTACTCAGTCTTTTATAATTACTTATCTACAATAACTATAAATACATCTCAAGGCACGAACATTCAACGCTAATACTTTATGAGCAATGCATAATGCCTATTGAGATATTCAAGTACCTATCAGACAAAAGGTAGGACTAATAGGGTAGGAATAATATTTTAATTGTATTTCAAAATTAAATAAATAAATTAGTAGAAAAAAAATTAAAAAAGACAAGTCTTCGTATCAAGCGTATCACTCTAGGATCTCTCAACTATCCTTTAATAGACAAGGAGGAAAAATTGCTTATTTTTAAATTTATAATATTTCTTAACCTGCTTTTTATTTATTAAAAATGTCATTCATTGTTATTCATTTCTAAAAAATTAACATCCTTAAAGACATGATAACTGTTACTCGACTGGAATCAAGTTGTACTTGTTTGTTCATTTAACGTTACTTTATGCAGCTATGGCTAATAGGACGATGCTACAGTGGGAGCTCTAAATTTTGCCTATCCAGGTTTAATTAGGATAGGGATTTTTAACGAGTACCTGACATCGTACAGGCTCGGGACCCCCGTTTAACGTCTCTTCCGAAGGACGGGGTAACTAAGAATTTTTTACTTCCTTAAAAAAATCCTAGGGCCACCCGCCGGGCTACGAACCCGTTATCTTTGGTTTAGTAGTTAAATCAAGGTGTACTTTTATTTTAGGATGAAAAAAAAAATATTGTACCAACTAATTTTCTAACACTAATTACTCCTCCCAAATTAAATATTTTCTGATTATGGTTTTAAATTATAACGATTAAATAATTACTTTAAAATGGAAGTTTGAGCAAACCAATCATTATGACAACTTATTTAAATAAATAATTCTTAATTATTTTTTCTTTCGTATGAACTGTGCCTCCCCAACACAGGCACTCTACTACGATGCACTGCATCAGTTGCACCGACATTTATTAATTACTTCAGAAGGTCATGAGACTTTCTTTCATTTCTCTCCATGATGTGGAGGAAAATCAAAGAAATGTAAGATTTTCATATTGCGTGTATACAGGAAGGCTATTTTTGAATGCTCCAATACACATTAATAATGTGGTTAATTCTTGTTCCGGAATAACATTTATACAATTATAATCGGATGATGTCTGGGTTATAAATTATGGATGCCTAAATTTCATCATCATTAACCTTGAGCCTCCGATATTTAATCATGCGGATTATTTAAAACATACGTGTTTCTATGGGTCAAGGAAGTTTGGCAATTTTTCAGCAATATATGTTGCGATGGTCAGGTCAGGTGGCTAGAATGGAAGATGTGACCATTTCTAGAAAGGCTTTGACAGAATATCTCTACTACACGAGAAGGAGGAGACCGAAGCTGAGGAGGTCGGGTGGTGTGGAGAGAGACGGGAGGGATGTCCTGGGGTCTGGGGCTGGATGACGGCAGCGCAAGACAGACACCTGGAAGAGGCCAGGACTCGTCACCGAGTTGTAGCGTCACAGAAATGAAATAAATAAATAATAATTAATAGGTAATTATGTACTTGTAGGAACGTCAAGTACACCATTCCACGCAGCAAATTTTCTGAGATGCAAGATATATCAAACAAGACACAGACTTACTTGTAAGTCTGATGGAAACATAATACATAGTTCGGATGAACTATGGTCTTAATGCTGTATCTGTTTTTTAAAGTGAAACTTTTATTCTATCGTCCCACAATTTTTCGCCCATCTATCAGCGTGTCGTGTTACAGCTGGAGAAGGGGTTAAGTGAAAGGCGCATGACAGGACAGCCCAGGCCAATATGGCTGCGCCCAGTCAGCTCACCGTGCAGCATTTATATTCTCACTTATTCCCGCAAGTGTTCCGCTGTATTTGGCTGTTTTGATCTGTGTATTAATGTAAATGCATTTATTTACTTTATCGTAAATGTTTTAATGTTCATTAACTTTAAATAAATAAAAACGATTTGTTTACTAATAACAAATCTCTTCAAAGACTATCAAATCCTTTTATCAGTGTGTATTAATTTTAATTTGGTTATATAATAATATATTTAATTATTTTTATACTCTAAGGCATAATAGCTTACAATACCTGTATTTTTATTCTAAAGAGACTTGTCCCAGAATAAATAAAGACATTATTATTATTATTATTATTATCTTGTTCTTTTTCTCGGTTTCTACCAGAGAATAGACCAAACCGGATATAGGTCAAGGGTTAGGCTAGAGTTTGTATAATAATAAAATACATCAATGATATATAAAATAGATCAATATATAATCATAAACAAACACTTTATTGTGTATACCCCTCTTATTTAATATTGCTCTTACTTTTTAATATGCGTTTATGATCTAAATGATTGTATTAATTATGTATTCCGTACTCTAATGCGCAAATTGAAATTAAATTTTATAATTGTATATTTTGTCTACTATTGATTTCCCATTATCATTCCCATTTTTCAATAATTAAGTTAAGATTAAAAACGCTATTTTAATACCCTAAATCGAATAATTTTCCATTTTTTTTTTTGTTAAATGCCTACAAGCCGAAAAAAAGTTTCACTTGCATCGTGGTTTCATAAAACCCACAACGTTTTTTTATCTGTGACATTGTTTACATTGCTAGAAATAATAAAATGAACCTCAGAAGAGTTATGAGGTAGAGAAAACCATCATCAGATCTCGGGTCTCCCAGGGCCTGAGCCTGGAAGAGGCAGAAAAAGGACAATTGTAGGCTGGGCGGAAGAGTGAGAAGCAAAAAACATATAACAGTAACGGGCATTTTCGTAAGTATATTTATTTTAAGACGCGTATTTTTATGTAACCATGAACACCAAACAAATGAAAGTAAAGTTATATAATCTAATATCAATTAATGCTGATTTATTAAAACAACTCAAAATCAATCGATCACGTATACCTTTGGAGAACAAACGGATGCATATTTTAATCAACTATGTATGCACGTATGTATCTATGTATTATTATTATTGTTATGAATTAATGTAATGCAATTAATTTACTGAGTACAGGGTGGCATCCCATATTACTATATTGAAAATGAATTATATCAATGGATTTTAATTTCCCCTGATATCATTATTTGGACAAGTGAGGACAGCATAACAGTATCTTCCAATAGGTTTGTTTGTTTTCCATAAACAAACAATTATACAAACCTTTTGATTTGCTGCGATTTAATTAAACAGACCCCAGATACTAGAAAATTGCACCGAAGAGATAAACACGAGAACATAGGATGGCAACAGAGTGCACTACACAGGTGAGATGATTAAACGTTAAGGTTGACAGAGTTGGGTTATGTCAACATTGAGCTCAAACATAATCAACCATGTCCTGTTTTATCGCAGGATCACTCTCCTTTCGCCCCATCATTACGTACACTCTTGTCATTCTCATGTTTTTACATGGAGGTTCATACTTATCTGTCTTTCCACCGTAATCGGAAATAGGAACATATAGTGAATACATTTCCTTTTATAATAACATATACCTTGTTAATAAATTATCGAGTTGTAATGCTTGAAAAGATCAAGCTTTTAATACTTATTTACAGAAGATCAAAGGTTTGCCTGCTGATTCCATGCAAAGCATTCGCTATAAATACTAAACAAATACTAGCCCTCTATTTACTAACTGTATTGAGAGTTTGTCTTTTTCCAACAATATTTTCTATTATTTGTTGTGAAGAGAAAAATATCAGTCGTATTTATATTTCAGGAAATAAAAATATAATTATAGATTTATTTTTAAAATAAATATCCCTTTATTTATAATATTTGAATCAATATAAATTATCAAAACCGGAATGAAAATTTTCGCTATAATAGTATCACTAATAATATAATAACGCAATAGATTTTAAAGGTTAAGTAAATTTTCGTACTTACTTACGTTACAAGATACAAAATTTATTTTTAGGTTGCGGAGTAGCTTAGTATAGATTATAAAACTGAGTTGCTATGCTGAAGTTTACAGATCTGGATGTACCAGATCGATTATTTAATCCTTTAACAGCCTGCAGGGCCTGAAGACCATTCTTGGGTTCACCCATCCACTATAAAGTAGGTATGCTTATTTTAGAAAACCTGGGTGGGTGTTGGGGGAGACCACTTTGCACAACCGTTTTCTAGAAACAGCAGATGTACCGAACCCTAAGACCTTCATTTATTGTAATGGACCAGATTTTTTTATTTTATTTTATTATTATATAATATTTTATTATAAAACTTATTTTCATAACCTACATCTCAAATGTTTAAACCTCTGTTAAAAAACCAAAAATATGAGTTAAGTAGGCTATTACGTTGTTTTATTTTGTTATAGAATCATTTTTATATTCAAATAAATGTGTTTCAGAAATCTGTCAGAGATAAAATAAATTCTAATGTAGGAGTTTAAAAAAAACAAAGTCAGCTCTTTAATCCACTGCAGGAATACATTTAAAAAAAAAACGTTAAATAAGTCCATATTTAATAATAAAAAAGCAAAAAATAAGTAAGTATATAAATTTATGTGACCGATATACACAAAAATTAAACGATGGATAATTATAATATATAATAAATTGTTAAATTTGTAATTTTATATGCCATTTACAGATGGCTTAAGGATTGACAAGAAAGCTGAAGAAGAAAAACAACATTAATATTAAATGTGATGTTTTTGGATCAATGAACATTATTATTTTTTAAAAATACTTAGTTGTGGATTTCATTCTCTTAAAACATATTATTACTGATCCTACGAAACTTCCATTGTTTTGGTTTTAATTTAAGCTAAAATTCTCAGCAAAACACACGAATGAAATAAGTAAAGAGAAAAAAAATCAATATGGAATGTTCAGTCGACCTAAAAATTCGTAAACCTGTTGGTAAGCCTTTTTTTGAAAATTACTATGATCAATAAAAATTTTACCCGTAACACATAAAAATAACTGTTACTGCGATAACGGTTTTAGCGGTAGCAGTTAATAAGCAATCGGTTATCAGAACGGATCGAAGGGAATACGATGAGGTCGCCGAACCGGGAACAAGTACAATGATTAATGATGATGGGATCATTGACCTTGTGCAAGTTCACTTCTATCTTAATCTATGTCGTTTAGATCACTATCTGTGTTCAAAAAGCGATCGTTTGTGGTCGCGGATGAGAGAGATATGAGGGAGGGATTTAAAAAATGAACAACTTCAAGGAGATATTAGTTTACACAAATAAATGATAAAACCCACAAAAGAAAATATGAGTTACTTCTGTATAAATTAAAGAAAATTACTAATCATCTTAGCATTTACTACTTGAAGAATGGTGTAGGTATATCAAATCATCTTTACCTTCCATCGTAAGCAAAAGACATCCTGTCCTCCTGTATCCTTTAATAATTTTCCACTTATTCCTGCAGAAAAAATCCTCTACATAGGACTAAGTAAAGGTTTAACTTGAAATTCTCATACTATACTGAAAAGACAAGAAACTTCTTGCCGTTTCAAGCTACCACAACTATAACTGTTACTGTTAAACGCTCTAAGCTCCCAATTAATTATACATAATTATTATAACATCTATTTGTACTTACGGAGTAGAGCTTTGTGGTTTCACAACGTGTTGTATCTTTATCTCGTTTTCCGCCATGTCTTTAGGAATCACAAGGTTCCTTATAGGTTATATATTCTATATGTGTTGTGTATTAATATTAATTGAAATAATATATGTTTCTTGTTTTGTCAAACGCGTGTGTTATTTTTTCAAATACTACACCACCGAATTCCTCTCGTATCCGATCCTAACAATCCTTCGTAAAATTATCAATGCTCCTTACTTTGTTACGAATGAAGTCATCCATAATGGCCTCAATATCCAACTTGTCGTTTGGCCCCAAACAACCTTTCTTTTAATGACAAACTTTATCCCCACTCGAACCCATTTCAAAACTAGCAACCTCTTCAATTCCTAATAATCCTCCGAGGCGCCTGAAAAGAAGACAGCCTCGTGACCTTTGTTGAATTTTTTATTTGAATACTACCAGGTTGTTAGTTTCTCTACTGTATATATTATTTTTCATAATTGTAAATTTAATAAATACATTTAAAAAAACAGACATGTATAATTAAGCTAAAATTAATTTTAGTAATATCTTCATCACTACTAGCAGGACGGACCGTAAAGGAGACTACCCTACTTATTCCAGAAACATTTCCGCCCCCCATTATCCTGAATTAACTGTCTCCAAATCCATAATATTCCACTAGTGCATATATGTTAAAAACAGGAATGCACTACTCCCTTCCGGGCATCACTCTCTGCTGTTTCTGCAATCAAATATGCTTCATACATAAACATAAATAATGTTCATATCCAATTTAAAGGTACTCTCTATTATATAAAAAAAATTTAGTGATCACAGTGTGATATTTTATTTTACATAAGGTGCAACAGTAAAAATGGGTTGCACATAAATTTCAATATCAAATCACGACTTCAAGCATAGTGTAAACAATTAATTAAATTTGCGATAAAATCATACTAAGGAAGATAAATAAAACAATGAAATTAAATTTAACTTCACTCCCAGTGATTGTTAATATTCAGTTAATTAATTTAGAAATTAAGGCTGCTACACAGTATTGCTCTCATAGTTCTACAACGTGCCCAAGTTTCAGAATTAGCAATCTTCAAGTTGTGTTTAAGTTTCAACATGGCAGATACATTACGGAGATGTTTGAACTATATGAGTTTCCAACAAGGAAACAGTTATACCGTGAATAACATACCAATTATAATTGAATAAATGAGTAGTTAGACAATTATCAACTAATTTTAATGTTGAGACAGGTTTGCAAATTTCCGTGAGTGCCAATTTATGCCAATTCAAGCATTTTTGACTATATTTGTATGCATAGTCATCTTCAGCACTAGAAAGTTATGTGGTGTCGATATCAGATTTTTTAATTTAAAAAAAAAAATTTTTTTTTCCTCAACTCAGTTAATTATATTATAAATAACGTTATATACATTATTAAATATTAATTTACACCAAATGGATTGATCGTACAAATTTATTAAATGATTAATAGTTGTGTGCTAAAGAATAAAAATAAAAATGCCATTTTCTTATAAAACAATATTTTTTTATAGACTTTAGATCAAATCGTTATTACTTAATGGTTCAATAGTCCACTTTAATGCTGTTTTTAACACTTTACAAGAAAATTAAGTATAATTTTTATGATAAATTGCAATGATTTCCAACGCAATAATCGCAGAGGAAACTGTTTCAAAAAGTAAATTACAAGAGGAAGCTATACATTTTCTAAAAAAAAAAAAAATACATAAATTATTGTTTTTTCAAGGTTAATAGAAGATAGGGAATAATTCCATTGCATTGAAGGTTAAGTGTTTTTTCAACAGAAGATATTCATTAACAGAATAATTTGTTAACAACTTAATAAACAAGTTTAAAAAAGAACAAGATGTTATTCATATTGTTAATTGATTGTTTATTTAAAACGCAAAGCTAGCCCATTTACATGTGAATAGTTTTCGATAACTCATCCAGAGTCATCGACGGATAGTAACTTAGCTACTTGACTGCATCTTATTTGAATTCTATCAGATTATTCAAAATGATGGGTAATAAAAAAAAGGCTTAGAGCTCACTATTATAGAACCCTACACACTGAGCTTTTAACCCAATCACCTTCGTATTAGTTATAATTATTATTTTGTTTAACTATATTTTTTAGATTTGTTCCTTCTGTCTTTTACTTTTATTCATATTTTTTTGAGTAATGGAATATTTATTTATCTTTTAAATTTTTTTAAATTAATATTCTTTTATAAATATAAGGTCCATGTATATAGTTTTAATGTTACATCACAGAATCA
Source organism: Arma custos (assembly GCA_037127475.1). NCBI lineage: Eukaryota > Metazoa > Arthropoda > Insecta > Hemiptera > Pentatomidae > Arma > Arma custos. The sequence continues at coordinate 18,415,391 of CM073762.1, read as the reverse complement.
CCTGAATATAAAAATAAACAATCTTTTCATTTAATTAGTTACAAATAGAATATACAAATATATTGACGGTGATTTGCCCCGAAATCTTTGGAACCGCCATGAACAGTGCACTCACTTAAACTACTTTCGCCCCAGACTTTGTTGATATTTCTATCCATTTGCGCCATGTTCCGGCCAATTTTGAACTCGTAAAACAAAATTATGCAAAACTCTCAATTTGACATCTTAGAAAAGACTGAATTATTTTCAAGAAGCGAAATGTTACAGAGGTAAAAAACCATTTTTATTTGAAGGATTAATTATTTTGTTTGTTCATTTAACGTCACTTTATGCTGCTATGGCTAATCGGACGATGCTACAGTGGGAGCTCTAAATTTTGCCTATCCAGGTTTAATTAGGATAGGGATTTTTAACGAATACCTGACATCGTACAGGTTCGGGACCCCCGTTTAACGTTTCTTTCGAAGGACGGCGTAACTAATGATTTTTTACTCCTTTAAAAAAAATCCTAAGGCCACCTGCCGGGCTACGATCTTGGGTTTAGTAGTTTGTTACGCTAACCACTAGACCACAGGTGACCTAGGATTAATTAGTGTTTACATTAATAAAAGTAAGGTTTGGATTTATATTACCCTGCATCTTTTTCGGGACAGCCCAATCATACTTCTCTTACAACAGCGAACCTACAGGATTTATTAACACTCGACCCTTCCTCTTAACTAGTCATATAGTATACGTATTGGATATTTAATAATATTTATCATAATTATTTACTTAGACGAGACTTGAAGAACAAAGTATTGAAACTTAACCTTACCTTATGATCTGATCGGTGAAGATGGACCACCAAGAGTTCCTGTGCTGCCTCGGAGCAGTTCCTCCGGGGGCCAGGCTCTTCCTCCTCTTGCGTTCCTTGTCCAGCTTGCCAGGATGCCAGGACCTCCTCCTTCCGCGGTCCTTCACCTCCTGAGGGATCGGGAGGACGTCGTCACCATCGTTCTCCTGGACGCTCTCCAGACCTCCGGAGCTGCCCCACTTCTTCTTCACCGGGGTCGGAGGATTGTTGTTGCCCGGGTCTACGTACAACTCCGTGTCCATTTTGATTGAATCCACTTTACTGTTCACTGAGAAACCTAACACGGGATCACACTGGCATCATGCCACACGATCACAATCACCGAAAACGAACACCCTCACTAATATTTCACTCGTCCCTAAAAAATAAATAAAAAAGAACAAATAAATAAAAATAATAAGTTTTAAAAACATATTTAAATAAAAATAAATGTAAAAAAGCTGTCGTTCCAGTTGGTCTTGAGGAGGAAGAAAACAATTTATTTTCACTAAAAACAATTGATATAAGTCTTACAAACGTCAAAAGCAACACTTAGAGGAATGTCATTTTCAAAAACATAAATAAATAAAAGAATTATAAAATTATAATCTTTCACAATCTTTTTGTGCGAGAATAGTGTAAATAAATAAAGACAAGAAAAAAAACTAAATCTTGGACATATACAAAAAATGTTTACAATTGAAAAGTAAGAATCATTTCTGATGACTGTTTACTATTTTTTATTTTTTCGTTTTATAAGAAATGTAAATAGATATTTAAATATGATAGAAATGTAAAATTAGAGAAGAATTGGTCGACTGTATCTTCTAATTTAAGGAAGAAATAGTTGGGGGTGCAGTCAAAGAAAACACCAAAATAAGAAAAACTTATTTATTATGTGCCGACGTTTCGGCCTACAATGTAGGCCATCTTCAGGGCGAATAAAACACAAGGCAGCTAGGAGAGCTCAGAATGCTTCTAAGCTCTGAAAATGATTCTAAGCTCTCCTAGCTGCCTCGTGTTTTATTCGCCCTGAAGATGGCCTACATTGTAGGCCGAAACGTCGGCACATAATAAATAAGTTTTTCTTATTTTGGTGTTTTCTTTGACTGCACCCCCAACTATTTCTTCCTTAAATTGAAATGTAATATTGATAGTCTTGTAAAAGTTTATAAGCGTTCATCGACTGATGAACTTCTGAGGGATAGACCGAGGCGTAGATGGGAAGATAGCATTAAAAGTGATCTGGTACGGAAGTTCGTGAGCAGAGTTTGGTGGTATCGGCATCGAGCTTTCGGGTTCACCATGTCTCATTATATTATAAAAAATGTGTAACGCCAATATAATACATTAACCCTAAACACCATTAAACCTCTCTAAAAAGTCATTAGGCAGCCCGATTATTATCTGGTCTTTACCAATCAGCTGACCGCTTATTAGCTTCTTAAGAATTCGTTACCAAACCGAACAATATTTGTAATTAAAAATTTTCGACAATGCTATCACTGTGATTATATAAAATTAAAAATAGTTAATTTAAAATGCTAGATAAAAATTCAAATATAGCAATGATATTATTTAATTTAATACAGTGATACAATCATTAAATTGATACTTAAATCTAATGGAGAAATTATGAGATAATACGGTAGAATGTATTATGAAAATATTTAAAAATTAATTTATGATTAAATAGCAATTGAAAAAAATAATATTTTGGAATAATTACTAATCTTTGTTGGCCTATTTCTGGGTAATGTTTCTCCAAACAAGGCTCAGTTTAAGTCCTGAAGAAGATAGCAGTATGGGCAGCACATTCGGCAAGGTTAATATATTTAAGCACTAAATATATATTATTTATATTTATTTATTTTAATTATTATATTTATCATTGATAGTCGCAAAAGTTAAATTATCTGTAAAGTTATATATGTTCAAAGGTATTTACACGAAAGGTAAACACCCTACCAACTCAGCAAGTGATTACAAGTTCCGATTCATGACTCACGCCTGGCACTGTCAATATGTTACGGTCTTAAATAATCATTAAAGTATGATTAACATAAAAAATGAATAATAATGACTCGATACTGTAACGAAGTTGGGCAGCCGAGGCCGCACCGCTACTGAACATACATCAGTGCTCCGAGCGCGAGTGGGTGTAGCCGTAGTGATGAATGTTTTCAAGACTTCGTTTCAAACTGGACCTTCACATTTTCAAATATCCTATTCGGTATATTCTTATTTAAAAGGAGCGCTGAATGTCAATCGGTTGATATAGTTTTTTTTTGCAAGTATAAAATTCTAAAATGTCAGAGATGTCGGCATTTTTTTTTCTTCGGTTTCTATTCAATAAAGCTTTTAATTTTTTTTAAAAAGTTTATTCTGAAGCCGTGTAAATTGAATGTTTTACTGGGATTATATCACTTATTTAAACGCTCTTGGGAACGTGTATTTACATTTTTATTCAGATCTTCCTCCACAACATCTTGTTTACGAGCCAGGATGATCACACGATATTTTTAGGTTTATTATGGCCTACCTTTGCTGGTAACGTGGGAAATGTAAATAAGAAATATTTACAAATAGCGAAATATTGCAAAGCACTAGCTTCGCAGTTCTGTTTAGAAATAAACAGGATTATAAACATTAATATACGAAACCAGATTGTTTGTAGAAATACAATATCATCAATAACATCTGATTTTTTTTATAAATTTCTTTATTACATAATATACTCTATATTCAGACGATCATATGAACCTTTTGTAAATTGTATAACAATTTTTAGTATGCAATCCCCGTGAATAAATAGGTAAGTCGTTTTCAAACTACATATCCAAAGATGATTATATATATTTTAATAACAGTATTCATTGTAATTTTTTTGAAACTGTCATTAACCATTCATTATATTTTTAAAACGGAAAGTAACGTTTTTTAGGGAGAAGCAATCTGATGTTTATAACTATAGGCAACATAATTATTTAACAATAAATATTTTTCTTTTGAAACTGGTCTTGGCTGCTGTGTACATACACATATATGTACAGCAATTGAAATACAATAAAAACGCATACATGTATGAGCATTGTTTTTAATAATTATATTTATTATAATTATAACATTATATTTTATACAGCTGCTAAAATTATTTTTTGCAGGGATAAATAAACCGAAACTGGTTTTAACAAAAAGACAATAAGTCACTGATCCGACCTGTTCGTTTGAGTGCCTATTCAATGATCTCCACTACACGATTGAGTGTTATATATGAATTCGTATAATGTAATAATTTAAAATATCTTCAGATCTAATGGGACTATTTGAACAATAGTAGAAGTCACATTTTTATCATTTCCTATATAATTAAGTTTTATAATGAATTGGTTCACATGATTCGATTAGTTTTTACCGAGACTAAAAAGTTATTGCAGATTTTGTAAAGCAGATTAAAAATAAAAAATATTAACAAAATTCATATTTTTTGCAATTAATAAAAATTGCTCTGCTGGCCTAACAGTGTAGATGAGGAAATAAAGATTGTAAAAAGTTCAGACACTGGCGGATGACAACACCGATGTTCCCTATCCTTCGATCAGATCTTGCATTAAAAAGCAAAAATTTCCAAGACGCAGCATAAATAGCTTTAGAGAAATAAAATTTCGAAGGTATTTAAATATACCATTGAGTGAGTGCTCGAGTTCATTTCATAAGGATATGATCAAGAACGAAAACAAACAAAAAATCAGGAAAAGTCTATAAAAAAAAAATAAATAAACAGAATTACAAAATATAAATCGACTACTATCTCAAATAAGAACAAATTATTAAAAATATATTATTAGCTAAAATTAAAAAAACTTAGCAACAGTGTTCGTATTTAAACATTTTTTTTTTTTATAAATATCTTACTCCCTTCGTCCTACATGAATTCCAATATTTATGTACATTCAATTATTTTAAAATATTACGTTTATACAATAGAAAAAAATATTTATAATAAGGAATCAAAATTTGGTAGCAGGTACTGTTGCTGAGCTGGGAGTGACCTTTGCGAGCCAGTTTATAATCCTGCTCTACAAGTCTTGGCGGTCTACCAGCGGCAGGCATCGGGTCACCCTTATCTCAATATCCTTTTTTCGTTTGTATCCTCGCCAATATTATTTGTAGCTCACCTTTTAATTTTTTATAAGAGTTTTATTTATTTATAAAAGCCTTTATAAATAGACGGTTATTGGTGTAATGTTTGAGAGAATTTGACAGGAAGATAACATGTGGTTCGATGATAAAAATATGCAAATTTTTTTTTTAGCCCATTCTATGTAATTTTTTTACGATCGGAATGATTTATCAAGAAAATCATTTTTAGAGAAATGTTACATTAGAATGCCGCACGTATCTTTACTGATAAGTTATCGATAAGAAATAAAATCTTAAATTAATAATCTTTGCATTGACATCATGGGAAGAAGTAGGTCCTAAAACATTATTAGTTCATTCCTCATTAATTACCCAATCTTTATGGATGCCTTCTTAATATTTACAATTAAAATACGTATTGAAGCTTAAAATATTTGCCGAAATTCCAGATACAATATAGTATGATTTTTCGTACAGGATTTACCTTATAAACGCGCTAAAAGGCTTATTGTAAATAAATTTATTTATTTTCAAACATGTGGCAATGGATATTAACAAAAAGTAGAATTATATTAAGAAGAAAAACTAAAAAATAAACATCTTTGTAAAAACTATATCTTATGTAATTTTTATTCTACATCAATTACTTTGAAGATTCGCTACATGTCCTACACCGAGTAATACTTATCGCTAATAGGTATTTACAATATTAAATGCAATATATTTTTCTTGGTTTCAGTAAGAAGGAAAATACAACCCATATGAGACTGATATTTGTCTATTTTTAATATTAATAGACCATTGTACAAAAATATCCTATTAAAAAAAAGTTGTCAATGAATAACTACTAAACTAGTTTTTAAATACAATTTTCTTCATGCTTGTACCGTATTGTGTAACCGACCTTACAGCCTAATGGCTCCTGAGTAATATTTTTATCATCTATTCAATCTATGATAAGAAGCAGAACCTATAAAGCATAAACAAAACAATTCCGATTTATCAGAAAATAAATATTAATGTATATAAAGGGAAATGGTTAAAGTCCTATAGGATTCTTAATAGACCAGTATATAATTAATAAGGTATATTTAGCTGCAGCAACGTACATTATATCAGCATTTAAAAGATTATAAACATTTGTCAGATGTTAAAAGTTTTTTTTCTAATCCAGGTATTCACAATTCCAGAACGGCGAGAGTTCAAAGAGATTGGATTCGGAAACCCGATTGAGCAACCCGAGCTGATGAGTCTCATCAATTAATATCAAAACTGACGTGGTGGGGATTGCAACGGCCAATCAGAAAACGGATCAAGCGGAAGCCAGATTAAAAATCTGAATCCGTGATAAAAATTCTATTTAAAATATTCACGAAACATTCTTCTAACTCTCATTAGCTTTAAAAGAGAATCGTGGAACTAATTCTGGTCAATATTTAGCATTAAGGTTTTTAATACATAATTCTAAAAAACGGTACTATGAACCGGTTAACTAAACAAAAAACTCAAGAAAGACATTCTTCAAACATTATTTGATGGATTTTTAACAAGTTAGAGAAGAATTGGTCGACTGTATCTTCTAATTTAAGGAAGAAATAGTTGGGGGTGCAGTCAAAGAAAACACCAAAATAAGCAAAACTTATTTATTATGTGCCGACGTTTCGGCCTACAATGTAGGCCATCTTCAGGGCGAATAAAACACGAGGCAGCTAGGCGAGCTCAGAAACTGAGCTTCTTTTTTCTTTGACTGCACCCCCAACTATTTCTTCCTTAAATTAGATTTTTAACAAGGGTCATGAAAACTAAGATATGTATTTTTAGTTTGTATTTTAAAAGTGGATTGTGGTGCAATCAAACGTTTAGGCATAGATAAGTGTGATATTATTTAGAAAAATGTATAAATATTCGAATGCGAATTTCAGATTCTACAAATAGCGCTTTCAAACATACCTACAAACTCTTCATCTTAGCATAATAGTGAATTTTAATGATTACATTTCATGACTAAAAAGCATACAGCAACAACTGTACACGAATACAAATAGTTGTAGAACACAAATACAGCCGCTTCTGATTTCGCAAAATACTGGTTTCTAAGTTATCAGACTATAGATAGATATCTCAAGTTGCCATGACAACGAAATATATGCAAGTAAGAGAATAATTTATTAAAAAATTCTATTAGATACTTCTTTTTATGTTTATTGTCTCGTTGTTGAATTCGTAGCATGACATCAGACAGAACAACTGAAATAGTGCTATAAAATAAATTTATCGATATTTTATTATCATAATTTAATTAAATAAGGCTCATTGAAAATTAGATATAATATATCTACATCTCAGAATCCGTTGAGTTACGTCGATGGTATTGACCGCAAAGTATTATATTTTAATATAACATGTTCATCATGAATGACATGTTCAATTAACATTCTTCCCGTGTACATACATCGCAAATTGCAGAACACGGAGATATAGGATCAGTGAAAAGAAGGGATATGACTGACCGAGAAGCGAACCAGGATGGCTGAGATGGTTAAAATATTTAAAATATTATATTTTAAGTTACTACAAAGATTGATCGATGCTAGTTTAAAATCCCTTAAATAAACTGATGGATTTATCTACATTAATTATCAATTTACTAATACTTTAATGAATTCACTGACAACTTTACACATTAAATAATCTCAAATATGAAAGATTAAAGGGCAGATTTGACAGATAATGAATTATTCATCCAAAGGTTTACGTCGATACAGGTTCATTCAATTGCTCACCCTCGTCAACTCTAAGGCTTCCTAATTGACAGCCGTAAATTATTAAGTGTGGCAAAAAGAAAATATAATTGAAGCTAATAACACCTACCGTAAAATAAGACGCTCATTTGGATATAAATATTAAACGCTTGGTAATAGTGACGAGGTTAAGATATGTATAGATTTAATTTCTTGTTTCGATCCAAAACTATACAACAAAAATACTTCCTAAATAGGGTCATACATAGCATGACTTTCATTGATTAAAGAACGATTTAACCACTAACCAAAAGAGAATTTTTTAATAAGAAAAGATAATTTATGAAATTAGGGCAAAATATCTCAAAAAATTAAGATAATAGGAAAAATAACAAAAATTCGAAACACTTGTAATAAAAAATAGTCATTTATTTAATTAATTATTATATTTATTTATGAAAAAAAATAATATTGACAAAAATAATATGTGGCATAAATAGGATATTTCTGTATTCCGGAGGTAGAGGACACTGTGCCACATTTTTGTATTTTTGATATTTTTAATGTGTTCAGATAAACCACTTTTCCATAACTTTGAGCTATTAAAACTTGTTCCTTCGTTATTAAGCATCATAAAGAAAACTGTTCACAGTATTTATTTATGACAATTTACCTTAAATATTATTTAAGATACGGAATTTCTTACATCATGTAAAGCCTCAAGTTTTGCTTGGTAAAAGGTCAATATAACACAAACATATTTTTTACATGAGACTTAGTCGAATTATTTTCTGATCATACATATTGTTTGTTTTAATAAATGGAATATATACTGATCGAATTTAAAATACTTCAAATTACTTTTCTTTATAATTCATAAATAAGGATATCTTCCGAATCCATATATTATTAAATTACCCTAAGACTGATATTCCGAAATACTTATCTTTCCTTGCTAAGACAATAACAGTAGCCTTGAATAGGGGGATAGCTGCCATAGAATCGGATAGAACCAGAGAATAAGAGAACGATAAAAGTGAGGTACCCATTTTATTGGTTGTAGGGAAAGAGAGAGAGAGAGTGAGAGAGAGTGAGGGGGGGAGGGAGGGGAGAGAGGGAGAGAGAGAGAGTGTGAGGGGGTGGAGGGAGGGGAGAGAGGGAGAGAGAGAGAGAGAGAGAGAGACAGGTCTAGAAGTTTCCTTTCTCCTTGCTTCATGAGGTTAATACATAATTGAAGCAATGGGAGGCCAGTTTACCTCTTATCTGTCCAAGAACCAACTCTGGTTCAAAATATTCAAAATCCTACCAGATCTACGTTATAAGATATATACATACATATATACATATAATATTTTAAGGAGTTATTATTGACAATTATAAAAGAGATGTGGTTATTTAAACCATGTAATATTGGAATGAAAATTACTTCATTTTTCATAAGTGAACATATTAAATATTAAGTTTTATATATATGATATAATTGAGATGTTAGATTAAATTAAATATAAGGCTCTTCAAATATTGAATACTTTATTGCCTTAATCAAAAGCAAATAAACGTCAGAGGTATATTCTACTGACTAGCGTTCAACAAAACTTAAATATTTGTAACAAAAATCAGCATTGTAACTATAATTGAAATGTAATTAGTGTTCGTTGTAATACCGAAATCAGAAGATTAGTCTATGTTTGTGAGCCACCATCAATCGAAAAAAAAATTTCCCATTCTCCCATATATAAATATATATATATATATATATATATATTTATTCTATATATATATATTATTTATTCTATATATATATATATATATATATATATATATATATATATATATATATATGTATATATATATATATATAATATTTATTCTATATATAAATATTATTCTTAATATATATATATATATATATATATATATATACATATGTATATAAGAAGAAAGGAGAATCAATATAAGAAGAAAGCTATATAAATACCCTAAATTAATTTGATTAATTATTGGACTATTCGAACAGAACTAAAAGTTGAAACAGGATCTGATAAGGCTTAAACTTTCGACAACTGATAGGGCGTGTTGTTATAGCGAGATGGTTTATATTTACATTCAATTTGATTATTAATTAGCATTTTTATTTGAATAAATATATATTTAGAAACGATTTACAAAGGATCCGATGGAATATAGTTTAAAACTCCATCCTCTGATTGGTCCCAAAATTATAGAAAGGTGTTTATACCTACCTATACTTTGAATACTATTTTTAATTTTTTTAAATAAATATAAATAAATATTGAAACTATATTCTAAGGATCCGGTAATGTATATTAACTTACATATAGGTAATACCTTCGATGTTTCAGAACTGTATTGTTGCGGGATGGTTTATTTTTACGTACAATTGATTTTTATTTTTTTGTATTTAAATAAATATTAATAAAAATAAATATTAGAACAATTTTCAAAGAATACGGTAATGTATAGCTTACATCGCTCAAGTTTCAATATTATAGAACAGCTGTTTATACCTACGAGATCTCCTGACAATATTTTCAAAGCACACGATAGAATTTATGTTTGTTGAGTGGATATTCATTCCGGCAGGTCGTTTTCCTGAGTTATCGTGGCCTGAATTACCCGACTCCTGCAGCTAACTCCGGACAGGACAGACAGCTTTGAAGCTTTGAGGCTATCAGATCAGCGGATAGCTGTCAGGCCCCTAGCTCCCAGATGCAGATCGCCAGAGGCTACGCGTCCTTAGGTCCGGCAGGAAGTGCAGGTGGTCCTTGCTCCACCCTCAGGGTGGGGCGACCCTCAGCTGCTGTGTTCCTCCGATCTACCGGAAGTTTAAGGAGAACGGATCGGACTAATATGGGTTGGCCTCATCTGTACCTGGGGCCCGATCAATAACTAACGAGTAAAGGTGTAACGTGCTAACTCTCTTAATAAATATGCCGTAATTGTTATTTACTATCTCAATCCGACCATTACAAGGCGGCTTATATGGTCTCAGCTTATCCTACTGTTACCCTCAACTATTTAACAGTAAGGACTCATTTTGATCTGATTTATTTGTTAAGTGAAAACTTATTTAGTCGCGTTTAGCGATTTTAGCTAGGGGGAAAACCTATAAATTAGCGTCAACAACATGTTCGAGACTGGCGACGCCTAGCGGCCTGTGCACGAGTTATTTTATATTACAATTTCTTTTAATCAACTTTAGTTTAAACGATAGAATTCCATTGATATAAGGAAATATATAACTAAGTAATAGTTAAATGTCTTGTTTTATGAAATGATTTCAAGTACGAACGAGCTAAGTATGTTGAACTTAACGATAATAATAAATATGAATCAATAGAATGAAGTATTGTTGGAATGTTATTTTCAGAATAAAATTAGAAACAAAAGTTGCGGTTTTTAACTTTACCTCTTTCTTAAAAAATTTTCGCCAGACAGCTTCGATCCGTGACCGTCTGTACACAACCAGCGGTGAACCGCAAAAATGCCAAGCTACTGTAAGAACAGAACTATCCAGAGGAGAAATAAATCTACTATTTGTTATATCTAGTAATTTTACAAACGAAAAATATCGATTTATAATTATGGGTTCATGATTATTGATATTTTCATTAGCAAACGAAAAGATTATTGTACCATAGCTTCTGAAGTAACTTCAGGCTTCGCTCGCGTGGAATTTGGCCTGCCACATAAAGTTTCGGGACAGATCATTTTAAATAAATTATTTTATTTTTAAACGATAAGTGACTTCCAAAATTTCAGATGTCTAACTTCAAAACTGATGAATTCCATACAATCTTTGAACCCCTATTATATCAAGGAGGAAACCCTTGGGGTTTCCAAATTTCTTTCTTAAAATATTCAAAGAACCTATCTGCAAATTTCAAGATGCTAAGTACCTGATTTGCCTTTGATTATGTACTATAATGGATTCTCCACAGTACCTAAAAAATTGTCTGGGGAGCAATACATGCCCCCATGCCCAATCCCCTAAATCAGCCTTTACTTTAGCCTATGTGATATTCTTATGTATAACCTATATTAATGTAAAGTTCCATCCAAAGCCAGTCAGTAGTTTTTGCATGAAAGAGAGACAAACATAGAAACTTTCGCATTTATAATATTAGTAGGACTTTATGTTGTTTTAACAACTATTATCAAGTGATTCGCCTTTAATTATTTACTATAATGGATTCTTCACAGTACCTAAAAAACTGTAAACGTGCCCTTGTGTGACCCCATCAATCCGCCTTTGCTGTAGCCATGTGTAATTCTGATGTATAACCTATATTACTGTAAAGTTCCATCCAAATCAGTTCAGTAGTTTTTGCGTGAAAGAGAGACAAACATAGAAACTTTCGCATTTATAATATTAGTAGGATACACACACACACACATATATATATATATATATATATATATATATATATATATATATATATAAATACATACGAATAGAAGGTCCTCAAAGTTGCCTCGGACAGTGACCTTCCATCCGCCCACACTACACTAACCTGCCCAGGACGGAGGCCTCGCGGAAAACATAAACATAAAAATATTATAATTAATGACCTTCTTCGTGGCAATTCATATTAATATATATATCATTGATATGTCTGAGGTCATGACGAGTGAGACATATAGATGTAACTATAAATAAGAATATAGATATCTTTATCAAGGTAAGACCTTAACAAATTTATTTTTGTTCAGTTCAAACTTTTTAATAAGTCAATTTGTATATGTGTGTATAGACAAGGTCAGTATTTTCAATTGCTGAAATTAAACGGTGGGGGGGACCTTAACCTTGGATTTGTGTATTGGAACCTTTCATACGAATTTTCCGTTTTTTATTGTTTCTTATAAATAAAAAGTAGAATTTTTGGGATTTTATTGTTAAGTATGCATATGTTTATAGATTGTAAAGAGCTGTTATAAATTCTCCCTTTTTTTAAATATTATTAATCTACCTAACCAGAATTGAAACTATCACGCCAATATCTTACTGCAGGATATTGAGATAATCAACAGAAAAATACATTGTTTAGTCGGAAAGGACCTATACTTTTACATGGTAACGACTTTAATAACCAACGACAGACAGTGAAGAAACTAAACGAGCTGGGTTTACAAAGTTACGAAGTCCTCCCACAGCCGTCTCATTCGCCATACTCAAATCCCACAGATTTCCATCAGTGTAGCAATCACTTTATCGCTCAACTTTCTTAACGGAATAATTTTTGAAAATTATTGTTTGTTTGTTCATTTAACGTCACTTTATGCTGCTATGGCTGATCGGACGATGCTACAGTGGGAGCTCTAAATTTTGCTTATTCAGGTCTAATTAGGATAGGGATTTTTAACGAGTACCTGACATCGTACAGGCTCGGGACTCCCCGTTTAACGTCCCTTCCGAAGGACTGCGTAACTAAGGATTTTTTACTCCCTTAAAAAAATCCTATGGCCACCTGCCGGGCTACGAACCCGCGATCTTGGGCTTAGTAGTTTGTTACGCTAACCACTAGACCACAGGTGATTTGAAAATTATTTTCAAATAAAAAATATTTTCATCCAGACTTTATATAAAAACCCCCAAAATTTTCTATTTCTGGGATTGAAGATTTGATAACTTGGGAAAAATGTATAGAAAATGAGGTGAATATTTAAAGAACCAATACAATTTATGTAATAATTGTCAGTGAAAACTAGCGTCATTTGTCTATAAAAGTATAAGTTCCATGATGAAATAATTTTTATATATTTTTTGGTTGTTTTTTGTTATTAGTTTTAATTATCAAAAACATTTTTTCGCTAAAAGCTATGCTGTCCAAACAATAACACGAGCGTAACCTCGTTCAAAAAAAGGAATAGGGCATTCTCGCTATAGAGAAAAAACTTGCAGTAGAGAGGAATATTGAACATGGCCCGGGGGATCTCTAGTCAAAGCTAGTGCTAACCATTCTTGCTTCTGGGAATACAGGGAACGATAGGCTCTTCCTGGAACTGGGCAAGTGTTCCAGCGTTCCAGCCCTGGAGTGGAGGAATAGAGATATCTCTTGACTGCGATGTTAATTCCAGGGCATTATTCGTTCATCTCTGATATCTATGGAACGGTTTATTTCGGAAAGCTCATTAGTGTTTGTTGCAGGAGGATTTTCAAGGAAACTGTAGGGGAAATCAAGATTAAACTGAATAGCAGCAATAAGATACATATACATTTATATATTAAATCTATAAACTGTAACGGAGTGGCTCAATGGTGGAGCGCTAAGTTGCCGAGCCGAAAAACCCGGGATCAAATCAGCAGATTTTATTTAATCTGAGGATCCTTTGGGACCTGAGACCTTCCTAGCATTAGCGTAACTAGAATTGACTCATAGGAAGGGGGGTTAACCCCCACCAGTCAACCACTCCGACATATTACTCCCTTCAAAAAAAGATGTCTCGTAATATAGGTATAATATATATTATACTATAAAGCATGTAGCTTCAAATTAAATAAATAGATTATTATTTTTATAAATGTTATTTTTGGAAGGGCAATCAAGAAATAGCTTTTAAATACAAGTAGCCCTATATATTGGTTGCAATAACTTACTATAGTTAATGGCACATGGAACTTTCTAGACCCATCCAGACTTTACTTCTAGATTTGAAGAATTGTCTAAACTGTTCTTCTCACATTTGCAATCTTATTGTTGCCGCTAGATGCCCCTACTGCCGTTATAATAATAAAATTAATTGTAAATAAACAGTATTACGTTTTGGTTTGTCATTTTAGTGTACCTTTTATTCATTAAAATAACTATGTTTGCGCTTTCTTTGTTCTGTTTTTGACATTTTTGACCCTTGCTTCTGTAATCCCACAATAATAACTTTGGAAAAGTAAAATCTTTCAAATTTTTATGTCTTTTAAAATGTTGCAATTTTTTTTAAAATTTCTTCTAAGCAATGGGGGGGTTACATCCCCAATAACCACCCCTCGTTACAACTATGCCTCCTAGGGCTCACCGAGCCTCTATAATAATAAGACAGCGAATCCGAAGGTTCGATGCCGATGCCACCAGATCACTCTTGACGCAATCTTCCCACCTACGTTTTGGTCTACCTCTCAGACGCTTCCCAGTCGGCACAGCCTTTATTACCTTTTAATGCAGTATTGCATCGTCGGATTAGTAATAGCTACATTAAGTGATGTTAAATTAATAACAAGCGATGTTATGATATTTCATAAATGTGTTTATTTGACGTCTTTTTTGGGCTGTTGCTGTTCATTACGTATATAAATATAATTCAGATGTAGATTTAAAGTTCAAGAAACATACACTTATATAAACATTTGACAATATTTTCCTGAATAGTGCAATATTGGGAATGAGGGAAGAGTTATGTTTCACTTTATCAGCTGAAGTGAGGACGTTGCAGAGTGCGGTGATAAAATGATATTCATTTATTCGCGAGAAGAATTCTCCTCCATATCGACGCCCGGAGATAAATGGCCTGTATTTTAACACCCCCATCCGTTATCGTCCTTTTTCCCAAAATTTTCCACCCGTTGGAGGAATCCTATTTTCGTCCTGGGGATTGAGCCAACTATGCGCTATATCTGTGTTTACGTTTTACTGACATTGAAATATCCTCAAAGTTTTGACTAATTTAACTAGTGGTACTATTTCAGCATACGGAAATAACTACGTGAAATTGTGAAAGCTATATATATATCATGTTATGTCATTTAATAATAAGTCCTAACAAGTTATGACTTATTATTAAATGACTATAGAGGACATGGTTCCCTGTGAATTTGGAAAAAAAGTTGAAATGGAATAAAACAACTTAAATTGAGATGAATGACTTATGGTCTAATTGTTGACCATATAATAAGTAAAAAAATGAAACAATTAAAATAGAAGATTGAGAATGGCCTAGGCCGAAACGTATCTCGAAAATAAGGAATACTTTTTTTTTTACTGGAAATAGGGTTTTTTTCTCCTATTTGAAGAATATATTATATGATTGCGTCCAGTTGACATTTTAATAAAAAAAAAAAAAAAAATGATTGTTATTTACCTGTATAAATGACCTTCTTGTGACACACCTGGCATCTATGAAACACCCTTAGTTGTTATAAAACCTGATGATTGAACGTTATTTTATTTTTTTTATTATCTTTGTTTTGTGTCGATACATTTTTATTATTAAAAGAAAGAAGACCCGGTGGATGCTGAACCGCCAGAGTTTTTCGCAATTAAGGGTATCCATTTTATAGAGGCTGGGTGAGCCCTTTCACTAAATACCGAGACTGAACACCAAGTGAAACTTATTAATTAGCGCTTTTCGAACATTTGAGATATTTCTAGCTAAGCAACCCTTAGATCAACCCATCAAACCTTAAACCCAAGCTATCGAGTGTGATGGAATGGGCTTTGTGGCTCTGTTTGCGCAACCTTTTCGTTCGACCTGCGGACCACTTTCCATCCCAGCACGTCCACTTGCACCGCATGACGCACGCTTGGCCAAGTGACAATAAATGCTTATTCAGCCGACCTTCTACATCGGTTCACGTTCCCATTTCCGAATGTCAACTCCGTTCTTAAAAATATAGTAAGAAACTGTTCATGGAATTGAAATGCATTAGTCATAAAAGAATTTGAAATGGAGTGAAATTATCGAAGTATAAAGACAAATTATACCACTAAAACCCATGAAGAATATTTAATAGAGTACAGTACATGGTAGGGACTGTACAGTTTACATTACAACCTTTGTGCAAGAAGGTGATAAGAGTGCTAAATAAAATTTGTAGCACTAAAATACATGAAGAGTATTGGGGGTAGTACATGGTGTGACCCCAAAAATTTGCTGGTAACCTGGGAAAACCTGCATATTACCTTCCTCAGGTGTGACTGATGAGATTAGAGTTTACATGTGCACGACAATTCATATTTCATAAACTATTCATTTTTTTGGTTTATATCTTTTATATTTTCTTTTACATTTTCTTTTATATTTTCTTTTATACTTGGCATGCCAGAGTAAGAATTTAATTTGTAGAGTGATGACCATTTTTCTTTTCTTTTTTTTTCTATCTTTTGTACATAGTATTTATATATATCTAGTCTTTCTTTTTTTTTTTTGTAATAAGTTGTATATATTTAGTTAAGTTTGTATATAATATAATTTTGTATATTTATTGTCTGTAAATAGATCTGTACATAGAACACCCTTCTGCTTTTCTGTGTGTAATTATGCGAACCGCCCTAACTCCTGAGCCTAGCCCGGAGCCTTATTATCAGGTTTAATATCCCAGGTATGTTTCACAAAATGTTCTTTTTTTTTTCAAGTAAGAAGAACTAAATATCAAGGATAGAACATAGCCAGGCGCCCAACCATACCTAAGGGTTATAATGGTAGGGACCGTACAGTTTGCATTACAACGTTCTTGTAAATAGAAAAACTGAAACAATAAATCCCTTGAAGAGCATTGGGTTAGTAAATGGTAAAGACCGTATAGTTCACCGTACAACGGATGTGCAAGGTGATCGAGGTATAAAGAAGTACTAAAACACTATAACTCATGAAGAGTATTAGGTTCAGTACATGGTAGGGACTGTACAATTTACATTACAAAGGTTATGTAAGAAGAAGATCGAGGCATGAAGAAAAACTGAAATACTACAACCCATGAAGACTACAGTATTATGTACATGTTAGAGACTGTACAGTTTGCATTACAACGGTTCTGCGAGAAGATATTCGAAGTATAGAAAAAACCTGAAACACTACAACCCATAAAGACTATTGGATTAAGTACATGTTAGAGACTGTACAGTTTGCATTACAACGGTTCTGCGAGAAGATATTCGAAAAAAAAAACTGAAACACTACAACCCATAAAGACTATTGGATTAAGTACATGTTAGGGACTGTACAGTCTACATTACAAAGGTTGTGCAAGAAGGTGATCGAGGTATCGATAGAAACTGAAACACTAAAACCCTTGAAGAGAGTTGTGTTCAATACATGGCAAGGAGGTAAGGAATGCACTGTTTACATTACAACGGTAATGCAAGAAGGTAATCGAGGTATAAAGAAAAATTCTACTACTAAAGCACCTTAAGGGTATTAGGTTCAGTATAGCGTAGGTGCTGCAATGTTTACATTACAACGAATGTACGGTCAAAAATTGTGCACGAAGGTGGCTGAGGTATAAATAAAAATTGAAACACTAAAATCCATGACGAGTATTAGATTCAGTACATGGTAGGGACTGAACTGTTTAAAATACTATTGTGGAAAAAGGTGATCGAGGTATAAAGAAATACTAAAATACGACTATCCATGAAGATTATAAGGTGCATTACATGGTAAGGTGCTTTATGTTTCCAACACAACGGTTGGTGAAGAAGGTGGTACAAATGATTACGCAAAACCATACAATCCATAAAGGGTATTGGGTTCAGTACATGATAGGGACTGCACTGCTTACTTTACAGCTGTTACACAAGAAGGTGGTCGAGGAATAAAGCCCCGTTTCGAAACAGTCAATAAAGGATGAAATTAGTGAATATTATTGATCACCAAACTGGTTTGAGGCTATAAAGATATAAACTCAAGTAAAATTAATTGGAATAAAAAATATTTCATTGCTAGTATTATTGAAAGTTAAAAGGCAGTCCATTTTGCAATCTTACATCAGTCATTGATAATAAAATGGCAATAAACTTTAGGCGTAACCGAAAATAAGAGTCGAAATTTCGATCAGGTTATTTATTGCGAAAAAAAACTGGTTTTGGAAAATGACAGACATTAAAACCATTGTATACTATATAAAAAAAAACTTGTTTAATATTAAACATCGCATTTTTTACAGTAAAACAATGAGTTATTTTTTTTTTTTAGTAAACAAAAAATAAATGATATTTATGGAAAAAATATACCAAAAAAGTAGACCCTAATATATAGGTGAAGGCTTAATGCTTTTTCAGGGAATCCATTTTTTTTTATTATGCATTATATATTCCTTTTACCTTATATTCTGCCCGTTTTGGACATGAGTATTTACAATATATAATATACATTGTATACAACTGTATTCTAATAATCTCCTTCACGTGTCACTATTGGTAATAAATATGGGACATTGATATTGATCGAATATTATATAGGATCGAATAGCATGGTGTATCGTATTAATATCAAAGTAAATAGATCTAATATCATGCTGTACAGATCAAATAGTTTTCGATTCAGTAGTTCGGTAATTTCGATGTGAAAGTAGTTATCAAACTAAATCATTGGTCATTAGTTAATTAATTATTGAGATGTCGCAATCAAATAAATCTACACTTTATTATTCCCATATTCTCTAATAATTACGCATTGCTAATTGAAGTTAGCTGGTAGTACAAAAAGAAGAATATTTAAAAACAAAATGCAGGTACCCCCTTTTGTTGAAGGAAAACGATATTTGCTATGGCCTTTCGATTGCATTAACCTCAAATAAGTCATTGTTAATTTTAAATTATATTTTTGTTATTATTATTTATATTATAATACTGTTTTATAAACCTTTATAAGAATAAGGACAAAAGTCCCAGCCCTGGCATGATAACCTACTTTGCATATTTTTAATTTTTAATATGAGCTAACTTTTTTAATTAGAATCTTCCCCCATGATGATTATGCTGGATTATACAATATTGCAAATGAAACTGAGATTTTCTCTTAGTCTTTGAAAACTGAGAATAATAATATAAAATAATCTGGACAAAATATAAATCATATTTGTACAAGACAGTATATAAGTACAGCATAAGATGATATGATACCACTTCGCTGATTTCACTTTCAACCCATGAACCCGTTAGAAGGCCTGAAGAAGACTTGTAATATTGGTCGAAACGTTGGCTTTAAAATAAATATATCTCCCTATTTATGATATAATGTATGTGTTTAAAGTATATGGGTTGAGTTTATTTCTCAAACTAGTAGCAAACTATAATGTGCAACGAGCTATATAATATGAATTGCAGTAATTTTCTAATTCCGATGAAAACTGCCATTTTTTCTCAAGCATTGTTCTTTTACAGTCCGATGACCTTCTTCTCAGACAACGTGACGTGAACTCCAGTAAGCCGCTATGACCTCATCTGAAGTACATAATATTGCATCATAGTTTTTTCATTTATATGTATTATTATATATACATTTATCTATGTCCCATTGATTGCTTTGGCAACTGATTGGCCTGATTTGGCCCGAATCCGATATCAATCCTTTCATGACAAACTTTATTCCCACCGAAACCCACTAGTTTCAAACCCCTACTTCAATTCCAGATATTCCTCCAAGGAGTCTTAAAAGAAGATGGTCTCAAGACCTTTTAAGTTGAATTTTTTATTTGAGCACTACCAGTGCGTCGTTTCTCTACTCGCCTGTATCATTCATTCCATTTTATAGTTGTTCCATAAAACGGAATTTTCAACATAAGGAATTGCTATAATGTACCTATGGGAGCTGTATAAATTAACATAAAGTATATAATGAAGTTGATAATGAAAATCATACTAATAATTAGAAATATTTCTATAAAGGTTCGGCAACGTTTTTGCCTATGTCGTAGGCCTTCATCAGAGTGGTTTGATTTATCAACAATGGACAGCCTACGGCACTACCTGATTAATGGACCGATATCCAAAATATGGTAGTTAGATTTAAAAATAAGAAGACGAAATTATTAATTAAAAATCGTGCTTATTTAGATTCCTTGCAATAAGTAGGTTAGCGGATGACGCAAAAGAAAGCTGTAAGGTAAGATGTTATCCGATGAGCGTAACAAGGAGAACAGTCACTTCCAAAAGTGGTCCGGGTTCTTGAGCTAGGACCACCCTTGAGGTCCTTTACCGGCGGTTCTGGCCCTGGCTTCTGTTTTGGCTCT
The DNA here is from genome assembly GCA_037127475.1 of Arma custos. NCBI lineage: Eukaryota > Metazoa > Arthropoda > Insecta > Hemiptera > Pentatomidae > Arma > Arma custos. The sequence continues at coordinate 18,394,711 of CM073762.1, read as the reverse complement.
GAAGGTCCTTTAAATGATTAATAAAAAGCGACTGACGTACAGGAATAGAAATGAAAATAAATATTCTGAACAACATGTCATGTAGATAAAAAACCAACACCTAAGTTTGGAAAAAAATCTATTAAAACACATTCCTTAACCATAAGCATGTGTTTTATGCTGTGTAACATGTTGAAGGGTAAACAAATGTACCGAAATATAAATGAAAAAAATCCTACACCACTACAACCCTTGTACACCACTACAACTGTTGTGCAGGGAGGTGATTTGTCCGAGATCACGCTCAACTGCCAGGTCCCCCCCCCCCCCCGATGAAGGGTACTTACTTTACAGAGGCTGAGTTAGCCCCTGGAGGAACACAAGATCCCACAGGATCCCTTCCCGGGTGATAACAAATTAAATAAATTATCTACCACCTGAAGAATTAAACTCAGAGAACTGGGCCACACACCTACTGTTTAATATCAGTGGCACCTGTGCATAGTGGGCTAAGTCTAATTTTGTGAATTTCAAGCTATCTACTTAGAATCGTAATTTTTCTCAACTTATTTTAAGTTCAAGATTGGAGTATCAGCTCACGATTCACAAAGGAATATCCTGCATTCCAATGGACGTAACACTTAGCGTGTTAGACACAAGGAAAGAGAAAAAATTACGATTCTAAGTAGATAGCTTGAAATTCACAAAATTCGACTTAGCCCATTATGCCCATTGCGCGCCACATATATGACATTAACAAAAACAAAAATAAAAACTACATTAATTTGTTCAAATATTTCAAATATTATTTATTTATATATGTAATTGAATGTCGGATTGTAAAATGTTATTTTTGAAAAATAAGTATGATTCTAATTTTAATTTTTAATTAATTGAACTTTAATGATCATTAAAAACTACATGACAAATATGGTATTATTTTTCATGAATATATTATCAGATTGTATATGGGAAAAACAAGTTTTTAATATCACATATAATTTATTATATAACATATTTTTTTAAAATCTTCATAACACATATATATATATATATATATATATATATATATATATATATATATATATATATATATATCGGCTTATAATGAGCATTTTTCGTGCTAAATTACCCTACATGATTAGATCTAACAGTCCAGGAAAATGTATTCGACACGTGGGGTTTTTAATGGAATTGGGAATTATACTCATTTTCAAGATTATTCTGTAATTCAACATTGTAAGATTATAAAAAATAGAGATGGTTAGGAAAATAGGACTTCATACAGAATAAAAAAAACCTGTACCACTACAACCCACGAAGAGTCTTAGGTTCAGTACGTGGTGGAGATCATACTGTTTATAGAACAATGTTTGTCGTAGGCCACACTCAACCGCCATGTTTTTCCCTAATTTAGGGTACTATGATTAAGGATATATTATAATAAATGGATCATAAAGTCATTTAAATCATTCAACACTAATGGAAAAATTTAAAACTTTAAGAATTCCTGAGTCATTTCCTCACAAATGAAATTTCGAGCATGTGCAGAAAATGCTTCGTCCTAGAAACGCCAAAAAAATTCATTGGCTTTTTAGTGCCATGACCTCTGCTAGGACGCAGAAAGAGGGATAATCCATAAATGGTGAACCAGTTAACCACTTTCAAATATATTATTTCATTTAATAAAAAAATAGCATTCCTCGAATTTTGGAATATCACTTCAAGGTTTGGAAGGACGAGGATTGAAGTAATGGCCATTTCTAAAGATTTAGGCTAGGGACTAATCTAAACTCCTAAATATATATATATATATATATATATATATATATATATATATATATATATATATATATACACATTCATATAATTGAACTTGCTAGTCAACGGAACGGTTTCACAATCAATTTTAAAACTGCTACGCACTTCTTCAACTCTTAAACGGGAACCAGGTCAAGAGTATAAATTAAATCCTTTAGGTTTCTGCCTTTATTAAGCCAACCGGGATAATTAAATACTACCGGCGATAATAATTAACTGGAATAATCAAAACGACTTCCATTTACGCGAGGAGATACGATTATGGATATAATGGACACTGACAGAAAAAGGATATACACTTAGCCATGTTATGAAACATTCATTGAACGATGAATGCGGGGATCCATCATAGGAAATCGTCAAGAAGCAGCACTCCATCAAGAGTAATGAAGGAACAAATTGTTATATAGATTAACATAGTTTTCAACAAAAATAAATTATCATTAACAAGATAATTATACATAGCATGTCTGGATTTACCAATCGTGAATGGCTATGAAGAAAAATTACGAAAAATTTCATGACTCACAACCTGACGCCCTAACTTACTGTACAATCAGTACTGATAGACGAATTACCACAGAATCCGACAAGATAGAAATGTCTCTGGGCAGGGATTTTACTATAGAGAGAATAACCATGTTAGTAGTGCCTTCAAGGGGGTTTTCCCCATGCACACTTTCACGCGAATCTCTAACGGAAAGTTTTTTAAAGAAGAGCACAACTTAATATGTGCTAAATGGTATTTGTATGATTTCTTAAATAAATATACATTACAATTATTAAATATTATTATATTGTTACGGTCTCAGAGAGAAAGACGGCCGCACGGAATTGGCGATTCCTGGAAGAAAATAAAGCCCCTTGTCGGCAGAGATGAAAGAGGCCTTTTCCCGAAAACTCCAGATCCTTCGAGATGTTCGAGATTTTCCCCTCTCCGTGTCGGCCTTGCTATTTAAATACCCTCTCGGTTAACATCGGAAACAGTGATAAGCCAGTGTAATAAGTCAGTGACAGTTTGTGAGTGTAATTGTGAGTCAGTTTGTTATATTCAGAGATCCTTACGGTCGGTGGACTTTAATTAGTGAACTGTAAGTATTAATCAGTAGTAATTAATTAGTTAAGTAGCAGTTGTAACTTTATGTGATTTGTACAAGCTTATGTAAATAGTTAAGCTATTTAGTAATAATAATATCTAATGTTATTGTAATAATTCAATAGAAGTTAGGCCTAGATTATAAATATCTAAAATATTGTTATTGTAAATTTATTTTAGTTAATAATTTATTTGTTAGTAATTTATTTGTTAATAGTTTAATTGTATTCTTTTATCACTTTTGTAAATAAATATTAGTATCTTTAATTATGGAATAGATTAATTCATTTTTAATACCCAATAGCCCGTAACAATATTTTACAGCATTTGGGCCAAAGTCGACATAATATAAGTTATCTGGTTGCATTGCTTTTACTAATAACATAGGGATTTACTCAGTACTGGTTATGGGCTGTATTGTTTTTAAGCCAACGGTTGCACAGGTAAGTGATTTGGCCGAAATAACACAAAATATTTCTGTATTCAGGGTTTTCCCCCTATAAAGTTTCGCACTTTATAGAGACTGGATTAGGCCCAAGATGATTTTCAGACGCACAGGTTGGATCCACTAATGATAATATAATAAATAATTTCTATAATAAATAACAGCCCCGGAACCTTTAACGGGTATCTTATAGTAACGAAATGAAATTCCATTCTTAATTACACAATAAAAGGGTGAAAGAATATTTTCATATTTATCCTTACTTCAACTTAAATTCAATAGAAATCAACTGAATTTAATACATTTGATTCACAAAAAAATCTATAGCTTAAAGTGGGGTGTCATAGCAAAAGAGGGAAGAGAATTGTGTATATTCTGGGGTACATACATTGTAGGTATTAATCCACTCGAAAAGCATGATGAATGGTTAAGCCAAACTAAACTTTAAAAATGTAGATTTTGTTTGTTATAACTTGTTTTACTTTTTGAATTAAATTAAATCCTATGAATCATGTTAAATTATATATTTTTGTAATTTTTTAAATCAACCTTATTAACAATTAGAATGGCTTGATGTACATCTATTAAGCATAACCCAGAAACCTTATTGCAGAGGGATGTGATGTCCCAAAATGTCAGGGATTCAGGAAATAATGTTTGCCACCGATTACACATCCTTGCTTAATGTCTTTGAGAACATTCCAATTTCCTAAGGCGGACTCAACATAATATTTAGGAACTGAAAAACGCAACCGTAATTGTACGCAATATTTTTATTTTAATTGTAATTTCTGGTAAATCGCGTCACTAGAAGTCCTTATCGAACATTTTAGAAATTTTTTTTTAGATTAATTTATAGATATTTACAACTGTAATAATATTACAACAAGTAAATCTGCTGTATGAACAAAGAACATGAAAAAAAAACACTTGCCGAGAAACTACCCATTGATAACACTCCAATAAAGTTCTATAGTAGAAGGTCTCGAGGCCATCTTCTTTTCAGACGCCTCGGAGGATTATCAGGAATAGTATGGAAAGCAAGTTGAGAGACTAGTGGATTCAAGTGGGTATAGAGCTTTTCATGGAAGGATAGGTATTTAGTTTGGGCTAAATCAACAACATACGGGATATTAAGATCATGATGGATGAGTTTGTTTGTGACATAATAAGGAGCATTGAGGATTTTACGAAGGATTTTGGATTGTAAGGATTGGATACGAGATGAATTGGATGGTTTAGTAGATCCCCAAAGCTCAACTCTGTATGTCCAAATAGCTCTGATAACTGTCATGTAAATGAGCCTTTTGTAATTAATGAGCCTAGAGTGTTTGTTCAATAAAATTGTTAAAAAATATCAAATATTTTTATAATTTATTTTTTATTTATTGCTCTTTTGATGGTGATTATTTTTATTGATGCAATATTTAATACCAGATATTGGTTGAAAAGGATGATGTTTTGATTACTTAAATGATACCTCTATGTTGATATAAAAAAAACGATTATTAAGTTATGTTAAGTGACGTTCGGTAAAAAATTTGTATTGTTAAAAATAAAGATACAAAAAAAAATAATGTAAGCTCAATTTCCATTTTGGTACTGAAAGTACATACAACTTCCTGGGGAATCTTCTTTCAGATATCTAGATTGATTTGAATTTAAGTTATTAAGTTGTAATCAACTATTTACAAAGAAATTATTAAATACAAACAAATGAGCTAAGAGTAATATTATCAAAAATAGAAATTAAAAAATACTTAATAACACATTCTACAATATTGGGTATTGTTGGAGAAGTTATCGCTCATCGTGGGGTATGTTTAGCGCTTAAGTGCGCTATTAAAGACAAAACATAAGCACTTTATTTCTCCTTTAATGGCACTTACAACTGGCCTTAATCTCAGTTCTTAATCTCTTCATTGTAAATGGTCGCATTATACCTGCAACTTGGTTAGGGCCTGAAAGGTAATCTCCAACAGCTGAGTAATGGAAGGTTTATAACAATATTTATGTCTGGGTATGAATGCAACATTTCTTTACAAGCAGTGGTAACACGGAATTAGTATTTACCTACTGTACAACAAACTACAGAGGTATTCCTATTTTAAAACTTTTCATACTATAATTTTGAAGAATATGTAAATATGCAAGTTTTGTTTCACAGAGCGGTATGCAGAACTATGTCGAAGCACCACATTCTCACAAAATGCTGCAAGCCACACAGATATCTGTAGTACGAGTATTTATTGCTTCTGTTACAGATTACAAATAAGAAGGTGCGCTACTGCGATACAGTCGTACAAAATTAAATCAGTTTTTTTTATAAACATTGTCCAGTGCTATAGGATAGCTTTCAGCCTTAAGAGGTCGAATTTGGAAAGAACCCTTGTGCAGACCTGCATTAAGTCCAGCAATTTGGAAAGAACCATTGTGCAGGACCTGCATTAAGTCAGGCAATTTGGAAAGAACCATTGTGCAGGATCTGTATTAAGCCAGGCAATTCAGAAAGCGATTATTTGCGGAATCGGAGGTTTTGCTGATGTGTACTGGACGGTACTGGACCAGTTGACATTAGTTACTAACATTATAATGTATTGTCAGTTATCCAGGGTATATTCCAGGATCAAAAACTGGGTTTATACCTACGATGAGGAAAAAGGGCGAGTGAAGCGAGCTAGGTGGTGGGGGAAAGGGCTTATCAATGCGCGGCCAGCCAGCCCGAGGCGACTTTTGGGCAGGTCGTCTATCAGGTTAAATTGTCAATCTTCAATTATTTGATTTTGATTTTAATTTTTTGTGGAATTTATGCATATTCGGAACAACACTCCTATGCATTATTATTAAACATTGCATCTTCACACTTTTTTATCCCTTCTTAAAATTAATTTGTTCTGTCTCACTTGTTTCAGTGAATATTATTTTCGAAACCTGATAAAATAAATGTAACACATTCTAGATATCATTGTCACAGGAGTATATGGTAAATACATTTTTAAGTAATAGTGTCTATTAATAATAAGACAAAATAAAAAATTGATTTTAAGGGGAAAGAAGTGAAAAATAAAATGCTGAACAATAAGGCTTAGAGGATGAAAGCTTTAAAATATTAAACAAAAGTAAACATTTTAAAAGAATTGAAGCAGATTTAGTATTGTCATTTTCTCCACCATTTATCACCGAATTTAATTTTGACAATCAATCACCATAACATCATATAATTAAAATTATATAATTTTTTCCAATATATTTTACATTGATCAAGGACCTCAGATATTTATGATGTTCAGGCATTTATAAACCAGTACTTCTGTTATAAAGAAATGAGTTTGAATAATACAAAAAATATTTTAAAAAATAATAAAACTGAATACATTGATATACTTTATTTAGGTTAAGGATGGAATTATACTTTCCACGAAAGTGAAAGTATAAAACAAATATCATTAGTCGGTTGGAATATATTCATGTCGAGGTAACCGGATTAAGTTTAAGTTGACAAGGTTTGCGATTTAAGACAAAATTATAAATTATTTTAATAAATACAAACGCATTTATTAATTATTGATGTTTAATAAATACGGAATAGGAGAACTAAGTATGCAAATGTAAACTTTGAAGAGCAGAACTAAGTAGGCAAATGTAAACTTTGAAGAGCATTGATTGATAATGAAGGTATAGTTAATTATTGTAAAGGATAAAGTGGTTTGTTGGTATTTATTTTTTTAGAATTTAATTATAAATAAAACCAATGACTTCCTGTGATCCTTTATCGTTTAATTATATTCCATTGATTCCTGTAAATAACGTACGCTACTTAAAACGCTTAACAACGAATCCTCATACCAGAATGAACCGACAAGAAACTGTTCGACGTTTCAGGTTACTTCAACATTTACTAAACAAACACTCTAATCTCACAATCTCAATTAATACCAAATGACTCATAATACATTACAATCATAAGATCCATCTGGACATACGGAGTAGAGCTTTGGGCCTCCAATAAGCCATCGAATTCCACTCGTATTCAATCTTTACAACCCAAAATCCTTCGTAAAATCCTCCATGCTCCTTACTTTGTTACGAACAAATTAATCCACAATGACCTTAATGTCCCATTTTATACTGATTTGGCTTGGTTTGGATTTAGTTTTAAACCTAGCAACCTCTTCAATTCCTGATAATCCTCCGAGGAGCTTCTGAAAAGAAGATGGCCTCGTGATCTTCTAAGTTGAACTTGTTATTTGAGTACTACCATTGGGTAGTTTCTCTATGTTAATTTATTCATGCCAATATGTATCATTCATTCGCTTTACTTGACATATAATATAATTATAAATTGCTATAAATATTTTTTTAATTATAACTATTTTTTTATTGATCAAGAATCCAAGGAAAATAATTAATTTTCAAAATAATTTTCAAATTTACAAGAATATACAATGAGCGACTACAACGGATGGAATTCTCATCGAGAATCCTCACTGACCTTTGGAGTTGCCTCTCTTAGGGAAGTTAATAGTATTTTTATCGAGGCAATAAACAGGCCGGGACGTAAAAGGGGAGATAAAACGTCCTGGTGGAACAGAATAAAATCTCGGTATATTTGCTATGAACTGAAAATAAGCTAGATCCGGGATATTCCCACCAGAATACGATTCATACTTTTCAAATTCAACGTCCTCCTTTCGGACTGAAGGTTTATGATCGCTTTCAACATGATCCTAAAAAAGAAAAAAAAGTTTTTACAAGGTCATCAATGGTTTTCATAATATCTAAAAACCTATTTACGTTAATTAATTAGCTCCCGAAATGTGGCTATTAAATATGAGTTTAAGCGTCAGGAATTTGGAAATATTTTTCCTTGGTTTTGATTTATTGACCCTCACATGCTGCAATTCGTAGTGGAAGGTTTCGATTACGTAATAATTCAAGAGTGGGCCTGTTATCGTATGTTTACGTTTACTGTTGACGAGCTGTATATATGTCTGCGAAAACCAAACAAGTAGCTGCCTCATATATACTTCAGAGTCTTGATGTGTTGCAAGAACAGAACTCACCCTACGTCTTGAATTAAAAATAAGCGATTATGCAATGTTATTCAGGCTCTCAGCCTAGGTGTATTTTTGGTTATATGTCTATTTATTTACAAACGGTTTAGAAGACTTCTAATATTTAGTAAATTTTATATAAATCAAAATAATATTAGGTAAGACAGATACCCCAATCCTATTCATCTTTAAAAAAATAATATTTTTTTATTTATCCTAATCTCAATTAATCCTTTATTTACTTTATTTATTCAAATATATTGGATTGCTAATAGGTACATAGTATACTTATGGTATGGTATACGTAGTTAATATAACTCTCAACACTAAACAATTAGTTCTTTTTTTGTTGGTCTTTTTTTCTTTTGCTTAAAAACCTTCTGTTAACCTCCCATCCATCCCCCAAATACCTTTATTGGCAATCCTTAATTTATTAACATAAAGTAATATCATTATGTGAACATATAATTTTAAAACACTACTTAAACCCGAAATATTAGAAAAAATAAAAAGTAAAAAAATGATATTTTTTTAAATATTCAAGTATAGAATAGAATAAAAAAGAAAAATTAACTTTATTCTGGGACTAAACCCCTTTAGAATAACAAATATAAACAGAAAAAGAAAGAATATTTATCTGGCCAGAAGGCTAAATGTTACAAATCGGAAAGCGTGTAAAAAGTGACAGAAAACAAATTAAAAATAAATATTTAAACAAAAAATAATAATAAGTAAATAAACAGTACAAATCTTAACAAGATATTAAGCAATTAAAGAGAATAGATAAATCCATAACTTCTGTTAAATGCATGAGCTAGCATGTACGAGTACATTATAAAAATATATTTTGTTAAGACTAATTGACTGATAGATAAAAACTATTAAATATTTTTCACTTAATTAAAAATTCAGGAAGTTCAATTTATCTCTTAAAGAAATGACTTACAACAAATTCATACTACTTAAGAGAATTAGAATACTGGTCTCGTGTCCGAAATGGGTCAACATATAGACTTTGGCTACACCCGAAAACAACGTTTAAAAAACAAACTAATAATGAAAAAGTCAAAGGGGAAAAAAAGTGATATTGGAAGGATTACCTCTCTTTATCTTAAATCTTTTAATTATTTTTTTAAACATCATTGAAATTCTAAACTCCTTAAATTAAACAATTCAATATGGTTAGAAGTATACAAAGTTGGAGAGAAAGTAACTAATAAAAAATGTTATTTAAGAACAGTTATTCTGTCGTCACATTTTTTACTATCATGCCATGGTTCATAATAATAAAATATTGGCAATAAATAATATAAATTGCAAAAAAAGTGAAGTGCCCAACAAACAATGTGTTTTATAACAACTACATTTCTGAGGAACCAACTTGAATACGATGTTATTAAAATGTATTGCATAAAAACCATATTATATCAATAAATTAAAACAAATTTCAAATCTTATAATTAATTTCTTAAGAACTGCACCAATACATACATAATTAAATCATGGTTATTATAAATAAATAACGAATTTAGGCTATCTGTTTTCGGTAATTTAATTGAAACCTGGTTACTACAAATCAAGATACTTTCTTTTATTAAAAAATAATCTAATTTTTATAACGCTTATGATCTAGATTAGACCAGATTATAAAGTTACTAGAATATTTTGTGTATAACGCGATTCCTTCTACCATATGAAATGATAAGAGTGTTAAGCAAACATCAGAAGGTCGCTGAAAGTAGATAAGGAAATTTGCCGACAGAGATTAGACACGAAATATCTTTTCCAAAGCGTGAACGGGATTAAGGTCTCGTGACGTTAACTAAACAATGATCGACCTGGGTGTCTTATAATATATATATATATATATATATATATATATATATATATATATATATATATATATTGTGTGTCGTTGTAATATAATAATAAGTTGTAATAATCGTTGTAATATAATTCGATAGAATACACTCACTATACCTGTAAGCCATTTCTAAGATTATAAGGAAAAGTTGAATTTGATTGCTTTCCCTTGGCCAGACTTGCGAGTTCACTTCATTATAAACACTCTAACTCTGGAAAAACTTTAAAAGCCTAAGAACTTTAATCAGATTATTAAATTGATTCACTTAAAAAAAATAATAATTTTTTAAAAGGTCAAACAATTTCAAAGCAATCTAAATTCAACTAAGAAAATATTTAAAATGGTTACCTCAACCTTCCCCTTTATTCATGCAAATATACCTCACCCCTTCTCCTATAACTATTTAATTAATTATTAAAATTTAATATTCAAACAGAACCAATGAAAATAGTTAAAACCATAAATATGTAAATTACTTTATAGCAACATTATTTAAATTAATTAAAAATAAAGGTTTCGACTTAAGAGGTCTATTATGGTCAATCGAAGATAGTTTTTTTGTTGGCTTTACTTTGCTAATTAATCTTTTACATAGCAATAGGTTTTCAGTATTTTTATTTTAATTAATTTTAAATTTTACTTTCAAATATTAAAATTTAACTTATTTAAATATTTACGTTGAAATAGTATACGTTACATTGTAAAATTTTAATAAGCGAACTATGTTTTTCTGATAGAGATATCTGATTTTTAGTGATAGAGCACTAAGTTAAAATCCGGCTGTGAAAGACAATTTATTTAATCTGTTGACTGTCGGAATCTAGGACCTTCCTGGGGCACACCCAGGCTCTATGAAGTAGGTAACCTAAATTGGGGGATCGGGCAATTAAGTATGTTGCAGGACAAAACACTATTCTGCAGTACTGTTGTCATAGAAACAGTACAGTCTATACACGCACTAAACCCAAGAACTTCCATGGGTCTAAGTGTTTTTTTTTTAATTTCATTATTTTTTTTCTAGCAAGTGTTTTGTAACTTTTTAGTATTTTGTCTTGTTTATTTCTAACCCTTACTTCCTTTAATATCGATTTTCGTAATTAATTTTTATTAGGTATTTGTTTTTTGTACATTGTAAAATACAAACATAAGTGGTTTATTTTATGTTTATATTCTTATTTCTGTTTATTAGAGGGAGTAGGCTGTATATATAGTTCCTATAACTGTTCTTATATATATATATATATATATATATATATATATATATATATATATATATATTTTTTTTTTTTTTAAATAATTATTATATAAAAGAATTAGAATTAGAAACTTGGCGATTTAATTCACTTAAAAGAAAGATCATGTTCAAAGATTAAATATGTTCGTGATTGTTCATGTAGATGTTTTAATGACATGGAGCATGTACATAGTTTTTAATATAGTTTTTTGGGGGGAAGGTATGGGTTTACCAAAATTAAATATATATATATATATTTATTTATGGTTCTTTTTAATTATTTAAATATTTTAATAATTATTATTATTATTTCTACTATTATAAAAATATTAATAATATACTACTAAATAATAAGAAAATATACTACTAAAATATATTAAAGTTATGCCCATGCTCCAAGTCATTGAAACATCTACATGAACAATCACCAACATATTTAATCTTTACACATGATCTTTCTTTTAAGTGAATTAGATTGCAAAGTTTCTAATTCTAATTCTTTTATATAATAATTATTTAAAAAAAAAATATATATATATATATATATATATATATATATATATATATATATATATATATATATATATAAGAACAGTCAAAGGTACTATATATACAGCTTACTCCCTACTTCGCAATACAACAGACAGAGTGACCTTAGCCGCATCCGGTGAAGGTATAGGATACAACCACATGTGGTCACGTACGCACTTTAATTTATTAGTAGTCCGGAATTACAGCTCTCTCCTTATTGTTGCCCCGTGGGTTAGTCAACAGTGCTTTGTTGTTGTTGTTGGTCAACAGAGCCACCGAGTAATCTGAACCTCAACAATAGGCCATGTCCTAATTTTTCAGCCAGTTCAGGTATAAATACCGCGCTAAAAATATAATTATATTTATCAAAAAAATGAAAGAAAAATGTGCCGTTACAAATTATGCAGGATATTAGGTATAGTACACAGTAGAGAATATACTGTTCTAAGCCAAAGCTTAGGAAGGCAGGTGATTTCGCCAAGATCACGCTCAGCCTCAAGGTTTTAGTTTTTTGGGTACATGCAGCCATTTTATAAAGGCTGGAAGAGCCCCAGAGTGGTCTGATGATCGCACAGGCTCTATCAATGACTGTTGACACGTTAAATAGCTTATCTGCCACTGATACGTGCTCTGACCTTTAGCACTCTACACTCTTAGCTACTACTCTTCTATAAAAATATAAAAAAAGAAATAAAAAAAAGTAAATTAAGATTGACTTTCATTTTTCTTTTAAGTTCCAATTCTTTTAACTTGAGCAACTGATATAAAAAAAAGTAAGTTAATTACGATAAAAGGAGTTAACAATAGAAAAGAGTAAAAAAAAAAAATGTTTTTATCTCGAGGAAAGAAAACATAAGTAATGCAAATTGATGAAAAACAAATTGTATGTCATTTCAATAATGGAACCTCGTGTAAAAAAAATTGTAAATTAATCAATAGTAAACGTGGTCATTGAATAATTTATCGAGGTCATCGAAATTGTGCACCCTTGAATGGTCCTCAGTTATGGTCTCATTAGAGAGCTTTATGTGAAGCCGAAAGGTGAACAAAATTTACCGACTTAATAAATAAAAAAATATGATCCGAAAACAATTAAGTGAGGTAAAAAATGTTTCTGGGAAGTTTTAATTTAGGAGGAAAATATCGGAAACCTATAGAGAGAGAATACCTCTTGTTCGAAAAATTAAAAAATCTTGACCAAACTTCCGATTAAAAAAAAGTAAAGAGAAGGAATCTCTCCTTGTTTTTTTTTAATTTTCTAGCTAAAACCGAAGCATTGTTCCAAAATAAAGAAGGGATATCCTGTACCGACCATCCGATACGTACTTGATAGACAATGTATGAATATATTTGATTTAATTTTCAGTATCCATCGAATAAAATATTAACAATATATGTTATTTTTATTGGAGGGGGGAAATCAGCAATAGAACATATCTGCATAAAAAAAAATAAAATAATAATACTATAAATAAAACCAGAAAAGTTGGTATGATGTAGCACCGTAAGTTACAAGTCCTAACTATAATCCCTAGCCTAGGAATATATAGGAATAGCCACTATATCCTAATATCAGTATAAAAATTGGTTGGTATTTTGTACTCAGGGGAGCGGAGTGGCTCAGTGGTAGAGCACTGAGTTGCCATCCTGTAAATCATGGTTCAAAACACGCTGCAGGCAAGACTATTTTGTATTATTGCGGCCGGAGATGGATCATATGGGTCTAGGACCCTCCTGGGGCTCACCAAGCCTTTACTAAATGTTGTAAAAATAGGGTACCCAAAATAAGGGGGGGGGAGGAATCTGGAGGTTGAGCGTGACCTAGGACAAATCACTTGCAGAACCGTTGTCCATGAAACAGTATAGTCTCTACCATGTATTGAAACCCAAACCCGTTCACGGGCTGTGGTGGTACAGTTTTTTTTTTGTTTTTTGTGTGCTCATGTTACTATTTATAAAGATGAGATAAGTAATTGATGCATAAATAAATCAATGAGTTGTTCCTCATTTCAATGAAAATTATAGATATTTCTTATAAAGAAAGATAAAAACTGTTTAAAAGTTTGGACAGGATCTAGAAAATATTCATAAATAACTTATCACAACCAACAACATTTAAATTAATTAACATTCCTGGATAAAAAAAATAATACATAGCACAAAGTAGATAAATAAAATAAGAAAAATGTACTGTTTCTAGGACAACTGTTGAATAAGGAAGTTATTTGTCCGAGATCATGCACAACCGCCAGGTATTACAGGCTTTATAAAGGCTGGGTGAGCCCTAAGAGGGTCCGTAATTACAGACAGGATCCATCCGTGACTGCTAACAGATTAAATAATTTATCTGCCACAGCTGGATTTGAACCCGCAACCTTCATCACAATGAACATTTAGCATTATTCACACTGAGCTATTGTGCTCCCAGAAAATGGATAAATCATTAATAACATGACGTAGTCATTAAAAATAAATAAAATGAAGAAATTGTATATTAAATATAAGATGTGAATAAAAATAAATTGAAATGTATAATTATACGTATCCAGTATTAAAAAAAATCCAGTATTAGGAAAGACAATACTTAACATTAAATTGGCGAACTACTATATCAATATATCGGAAACTATCGATGTTTCAGTCGATATTCACACACAGGTAGTAGAAATCGTTAATGAATTGACCTTAAAAGACATTCTCAGAACCTCTCATGAAGTAAAGATCGAAGCCTAATATCTAGAGAAAGTATAAAATTACCTTTCTAAAGAGATAGGTCTCTCCAACGCATCATTATCTATCGAAAATGTAATATGCTTACATTATTCTGAGGCGGTTGTTAAGGAGAGTATACATAATATCAGTATACTGATAATACATACATACTGATAATCTATGATATCAGGGCAAGTTACTGATTATATTTTTTTAATTGTCTTTATCCCATCAAATCACCTTTAGTCTTCGTTGGAAACCAACGACTTCCTGTCTTCCAGTATCCTTTAATAATATCCCATTGGCTCCTGTAGAATTTCGATTCTTAGTTAAACAAACGTTTAACTTGGAATGCCCTTACTAGACTGAAAACACAAGATACTGCTCGCAGTTTCAGACTATTTCAGCACTTACTAGACAAACGCTCTAAGCTACCAATTAATTACAAACGGCTCACATACATGACTATTATAAGACCCATTTGGACTTACATACAGTTTGTGGTTCACTAAGCAATCGAATTCCTCTCGTATCCAATCCTTACAATCCAAAACCCTCAAAGCTCCTTGCTTTGTTTCAAATAAAGTCATCCATAACGACCTCAATATCCCATATGTTTCTGATTTGGCCTGAGCCTGAAACAGATATTAGTCCTTCCATGAGAAGCTTTATTCCCACCCAAACATCAGTATCAAACCCAGCTACTTCTTGAATTTCCAATAATCTTTCGAAGTGTTTGAAAAAATATCCTCGTGACCTTCTAAGATGTATTTGTTATTCGAGTACTACCACTGGGTAGTTCCTCAACTTGCCCTTATCCATGCTTTATGTATCATTCCTCCCATTTCATTTATTTGTTGTTGTTATAATACAGTCGTAAATTTTAATAAATCCTTTGAGTATGTTTTTCGACTAATCGGTGTTATCTATACGATATCAGTAAGAAACAAACTCTAGAAAGTCGATTTACCCTCGCATGGTAACATAATATGCCCTCGAAGCCATCAAATTAACTCCACTACAGGGACAAAGACAAGGGAGATACAGTACACTCGGGTACCCAGATTTAAAGCATTATGTTCTAGGGTTGCTGGAGGTGGCGCCTAATACTCAGTAACAAGGTTCTACTAATGAAGATAGAGTGATTAAACATAGGATTAAGTTTCAGTCCCTTGTCATGCCTGCAGTCTACACCCCTGGCCTGTCCCCAATTGTCCAAAGGCGTTCTGACCAATACAATTACAAGTAACTTGTTTTTTGTTTAATAAAGATTTAAAAATCTTGGTTTAGGAAGACTGATGAAATGCTTTGGAAGCACTTCGTAAACTAAAGGTTGTTTGCTTGGTGGAATAAAATCTAAAATACAAGTCAGTAGTTTATTTTAATTCACATATACTACACTGGACCATTAACGTAACTAGAGTTGACTCATGGGGGGGTTAACCCCACCAGTCAACCACTCCAACATATTACTCCCTTCAAAAAAGATGCCTAGTAATATAGGTATAATATGTATTATACTATAATCATGTAGCTTCAAATTAAATAAATAGATTATAATTTTTTATAAATGTTATTTTCGAAGTTATATATGATATTTTCATTATAAATGTTATTTTTGGTAGGGCAATCAAGAAACACCTTTTAAATACAAGTAATCTTATTTTTTGGTTACAATAAATTACAATAGTTAATTTCATAGGAAACTTTCTAGACCCATCCAGACTTTACTTCTAGATTCTAAGAATTGTCTAAACTGTTCTTCTTACATTTACAATCTTATTGTTGCCGCTAGATGCCGCTACTGCAGCTAATAATAATATAATTAATTGTAAATAAACAGTATTACGTTTTGGTTTGTCATTTTAGTGTACCTTTTATTCATTAAAATAACTGTGTTTGCACTTTCTTTGTTGTGTTTTTTAAATTGTTACTACTATTTTTTTTTAATTTCTTCCAAGCAATCAGGGGTTACATCCCCAATAACTCCCTCCCTCGTTACCCCTATGCACTGGACTGCAATGTTTTAATAATCATAAACAAGCAAGAAAACCAGTTTCCAGTCTACACATTTATTTATTATTTTATACGTTTCGACATTAATCATTATCAATAGCTAAAATATAAGCATTGTGCATCATCTAACAGCGTTTATAACTCAATAAATTTATAATTCAAATTATCTCTAAAAGTGCAATACTATATTATTAATTTCTAAAGTTATCATCATCTAGAGATCAACTTATTCCCCATGGTCAAATGTAAGTCTAGGAATGTCAGTATTTTATTAAAAACTACTTGCACATACAGGTTACATACACTTAAAATGGGATAAGTAGAAATCTCAATTTTCACATTGAATATTGTAAACGAGTTAAAAAAAAAATGAAAAATGAATTGATTTAAAAAAAAAAAGTGAACTCCTAAAACAAATTTCTTTATAGTTTAACTTCTCCAAGATAACGCTCAACCGCCAGGTTTTCCACTCAAGTTACAATACCCGATTTATAAAGGCTAGGTGAGCAACAGGACGCTCTGCAGATTCCACAAGTAGCTTTTAACAGAATAAATGTTTATCTGCAATGGCCGTATTTGAACCCGGGACCAAATCATGCACTCTACACCGCTCCAACAAATTATATACCAACGTATTTAAGGCATGAACATAAGAAATGCACCTACGTGATAGAGAACGTACAAGTCGTATGTACGTCGCAGACAGTATGCAGTGGACGATGCGGATAGTGTTATTACAAAGCTCTGATCTAGCAAAAGGCTCAGATAAATTATAAGCTAATACCAAATTATTGAACAGAACAATTAAAAAAAAACGAAATCTCTAGAACGAAAATTGTCGAAAATAAAATATTCAGTTTAAAACCGTATTCAAAAAGAAGATATAACAGGAGTTAGTGAAAAGTTTACATATTTTGAGTAATTAAGTAAGTAATTTTCAACTTAATGACTAATATTTCAATGCTACATTTGTTCCCTCGTTTTATAAGTATGCTTTCTACTGCATCTCATTAATTCTTTCTCACGGACCCGTATTCGAGTTTGGCTGTAGAAGATTATTATGCATTCAATTATATCGAGCTACAGGTTCTAGTTCGGAAGATCCTCCAGGACTCGTTGCACTATAAACTGGGAATCCTTAATTAGGGAAAATTAATATTTGATTAACATCCTGTAAAATACTCAGAATCCTTGTCCTGCATAATGAACCAAAAATGTATGACGTAACGGTGCAGATTAATTCACAGTTACTTTAATATGAAATTTTACAGTTCCGTCACCCAATAATACACAAATATATGTATGGATGAATAATAGACCCATGACTGCCTCTACAACCTGAGCAGGAGACATCCCTTAAATTCGTTCAATTGTATCCGTAAAGGTCTAGGGCACTTAAAGTTCATTATGCACCCTTTTTATCCCGCAATCGCCCGGTTTCCATTCACCGCTGCAGAGGAATATTTTCCTTTTAAAAGACCTTCCTACTTATCTGCAGGCCAACGGTCATCCAATAAGATCTTTGCGACATCGCGGTAATCATCGGCCCGGAGTAGATGGTTATAAGAGAAAGATGTAGAGCTGGATAGTCGGCCATCTTGTATGCAAACAGGCTTATCTTAAGAGAACAGGCAACCCGCTCAATATGGTGATGAGCTTCCTCGGCATCAGCTCTTACAGATCTTACAACTTTCCGGTATTAGAGGAATCTCGCTCAGGCCTATAAGATATATCCTTCGCATCCCGATAGAGATCTAATATAAACAGAACGGGGAAGATTGGTTTAAAAAAAAGAAAACAGCAAGTATAACAAGAATAAAATGAAGAAATTCCTCTAAAACTGACTACAAATCTTTCATATCTTTATAGGAAATTATAAAAGGGAATCAAGAGAAATTTGAAAATGATGAACCATTTATGGCCAAAATCACATGGAAAATAATGCTCAACACGATTAGTTTGCATAACTTGGACTTGTATATGTAAAATTTTCAGCATGCAGATTAGTGAAAGTCAACTCTACTATTAGAACATTCGGAATAAAGACAATAAATTTATTAGAGAACTTCCAAAATATCCAGCGTCTTTAAATTTTGATGGAGTTTACTCAAAACATGTTGAACATGAGTTGATTTCATATTGCAAAATGGCGTACATACCGTACTAGTATTTCTAAAGTGATACCATTCCAATATCTTTTTTTTTTATGACCATCAAAGAAATTGGTATATACTTAAATCTTGTGGTGAACCGAACGGAAACGAAATTCAAAACAAAATTAATTTGAGTTGTGACATTGTTAGTGTTTCAAAGTCCGAGATTTTACTAATAATAGTGCTCCCAAAAATGTAGGTTTTTGACTTATGTCACCTTAGAATTACTAGTGATATATGTTGTCCTAACATGGACACAACCAATCTAGCAAAATATTAAAAATTAGCTGGAAGAGGAATCTAATTGCCTGACTACAAGATAGTAAAATATAAACAACATTGTTGATATACATCATACCACGTCAATTTTTAGTCATAAAATTGACCATATATGACGTTATCTGGAATGGGGTGAAAAAAAAAACTTGTTTATTACGTTAGTTTGTAGTGCATCAGAAACGAAAAAAAAGATAGTTTTTTTATTTTCCTTTATTATAGTAGCCCTGTAGAACAGTCTCTGGAGACAAAAGCTTAAAGTGAAGGCAACAATCACTAAAACGTCAAAGGGATGATACCTGTGGGATTCGTTATGCAAAGTAGACATCTGGTTCTCCTGAGAGTTATTAACATTATTACAGAGCTTGGATTGCCGAGTGAAGTAAAGTTTAAGTAAACAAGAATATCATTACAAAAAATAAAAAACTTTGAATTTGAGCAATAATATCTAATAATTTTTTTCTAGATTTATTATGAAGTATTGGCATCAGTAATGTAATAAACTCTATACATATCAGAAGAACTAAATATGTAAACAATTCTAATGAAAAGTATAAACAGATTATGAATTAACTAGTAAAACAATGTTCCATCTAGAAGTCGTCTGCTTATAGTTCCGAGTTTTTATTGTTGTTTCTTTTTTTTTTTTTTTTTTTGCAGAATATAAAATCTGTACAATGATTTGATCAGCGACCTCGATGAAAAAGAATTTTTATATAAAAAAAAATAAAAGGAAAGAAAAATATTAAATCAGATATTGGAAGGATGAGGCGCTTTATCAGAAACAACAAATATTTAAAAAACAACCTTTAACAAGAATAATAAAAAAAAATTATCCGAGAACATTTAGGGATTGAAAAACAAAAATGAAAAGTATCTTTACAGTTTATGCGTTTGAATTATAGGTCATAATATTTTGTTTTTTCCTGTGCAAAATTTCTTAGTCCATAAATTCTGAACACGATTAAAAGAACTGATAGAGCCACTGTAAGAATTTCATTTAACTATAAAAGAGATCTATAACAAAACGCTTGAGATTAAAATTAATTAAAAAAAAAAAATCATCAGTTAAGAACTGGGCATACCTCCGAACAGAAACGAGTTTTTATAACTCGACCTCAATTAAAACCTCGACAAACTCAATTAATACCTCTTTCGAATCCTAATTGTGGTGTTAAGATTCTTACAAACAATTATGAATACGTTAATGAAAAAAATAATTGCAGTCAATTATCAAACTGATTAAAAAAATAACCGAAAAATTACAGCACCCAATGACACAGCGTTTTTATAAAGAGTATTATTTTTGCATTTATATTAAAAAATGAACTTAAATAATCGATTGGGTACACTTGACACAGTTTTATCGATTAGAATAAACTTGAATCGATTATTTCGATACTCAAGTCTGTCTTCTTGGGTTTGGGAACCTGAGGCAATAAATAGGTTGTGTTGGTAACCAATGACCTTTAGCGCCCTTTTGAGAGGTAAATAAGAGCCTAGAAGATTATCACTTCTGTCAAATCATCATTTATAATTGAATAATTAATCAATTGTGCCGAATGACGATTTATAAAATTTTCAATCTAACGCCATCGCATTTAACGTATATTTTATCAAATTAGTTTAATTCATTGTGTTCTTGAACAAACTTAACTAAAATCGACCATTACTCAGAATTAGTTCCATCAGAAATTATAATAGACTTATCAAGATTATTTAGACATATAAGAGTATTTTTTTCAAAATTAACAAAAGAACAAGTTTAATAAATAAACAGAGAAACATACAATAGACATTCTAACACGTATCTTCCCAAGATGATTTTATCAACTTAATGAGTTCATGATTATGACAAACAATGTTAACAGAAATGCTCAACTAGATGTAAATTAAGATATACACCTGTTGTCTAATACAATTTTTATTTTTATTTTCTATCCAAGTTTTATTTTCAAGGATTAAAGTTATGCTTGCATGTTTATAACTATTGATAGAGATAAATTAGCATGGTTTATTTGTAATTCTTTACATTTAAGTTATACTTAGATATTATTTAGTTGAAATCTGAAAATACTTCTGGAACAACGAAATGGAAGACTCGATTCCGTTACCAAAAATCGGTTTAAAAACTTACGTCCACGGATTACCGACCAAATACTTTAAGACACCCTCAAAGAAATCCTCCCATTCACGTCTCGCTGTACATTCCGCTGTTAAAGAGTTGATTCATCACTTAGTAATTTAATAATCCCTCAGTAATTTTTAGTAATTACTTATTCATTCGTTCCTTAAAAGCCAATCTCAACTATTGTGTCGCTATCACTCCCATTACTCATTGCTAAGTAGGTAGTGCTTACTTAAAGTAATGTTAGTAAGTACTTAAGTATGTATTGCCTACTCTGAAGCTCAACTGTGCATTCACCTAAAGTCTACTGTGGAAAGATGGATCTTTCCAATACATTATTTTCCACTATATATGTATTAATGTGAATAAAAAAAAACAACTGTACCACTACAACCCGTGAACGGGTCTGGGGTTCAGAAAATGTTAGAGACTGTACTGTTTCATGGACAACGGTTCTGCAAGGAGGTGACTTGTCCTAGGTCACGCTCAACCACCAGATTTTCCTCCTTATTTTGGACACCCTACTTTTATAATATTTTATAGAGGCTGACGGGCTAAATTCGATTTAACCATTTATTCGCCGGGGTTGAAGATATATTAAACCCTTTGAATCAATGTGACACAAAAATTGCATAATTTCTGGTTGATCACATGGTGTAATATCATTTTAAATTATTCGCTGATTACCACTTAAAATAATATTAAATAATAAATATAAAAAAAATATTATCTAAGTATAAGAGATGCCCCCTACAAAGAGCGCTAACGGTCACAGGACTAACTATTAAGGCCAGACCGTGGGACCTCGAGAGCCGGTGGCATTGTATGCAGATCTTCTGGAGGCTACCAAGGCCGCGACCCAATAAAGTTCTGGGTGTGGTCGGAGGATTTGCATTTCGGCAGCCCTTGGGAGTCCAAGCTCGTTCCGGGTGACTCAAGGAGGAAGTCGAGTCATCGGAGGTGTCTGGAAGTAGTGGGCATGAGGATCTTTTAAATCGGAAGAACTTTGATGTCCAATTATATGCATTACTAAAAATCATCAGTACATTCGCCTTAGTGCAAGTAATAATATACCGGAAGTGATGAGAAAGTGAGTACCGGTAATGATGGGTTACCAGTCCTTGAAAGGCTTTTTCGTATCGCTCCTTCAAAAGGGCATCGACATAACTCAAAATTAGGCATTTATGAAGTTAAACCTTCAGTAGTAATTGCATAAATACACAGCAGTAATATTGGTTGAAGCTATTTAATTTAGGAACGATATATCTGCGAATATACAATTTCTATCATTTTTTTATCAATGAAGTTTTATCAATAAATACAAAATTCTGTTGTATCATGTTTGAATCTGAAGTTTAATGAGAATAATGATAGTTTCAAGCTTAAAAATTGTCCAATGGTTAATAAAAGAATTTCAACACCATTATTACGATAGAAATCCTTTGCTTTACCAATACCTATTTTTTGTTTTAATCACTTGGAATTTTCAAAAACCTCCTTTGAAAAAATTAGGGTTTTTGATTTATGACGTTGTTCTTTTGAAGGAGCGATATTTCAAAATATTAAAATTTATTTCTAAGATCAATGATAAATAAATATAAACTGAAACAGGGGGAGGGGAATCGAAATTAAAACGTTTTGGATCAGCACCCCAACGTGCTCCAGCAGTGTTCTCTTCACGATTTATTCCAAAAAATGTTTTTCTATCTATTTACCTCTCCATTTCTTAATTAAATGATTAAATAGTAATTGGTAAAATGAAACCGAAGCAATTTTTATATTAAACTACGATAGGGTTTCCTTGAGTCCTATATTTCTGATTAATCTCCGTTCAGGAAAATAAAATAAAATATGAAAAAATAATTTACTATAAATCACTGATATTTATTTTGAAAAGTAGTGAAGAAAATATAGAGAAGTAAAGATAACAACAAAAACAAAAAAACTAACAATGTTTACCAAACCAAGACCAGACTTACGTCAACTCGAATGAAGGAAATTGAGCTAAAGTATCGCTAATTTCCTGTTTTTCAATTAAGGATATTAATGGCTCTTGTAAAATGACTGCCCTAAAAAAATGGACGGCGTTCTGTAAATTTCAATTGCAGTCATTTAACCAACTCATCCATTCCAACTAATTGGCTAATGCACATGTTGTGTCACCAACGGAAGGGGATCTCTTGTTTGTTTACCCTTGAAGGGCGAATCTATCGGCAGGAGTCAATGTTTCAATTTATTTTTCCAAAAATTTGTATTGTCCGGATATATGTTAAAAATTAAATCTTGAACTGTAGAGGTATAGAAATTAACTGTGCGCCTACGACCCATAAAGGGCCTAGGATCACGTGCATGGTAGAGATTATACTGTTTCAAAAACAACTGTAGTGCAGGGAGGTGATTTTTCTGAGATCATAATCAACCGCAATGATTAGCCCCAATTAAGAGTACCACTTTATAGAGACTAGGTGAGTACCAGGAGGGTGTGTAGATCCCACAGTCTATCACTGGCTAGAGGAGTATATACCTCTAGCCAGTGATAGACTGTGGGTTTCACAAAAATTCATGAATGGAAATATCAAAAATAATTGAAAACCCCCAAAAAGATACTGCCTTATTTTAACTGAATACAAATAAGAATTCCCAACACCCAACCCAATTTGAAAAAGCTTCAGCGGAGTCCAATAGATCAAAAAAAAAAAGTTTTTATAGGAAAATACCACCTTTGCCATGATGTTTTAATGTCTTATAGTTTAAAAAAACTCTAAAACACGTTTCGAGGTAATAGAAAGAAGTTGTGCTCACCATTAAATCTCTATTGCGCACATATTTTTACATATGTTCTAATTGTGTATACAGTTTATCATGTATTGTATATTGTAATTATTTATTACATTTATCTCCAAGTACTTTGTTATGATTCAAATTTAATAAGAAATTTGATGTATACAAGCATTAAACATTATAATCCTAAAGATAGGACACTACCCTGAAAATTGGATAAAAACTATAAAATAAAAAATTAATCACCAAAATAGATTATATTAATATTATTAATATATAATATTATTATAATTATATTAATGTATAATATTATATACATTATAATCCCAATTATAATGCAATTGGGAAAAAACACAATGCAAAGCCTTATGTTTCAAAAATACACCCATTGTCTTGATAATGCCTGAATAGGCGAAACGTCGACTGGTAAGTGGGTGTATTTTTGAAACATAAGGCTTTGCATTGTGGTTTTTACCAATTATAATTATAATAAAAAATTAATACTATTAATTTATAATTTTAACTATAAGCCATAGAATAATAGAGAACTATTAAAGATTATGTTTTTTTTTTACTTCCAATTTTTTTTTAAATGCTTATAATAAAGATGATATAAACACGTGAAGGCTATAGGTTGAGACCTAATAAGGAAATATACAAAGAAGTAAATGATTTGGAAAAAAACATAAGAATAAGAAGATTAAGGTTCTACGGACATAGATGAAGGTGCACCTAAAGAGATTAAATAGAGAAATCTTCTATAAAATGAGAGAGTACAAGAATGCTGGGGAGTACATCAAACAGATGAAGGAAGAAACTGAGGGGCTGAAAATAACAACCAAGACTGTTTCGGTAGGGATTACTATGGGAAGAGACTAAAAGAAATTAAGGTCCTTGTGGGAAAGATAGATGCGAGAAAAGGAATGGCGTGGACCGAGGAAAGAAGGAAAGAACAGTCGGAAAAATGAGGAAAAAGGCGGGAAGAAAGAAGGAAGGGGTGAAGGAAACAAAAAGATGATAAAATGTGTAGCATTCTATAATTTATTTAAATGATAGTACAACTGATAATGAAATATTATCCTTCTGTAAAATTATTATGTAACTCATTGTCACTTCAACATTACTAACAAATCTCTGGACACAGATTAAGAACTCTGGACACAGATTAATTTATCGTAGAAATTTCATGACTTGCTGGACAACCAAACTTCTACAAAAGTAACTGACAGACACGTTACCACAGAATCCGACAAGAAAATTGAAACGTCTTACTAAGAGATGAAACACGATAGGAGTGCCTTTGTTGGGATGCTTCTCCACACCAATGGTCCACGCGAATCCCTTATGAAATATTTTCAAAAGAAGATATTTGCTGAAGGGCATCTGTATAATTTCTCAATTAAATATTTATTTTTATTACTTAATTTAGAGCTTAAAATATTTTTTTAAAAAGCGTTAATAAACTAAGATCTTTAAAAAATATATATCTACATGTTTTAATAAATAAATCAATGATTCCGGAAAAAAAATTAATAGGTATTGCTGAGTTCAGACATCACAGCTTTCCACCTACTTCAGAGGCTATGATTACTGATTAGAAGTGCCTTTCACACAAGTAGAGTTCACGGACTTAGACTGATGAAATTCGCATTAAAATTAATTTTTCAATTAAATCCAATGGGATAAACCAATTAAAATTGTTTCTTCCTGTATCATATCGAAAACCCAATTAAGTTTTATACGTCATAGGCGAAGATTGAATTATAGTTCAAGGTATTATATGCTATATGTTGCTGGAAGGTGGCTCGTTTAAATAACAGTGGGCTGGCAATGTTTATGTGTCCTCGTAATGTAAATGCAATGTAAATTAACCCTGTACTAAAATTTAAATTTCTATGGAATGAGTATGGTGTTTTGATGTTTAATTGCGTAAGTAAGTGTGTTCAAAGTTGAATTTAGATATTTTAACATTTACAACGCTAATGTAATTTAGTATCCTATTATATACTATTCATAATGATACTTTGTTTAATTAATACTATAATAATTAAAGTATTTATTTAATACTTCTGCTTTGTGAGAAAATAAATCTAGTGCTTTTTAATAGCTAAGACTTAGGCCGAAGATCTGCACCTTACAAAAAGAGCTTTTCTCTACTACATAAAATAGTTGTTAGCGATATAATATTTTATTTAAGTTGCCTAGCAACGGAAAGTGAACGACTTTTTATTAAATATTTTCATTTAGTTTATGAGTATTTTTAAAAATTGTCAAATCACAAAACCATTGTTACTGAATTCTTTAAGCAGCTACACAGATTTTTTTTTTCTTTCTTTTTTACTGTTTCTTATTATATAAATCGACAAAATGGAACGTATCAATTTAAAAAATAAATCAAGCTAAATTTTATTCCAATATTTCTACTTTAGGACTGTTATTTGAATCAAGAAGATGCAGTGAAATAGGATTAAGGCATTTTTCTTAAAAACTATACATTTTTTTAAAATCTAAAATCCTGAAACCTGTATCGCTACAACCCGTGGAGGGTCTGGGGTTGAGTACATGGTAAAGACACTATTGTCATGGACAACGGTTGTGCAGGGAGGGTATCTGTCCTAGATCAAGCTCTACCCCCAGGTCCCCCCCCTTACTTCTGGTACCCACTTTAAGAGGCTGGGCGAGTCCCAGGAGGGTCCTAGATCCTATATGAACTGTCTCCTATTGCTAACAGAGTAAATAAAACTCTTGCTTGTAGCGGGATTTGGACCAGGATTTTCGGCATGGCAACTCATTGCTCTACCTCTGAGCCACTCCGCTCCCCTAAAATAATTTTTAAAAAATCTTTATTTTATTTAATTTATACTACTCAATTATTTATAAGGTAAAGGTACTAATATTTAAAAAGCTCACTAGGGGGTACAAAATAAGTAATAAACTGAACTTCAATTTATATAATAATATCGGAGTGAATCTAATAAAACGTTAAGCATCTACTTTAGTACAATTCAATTAACAGTTAAATGTTATGGGTCTACTGTAAAATATAATACTATTATATTAGTAATGACAATAAATTGTATCATAAGAAATACATAAAACGTTATTTAAGTCTACAAGATTAACATTTAATGTTTAGCTCAGGTAGGTAAAAGCCTACGTCTGATCTGATCTATAGGTTTTAGTTCGGGAATGACAGTGTATAATAAATAATGTATTCAATTCAAGAATTAATAATATATATTTTTATTACTCTATAGTTTTGTTAGATATCATCGTATTACTGATTATCTATACAGGAATATAATTAATTAAAAACTCATACATCCTCATGCAGGTCGATTTACTTACAATTTTAAAAATTATTTGATTCAAGTTTGTTTCTTTGGGGTTGTAAGGCATGAAACCATACGGACATCAACGCCAGCGATAATTTGTTTATAGAGTCTTATATCTAGGTGTATTCTAATATTTGATTATTCCAATAATAAGATTTTCAGTTTTATGAATTAAACATTTGGAATTTCTAAGAGGGAAAAATAAATAAATAAAAGATAAATAAATAGATACAAAATAAATAAATAAAAAATTTATAATTGCCGTAATATGTCCACTTCCTTTAGAATTTCAATACTAATCTTATTTTATCTTGATTATCACCAAGCGTATTCGAGATATTATTCGTAAGACCTAGTTTGGTTGACCTAGAGGTGTAAAAAGAACATTCTTGAAAAATATGATGGACTGTAAGGATGCTGTTGCAATGCTGACATTTCGGAGGTGGCTTTTTTAGGATATGGACGTGAGTAAGGTTTGTGTGCCCTATTCTTGCCTGGTTAAGGCAACTTCCTCCCTGCGATTGGAGCGATACTTTTGATTCAAGTTTATCAATCAAACTATTTAAAATACCTTGTTTATTTTTTTTTTGCTGGGTGAGATCATGACTGATTTCGCGCTGCTAACGTATATTTTCATTTGTTTGTTGAAATAGCATGATAATTGACAAACATTATGGAAATAGTTAATGGTTGTACGAGGGGATCTCGATATAAAACAACCGTCATGGGCACGTTTAAGTAATAAGCTTCGTTATCTAAAATAAAACATAGTTCTACGACGAGAACGTTTTTTCTTTGAATTTTCATGATTTCAAAAGAGAGTTGAATCTCGTATATAAAAACATTACGTGTGCAACTACAACCCGTGGAGGATATTGGGTTCGGCATATGGAAGATAATGCTGTTTATAAACCTAAAACACTGTTTCTTAAGGGAAGTGTTTTGGCAGAGATCACATTTCCCCGTTCAAGGATTTTTACTCCCTTTAAAAAATCCTAGGACCACGTGCCGGGCAACGAACCCGCGATCTTGGGCTTAGTAGTTTGTTACGCTAACCACTAGACCACAGGTGACCTTTCAGTTAGAGCTTGGTGTACCAATGTGCCTCGCGAAAGTAATCGGTTGGTATTATGAGCGCTTATATACATCAACGGAGACTATCGACGCACATATGCGTTATTCAATTTAATCAGTTTCTAATATAATTAAACATTATAATTTTTTTCATTACATTTCATGTAAGTGTGATTACATCAAATTATAATTAAAATATTACGTATAAATTCAGCTATTCGGAAAGACAGATTATTAAGCAATCAGGCTTATTGAAAAAAAATAAAAGTAATTCAAAATATTAAAGAGTTCAAAGTACCTAAAATATCCAGTATTTTTAATAAATTTTTTGGTGTGAATTATTAGTGTATTATTCGTAATCGCGCGAGACCCTAAATAAGCTGTAAAGACACTCCAGAACTTTTTTCTTGTAACAATATAAATATTACTCATTTTATTAGACGTTTAATGCTCGAACATAAATGCTATAATATTTTATCAGTAGCGTATTAAACTTTGGATCAACCGATATAGGTGGCAAGAGTGACTATTCAGTACATAGCGATGGCAAGTGACAAGAGCATGCAGTATCTCTGGATCGCATTGGCCAAGAGTCATCGGCACTTCTATAGATGTAATCGAACCTGGACCTTAAGCACGTCAAATCAGCGCTCTACATTTGGGCTACTCTGCTTCGTTAATTTATATTTAAATAAAATAAAATTTTATATCGGTTTCGGTCATACACTATGAGCTTGCTGTTCCATAAATGCACAGTGAAGGTGTAACTCGAAACCGATCAAGAAATTAGCTACACTCGACGTAGGGTACTTTAGCGTTGATGAGAATGGCATCTTAATTTACCATAAATCACAAGGTCGAAAACAAATAACATATCTCAAATGATGAATTAGTCTTGCTCCCGCGCGTCACGACGCTGAGTTATTGCGCGAGTAACGACGGGAGCCAGCAGATTGTTGTCTGAATGTTAATTATCAGATTTGAAAGATGTCCTGTAACGAGTTTCGCTTTAACTGATAATCTTCCCCGATTGTCTTCGGAATCGTTGAGCATTCGGAACTAATAGCCTGTCAGCCAAGCGCTAAAAGGAAAAATATCTGCGAACATAACTATTGTTTATCTTCGGAATGAAAACGGAAAATTTACAATATTTCTTGTATAGAAAATACAAAAAATGTAAAAAAAAAAAACACACGAAACGATTACAATATTGTTCTAAACAAATATTTTAAACTATAAAATTAACGAAGCTAACGAATGAAATTTCATAGAAACCAAGCACGATTTTCTTATTATCCTAACACAAAACTAAAGTTGGAAGAAAAATAAAATACGGGTTATCAACCATATAGGCTAATCTCCAGGTTAAGACAGCTGAGAGCAACCTGGAGGAACACAGGGAATCGACAAGAAGACTTACGAGACTCGCACGGAAAGAAAAAGGCCCAGTGGAAGGCCTCGCATCTCCTGGGAGAAGAGCTCTCAGAAGGAAAGTAATGGGCTGGAACCGAAGGAGAGAGTTGGCTCAGGAAAGAGATACTTGGTCCTGGTTCTTCAGGATCTTCCCATCTCCAGGAAGAAGAGGGAAAGATTATGATGGCGATGATAAAATAAATGTAGGTATTTGGGAGAGGCTATACAGGAGAATGGATTAAATGGGGGAGGAGGCGATGTGAGTCCGAAATTTGTTTTGTTACAAATGGTTGAAATTTCATCTCCCCTTCCCGCCCTTCGGAAGATGGCCTACATCATTGGCCGAGACGTAGTCACAATAAGTTTTTTCACAAGCTAACAAGTGTATCTTATTTTGTATAAGCTTTGACTGCACTCCCTGACCATTTAAACCCACTATGTTCCTTATAATTCCTGGTTGTTTGTTCATTTAACGTCACTTTATGCTGCTATGGCTAATCAGACGCTACTACGGTGGGAGCCCTAAATTTTCCCTATCCAGGATAGGAATCTTTAACGAGTACCTGACATTGTACAGGTTCCGGACCCCTCCCCACCCCGGTTAACTTTCCTTCAGAATAACAAGGATTTTTTTAACTGCCTTTAAAAAATCCTAGAGCCACTTGCCGGGCTATGAACCCGCGATCTTTGGCTTAGTAGGTAATGCTAACCATTAGACCACAAGTGGCCCCTTATAAGTCCTTAATGCATATATGTATTTTTATTATTTACTATGCATAATTTGTATTTGTAAATTGTTTTTACTTTGAATATTTAGCCCTGAAGAAGACCAACTTCGAGGGTTGAAACGTCGAATTTAAAATAAATATTCTTCTTATATAAGAGAATTTTTTCTGACCTCCAACCGGACCTTTTTCTCCCTCTTACTAAACTTTATATTTGAAAAAATAACTTGTAGCCATTAGGATCAAATCCTTTCATATCAGACCGTCTGTCTTACAAGTCGTTAAAACTTGACAAACGAATCATCATGCAATGATCTAATAACCATAACCAGTAACCCTTAAACCAGATAAGCCATTAAGGTTAATAAATCAAGCAGTAGTACCCTATTTGGAGTAATTGTAGATACCTTCTTGATCCGCGACCCGTCCCATGATGTCATGTATCAACCTCCCTCCAGCCAAGGCTGTCAAACCACAAAGCTTTCTCCATTATTGAACAATCATGACAAGTCATTTTTTTTTAAAGTCGAACATTAATTGATGATATTATAATCAGTACCTATAATTGATGAAAATTATAGGTAGCTGTGTACATATCTAGGTACATATGATATATATATATATATATATATATATATATATATATATATATATATATGATTTTATATATATATATATATATATATATATATTTTACCTGTACCACTACAATTCATGAATAACAGAGACTGAACTGTTCTAGGACAACGGTTGTGCAAGATGGTGATTTGTCCGAGATCACCCACAACCCGCACTTTTTCCCCATAAAGCGACTTTATAAAGCCTAGGTGAGCACCAGATTCCACGGGATCCATCTCCAGCTATTAATAAATAAGATGAATTATTTGCAACAGTCAGACTTGAACGCGAGGCCTTCGGCATGGCAAATCAGTGCTCTACCTTAACCACCCCTCTCCTATATAGAATAATAACTGAGATATTAAAAAACACTTATAAGATGTAGTTTACAGTCATACAACTGAATTAATTTTTTTAAAAAATTAAATAAGGAATAAGTAAGTACTAAAACGTAAATTACTCACATAAATACTAGAGACAACGAAAGTAAAAACTGTTTTAAGAGACTTGACAACGGCTTGATTAAAAAAGATACAAGACATAATTTTTTTTTTATCCTTCTCTTAAATTTGTATGTAACATAAAAAGCTAGCAAACATTTTATATTATTATTTTGCATAATTACATAGAGAAATACGAGTCTGGTGAAAATATAATCCTAATAAAAGAGAATGTTTAATTTTGGATTTTTGTGAATGGCAAAGAGGGAGAAAAAAACAGAAAGAAGAAACAAAAGATATAAAAGAAAGAAGAGAAAAGAGTCAAATGAGCTTCTCGTCATGCAAAAGAACAATTTCCTCCCCCCTACCAAAGACAATCAGCACCAGTAATAAAGAAAAAATACAACACTCCATGTTGGTTTAAAATATACTTTCCTTTACTATGCAAAAGAAATACAATATAAATAAAATTAGATTTTTGTATTATAGGAAAAAGACTAATATAAGATTACAAATATTATATTTTATAATAAATTTATTAATAATTACGCCTGTTTAATTAAAACAAAATTAACCTCAGCGATGATTCATACAAAACCTTAGCACTTAAATTCATACAAAAAAATATCATCAAATAAAGATAGCTGAATACAATGTTTGTTCATTTAACGTCACTTTATGCTGCTATGGCTAATCGGACGATGCTACAGTCCTAAATTTTACCTATTCAGATTTAATTAGGATATGAATCTATACCGTCATTTTAGGTTCCTTCCGAAAGCGAAATCCAAGGATTTTTAACTCCAGTTTAAAATTTCCAAGGAATCCTGCTAGAATGTGAAGACTAGATCATGGGCATAGGACTACCAAACCAGATGTGACCATTGATTGACACCACATGTCTTTGGAACCTTAGAACATCTCATTTTATTTATTTATTTTTATTATAGAGTACAATGTAATCGGACAGGCTCGGGAACCCCGTTTTACGTCCTTTCCGAAGGATGGCATAACCAAGGATTTTTTTACTTAAAATTTTAAAAAATCTTAGGGCCACCTGCCGGGCTACAAACTCGCAATCTTGGGCAAAGGAGGCTGTTAAAATTACCACTACACCACAAATCTCCCCTTGAATTAAGCAACAATATTTATTTGTATAATTTTATTTTATTGTTATATGATATAATTTTTTAAATATTTTATTTGAAAAGAAAAGATATGACCAGAACCGGGACTCGAACCCGGGTACTACCTCTCCGTTGTGGCGCCTTAACCATCTCGGCCATCCTGGCTCGCTTCTCGGTCAGTCATATCTCTTCTTTCACTGATCCTATATCTCCGTATTCTCGCAATTTGCGATGTATACACGGGGAGAATGTTAATTGAACATTACTTTATTTTTGGAAAAATATTTATTTGTGTTTAGTTACTTTGTTTTTAATTATTACTTCTTTAAACATACAAAGTTTTCGAAAATAAAAAAGGTATTTTATAAAATCTACAGGCATTTCATTATGGGCGAGTGTACTTAAAAGAATAATTATATTTATTATTTATAAAAATTATTTATTATTTAATAAAATTATTTATTAATAAAAATAAATATAATTATATATTTTACAGTTATTTAATCCATATTACAACAAAACCTTAGTTATATTTTTATTTTAACTATCAATAATAAAATTGAACTAAAAGTTATATAAAGGCCAATATTAATGTCTTCAGTTTCGAAGAACGTTTTTACCTTTCCATTTTTGAAACCGAACAACCTGGATAATATGAAAAGAAATTTTAAAAGAAGTCTCAAGTTCCAAGATAAAAGTCTTCGAAATATCAAAGCTAAAAGAAAAGAATAAAAAACAAAATTAAAAATTAAAAAAGAAGAAAAGAGGAAAAAAGAAATAAAGGATGCCTCAACATGGCTTCATTTAAAACTTTTAATTTCCCTTCTTTATAAAATGTCATAAAGCAAGGTAAAGAGGAATACTTGGGCCACAGCAAAGAGGAATATTAGATAATATCATCTTCAGTCGGTGTAAATATTAATAATAA
Organism: Arma custos; assembly: GCA_037127475.1. Lineage (NCBI taxonomy): Eukaryota > Metazoa > Arthropoda > Insecta > Hemiptera > Pentatomidae > Arma > Arma custos. The sequence continues at coordinate 18,360,961 of CM073762.1, read as the reverse complement.
TAATTTACTGTTAAAATTTTTAATAATATAAATTGAATTTCTTTCACATTAAAATTTAATTTGATATACTTAAATTTCTAATGTTTTTCTCTAATAATACTGAGTAAAAAACATAAAAATCAAGGATTAAAGGGTAACAAATTTAGTCAATAATACTTACTATTATTCTATTATATTATTTTTATTTGGTTATTTACATTTGTATTGAATAAAGACAATTTTTAGAGTATTACGAACGCTGAGGTAAATCCTACTTTAAACTTTTAATAATATTGTTAAAATAGCATTGGGTAAAGAATTATAGTGTAGTAAGCATAAAGATTATTGGTACGGTAACCTTTTAATCTACAATAGGAAATAGTTTTCTTTAAATATTGTTTTAGGAGGTAATTCATTATTTTTTTTAAATAATTTTTTTCATTCATTCCTCATTTATTAATCTTACTGTTTTTAATAAATTAAAGGTATTATATTTTACTCTAAGACATTTTAGGTTATACATTATTCCTGTACTGATATTCTAAAGGGACTTGTCCCAGAATAAATAAAGTTTTATTTATAAATTATTATTATTATTACAATGCAAACACTACTTACTTTTATTTATATTATATTATATAGCAGAGCAAAGCCTATTTTAAACCATATATATATTCTTTCTTCGACACGCTTCATTTTCAATTACTTAAAATCAGAATATTTAGTCCTCTTCTGCTATTTTTATTCTTTTAAATTTAATGATAACACATGTTTTGTGACAGTGAATTCTGTCGATCAAGGCCTTTTTGGGATCTCAACCTTAGCTTGTTAGTTTTTGCGATATTTTCATAAACAACAAGATAAAAATGCCAGTTAAGAAGTGAAAAATTTCAAGGTATTACATGTTTATCAATTTAAAATATGAATTCGAAATTTGAGTCCTTTGGCATTTTAAAGATCCCTATCTAATTTCCGAAGAATTCACTAATGAGGCTGCTCAATATTATTCTCATTTGGCCTACTTTTTTTAAATATCAATAGCTAATATAGTTGACGTCGCCTTGTGCGATCTTTCGATCCAAGGTGATTCAAGATACAACGGCACCGTAGCCGCCAACCTTTCAGCTTGGAAACATTTCTCTTATATTATAACATATAATTATTATGTTTTCTCAATATATATATATATATATAATATTGATGATATGATTTAAAAAGTTATTGACAGTGGGTAATGTAAACTGCTATCAGTTATCCTTGGACGAAGGGGCCTCGAAGCGAATATCGCATATTAACTGGTTTAATTATGGCAAATTTATTAACAGATTTGCCCTCCAATATAAGAATGCGAGCATTTAATCATATAAAGGGGATCGGATCACCTTCGATCTGAATTGAGTCTATTACTCCTTGGGGCTAGTTTGATACAACACGCAAATCTACTATATCATGAATAGTTTTTATTTATTTATTTTAATTTCAGGATCAAAAAAACACCTTTCCAGTTTACTCTACCATTTTTGTTCAGGGTTTAATCCTTTTTTCTAATAAGTTTTTACAATAATTAATTCTTAATAGAGTATTGTAATCACAAACACAATATCCCATTTTTTTTAAAATGAATTTATTGAAATTTACAACAGTATACTGAATACATCAAGTAAATATAATGAAAGATAAATCACGGCCCGAGATAAAGTCAAGTAGAGAAACTACCCAGTGGTAGAACTCAAATAAAACTTCAACTTAGAAGGTCACGAGGCCATCTTCTTTTCTGACGCCTCGGAGGATTATCAGGAATTGAAAAGGTTCCGAGGTTTGAAACTAGTGGGTTTGATTGGAAATGAAGTTTGTCATGAAAAGATTGATATCGGATTCGGGAAAAATCAGCATCAAACGGGACATTAAAGTCATTATGGATTACTTTATTCGTAACAAAGTAAGGAGCATTGAGGATTTTACGAAGGATTTTGGATTGTAAGGATTGAATACGAGAGGAATTCGATGACTCAGTGAAGCCCTGAAGCTCTAGTCCGTAAGTCCAAATGGGTCTGATGATTGTCATGTAACGTATATGAGTCTTTTGTAATTAATTGGGAGATTAGGCGTGAATAAATGAATGAACTAATGTCAATATAAGATAAGGAAGAAGTTATAAACAAGTTGATTGAATTATATACTTTTTTAAAATAGTACAATCAGAGAAAAATAATACTTCACAGTATTGCAAATTGTTTAAACAAATTACATTGTTTAAAAAAATTTATTTACAAAAAATTAAAAAAATGTTGTAAATAAATGTTTAAACATAATAATTTGTAAAAAAACATAATTAAATGAAGGCATAAAGTGGGGGATAAAGATGTCATAGTTATGGTCACTATATCTAAGATTTGTAATGCATCGTTTTGGGTATCCTTTTTTATGTATACATATATATATATATATATATATATATATATATATATATATATATATATATATATATATGTGTGTGTGTGTGTGTGTGTGTGTGTGTGTGTGTGTGTGTGTCAAAGTAACAATAAAGGATCTGCAAAGCAATGTATTAACGATCTTAAATAACTATTTACGAACATACCTTTTTTACGAATTTAACATTAAATTAAAAGAAAGAATCAGCTTCTCTAACAATATTTTAATATTTTTTAGCGAAATTTTAAAATTTATTTTATAGAGAGTATTTGTCTGCTTGTATAAAAACGGTTTTATTTCCATTTAAGTACCCCATAGTTATTATTTATATCATTATTCATCTAATAAAAGCTATAAAGAATGCATATTTTATGTTTGAGTGGAAAATAGTTGACTGGATAATTCTAATGATGGATTCAATTCGTTAGGGGATGCAGTCAAAGATACAAACGTTAGCACAATTAAAAATAAGTTTTGCTTATTTTGTTTTATCTTTGACAGAACTTCCTGACCAATTCAGTCTATAATTATGCGTATTCTAATTTAATTGCTTGTTTTATACATGCTTATTATAAATTCATTATATATGAACAAATTCATAGTTTTTGATAACGAACGATAAATTCTACTTGATTTTAATATTAAAATAAACTTAATTCCATTTATAACGTTTTGTTTATATCATAATATCATATTGAAGCTTAGTATCTTACAAGCTACAATTTTATCTTAAGAAAACATAAAACATTTGTGCATATATATCACTCGCTAATAATAACAAAACTCCCCCAGTTACCAGTCCTGTGGAAACATTTCTAACAAACGGAAACTAAACATAAACTTGTAAGATAAGCTTAACTTTAAAAATATCTGATCCCGGAATGATTTTAGAAAATTTATATTTCTGAATCGCTACAAATAGCTTGCTGCTGGCAATCGTTCTGAGAAACGAGTTATAAACACCAATAGTTCAGGTTCAGCTAAACATTTATACAATTTAGTGGGATCATTCCAACATCTAACCACGTTTCATTAGTCTTGTGTTATTATTTACAAAGTTCGTTATAAACTATCTAAAAAAAAAGGTTTAAAATAAACAAAATAAAGCTCAAAAGAGTTACATTCATAGTTACAGCGTTCCCATGCCGAAGATCCTGAAATGCCTGGATATAGGGCCCCTTCCTGGGGTTCACCCAGGCTCTATAATGTGAATACCCAAAATCAGGGGAAAATCTACCAGTTGAGCATGACCTAGGACAAATCACCTTCCTGCAAAACCGTTGTCCAAGAAAAAGTATAGACCTCCGCTTGTTATTAATGTTTTTTATATCTCATTTGTATAGGAAGGCGAACACATTTTTTATACTAAATAGTTTTATGAGAAGGAAAATGGTCTGGGAAGGAGGTCAGAAAAAAATCTCTTAAATAGGGAGAGGAATTTATTTCAAATCCAACGTTTGGACCCAATTTGCAGGTCTTCTTCAGAGCTTATGATGTGGGCCCCATTAAAAGCCCTTACTTAGTAGATGGCCTTAAAATTAAATTGTTAAGTAAGGTACTGAATCGATTGACAACAATTTTTTTTTAAAACATATTTTTCTAACTGTATTTTTCACTTTTAACCATTTATAATAATCAACAAACTAAATTGTCACACTATCGAATAAAATTCTGATTTAAATATGAAAATTTATCCACAAAATTAACAAACCATACTGTTCATTTATACTATTTTTGTAAATTTATTTTGTACCTCATTTGGCATTGTAATTTTTAAATGCTAATTAAATCATCAAATTGAGCAGCCAAGTAAAAACAACCTCTCACAATTACAAGTTGATCATTATCTAAACATTTCAAAATAATTAATGAGTTTGGTTATTTAGATTTATAATCGCAATAGCAATAAACTATGAATAATAACCACATAAATATTTCGAAACTAATTTCTATCCTTAACGACTTAACTATCATCGCTAAGCCCGTGTACACTTATTAAGTAGGAGGGACTTAATCGCTGTTGTTATTGAAATATATATCTCCTGATATTGAACAGTAGGTAATTGCCCTAGCTTTCAGGTGTACAAGTATTTATCGGTTCTTAATGCCATGGCCGTATATCCACGGGCTTTCTTAAGCACCCTATAATTTTATGAGCTTAATAATCAGTTTGTCTTACCGGAGGGAAAACAATTGTATACTTCCGTGATAGGAGATAGTGATAAAGAATGTAATACCAACTTGTATCAAAGCATAACGATTTTCATAAACGGATATACAGTGTTATGTAAAAATTAATATTTACGAGTAATCTACTTCTGTAAACGTTAATCAATACCTCTTTACATAAAAAAAAGTGCTTCATAACTGATGTTATATAAAATATATGTAAGCACATGAGTATTTATTAATACATGACTGATTGTCTTTAGTAATTTATTGTACGTTGCAGTATAAAAAATATTGTTGTATATTAAAGATAATGAATTTCTAATATTTTCCTTAAGTGTATATGTATATATATATATATATATATATATATATATATATATATATATATATATATATATATATATATAAATGATAGATCATCAAATATTTAGATAATCCCTCCAAGGTGTCACCTTTACACCGCCTCTCTCTCAACTTCCACCGATCGCTATGATGAATGGACTGCCTATCGCCGCGACGTTAGGAATGTCCTAAACGGCCCTAGTACAGGATAGCCGGTCAGGGCCGGGGCCTTGGTGTGGATAAAAAAGAGTGTAGTGCCATTAGTCCCTCCGCTGTTAGGAGATTAATGTGCCCTGCAGGATCCATCTGCTGATCGGGAGTAAGGCTAGTCTTCTGATCGCCTTTAGTGGGTGAAGGACTGCCTCTGTCTTCCGCCATGTAAACACCTTTCCTTCGTCACCGGTTGTCGTGCAAAACAAACCTTATCTATCTGACAGAGTAGTAGATAGCAATAGGCGTAATTGAATCCAAACGTCGTTAATGCAATCAATGTGAAAATAAAAAATACTCCAGCCCTGGCGAAGAAGTGGTTAAATCGAATTTTCTGCAAAATGAGTTAAATGTATGGAGAGAAGCGGAATTATGTCATTCTCATAGTTTTTGGCTTGAAATGGGTTTTTAATGCAAGCCATATAAGCAATAACTCCTTTTCAAGCCAATGTATGACTTAGCCTCTCGTTCACTACGAAAATAACACGCTTCCGATTCTCTAAGAACAAGAAACTCGTTTTTGGCAAAATTCGACTTCACCACTCATTTTACTGTGGCTATAGACTAATAATAAGGCTTTTCGAATTAGATTTTTGGATTCCAAATTGAGACCGTGAAACGTCTGGAAAATATTCCCCAAAAAACCCAGATTATACGATTTTTACCTGTGATCAGTCCCGAACAGGTTAGCAAGAATCACACAGAAGTAAACTGTAATAGCTGTTTTATAAGCTTCCGTATACACTTAAACATACAATCCAAAAATTCATAAAAATTACTCTTAACATGGACGTTTGACTAGCAACTCTGCTCGTATTGACAAAGAAAACTAGTGTTAAATTACTTATTAAAAAAAAAAACTCTCAGTAAGATCGTCGTAGTACGTTCGTAAGCTACTACTGATAAGGACTACAGTAGTAGCTACAAACATATGACTTGTTCTTATCAGATAGTGTATTCGGCAACGCACCCTCTACCCATACTCCTTTTAATATATCGATGTATACAACATAAAGTTTTAGTTGATAAATAATTTCTAATACTACTATGTATGTAGAAAAAATATAAACATTTGATTTACAAGTAGTATCCCACTATATATTTGTTAACGAATTCAGATAACAATTATCTAAGTATTTAGAACTAACGCATTACACGGACTAGCACTTAATTAACTGAAAAGTAAGGCAACAACATTTTTTTAAATATAACTATTAAACATTAATGACATTATATATTTTTTTGTAGTGGGTCATTGGCGTTTAAACATTATTTACTATCCTATTATTATAGTTTTTTTTTTAGAATTTGGACAGAGGAGGCTTTGTCTTTTATCAATATCAATATTTAATATAATTTAATCAATTATCAATATAAAAAATATTTATAGAATAGGAGCGGTGTGGCTCAGTGGTAGAGCAATTAGTTCCTGTGCCGCGAGGGTCTTGGGTTCAAATCTCGCTCGCCGAATTTTATTCAATCCGTTATCAGCCGGAGATGGATTCTGTAAGGACTAGGACCCTTTTTGGGCTCACCCAGCCTCTATAAAGTGGGTATAAACTGAACCGCAGACCATTCATCGACTGTGGTAGTACAGTATTACTCATTATTATTAATGGTTAATTGATTATATTCACAATTAGTAGACTGCATGGGGAATTAACTATACTAATAATTTTTCATCTTATTATTCTCTATATAAGCCATCTTCACAAAAGGTCGTAGAGTATAAATAAAGAATTATTTATTTATAAATATTTGCACCTGCTGTTAGAACAATGGACGATTGACAAATGCTATGCTACCTGGACAGCGGTATGTGAAGCATGGGGAAGGATACGTTGTCATCACTTGTGTTGTGTTTCATTTTGCGCAGGTGATTTATCAACAGGCTCATTTTTAGTCTTCTTGTATTGTTATTATATCCGCCCTTTAAGCCCTTCAGAGCTCATATGTGAAACAATAGAAAAAAAAAGGAAGAGCAAATCAATAACAACTTCAATGGAATCATCTGTTTGCTTTACAATACTTCTTAACAAAGCAGTAATAATGATTGGCTTTTTTTACTTATATATTTTTAATAATTTTTTAATGCCAATGCAATTATGGCATAGGTTATATATATGGCATAAGGCGTATGTAGAGTAGCCTAAATACGTGGGGTAGTAATTCAGTCCCAAGCTACAGGCCTGCTTTGGCAGATAAACTTATGCTCTTAACAGAATCGATCGAGAGGGGTCATATATAAATCCTATAAAATAATGAGCTAAACTGCACAACTGTTGACTACTTCGAAATCATAGTAAAACGGAAAATTTGTCAAGAGTCCTTGAATGGTTCAAGAAATATAGCACTAGTAACCTAAAACAACATAAATCCAAAACTTACATTTTCGAAAAAAACGGGAAAAACTATTAGGGATCTTGGAATAGCATTAGGACATTAAGAGTGACACAAGTGCCTTCTGGTAGAAAATCTCTGGAGCTAGCTTGATAGAGTTTTAATTATTGATAAAGAGATATTTACCCATTTCTTTCATAGTTATAACTCACCACCGAAAACCGATTTTTGAGTTATGTCAGTTTAAAAATACTAGTGAGATATGACAATATGCAATAAACTGATCAAGTAAACACAGCAAGATATTTTATAACAACAATAATAATACAGGACAGTTATGGGAAACATTCCTTCATTTCGCATTACACACCGATCATGATTACACAATCACTATTGCCAATGAAATCAGTTATGCGAGCTACCGTAACAGCTTTACCTACCAAAAATGGTTTGAACGCCAACAGCGAAAGAAAGTATATTTTGAAACAGCTCTTCCTAAACGGTAACTGACTGAAATATTAATTTCCCATGGGGTTGATTTATAAAACTATAATGTTTAGACGGATATCTCCAGTAAACCTGCATTCCGACATCGGATCCATAAATGCCTAACTCTGTATGAAGATGTGAAGAGGTGTTGGCTCAAAGTGTTGAGAACTGAGTTCCAGAGCTGTAGGCCCCGCGTTAGAATCTTCATGACTGCGGTATTTATTAATATATGATAACTATTAATCTAAAGATGGACGCTTTAGGATCCCTATCTGCCGACCCTCCTGGGACTCACACAGCCCCATTAAAGTGGGTACCCTTAAATAGAGGAAAATCCTGAGGTTTGAACCTGATCTCGGCCAAATCATGTGCCTGCACAATCTTTGGATGAGAAACTGAACACTCTATACCATGTACAGGACCCAAGACCTTTCATACAAGCTATACGATTTTTTTTGTATAAGTATACTCACTTAAGTTTTTTGTACGTAACTTTACAAGCTCATCTAAGCCTTCTAATTAGATATCATTTTGCAACTGTTTTACGGGTAATCTAATATTGAGAATTCATTCCGAAAGAGTGGGCAGCTGCTTTATTTAAAGTTCCAAGTTTGTTATTTTTTATACTTACTAATGAAAAAATATTTGTAGTCCCAGTATATACATTTTTAATATTACAACTTTTATTCTACTGAATGTAGAATTTTAAGGTTGACGGTTTTTTAAGGAGCTGTTTAGAATTCTAAATAATAAAAATAATCAAACAAGTCGAAACAAATAATAGGTTAATTTGGGAGAAAATAGAAGAAAAACTAGTGTTTCCTTTACTTGAGTCATGGTAATGTGACTTGTACTTTCACTCTAGTAAAAAAGTGAAGTTTTTTGTACTTAAGTTTTTTGTACGTAACTTTAAAAGCTCATCTAAGCCTTCTAATTAGATATCATTTTGCAACTGTTTTACGGGTAATCTAATATTGAGAATTCATTCCGAAAGAGTGGTCAACTGCTTTATTTAAAGTTCCAAGTTTGTAAGTTTTTATACTTACTAATGAAAAAATATTTGTAGTCCCAGTATATACATTTTTAATATTACAACTTTTATTCTACTGAATGTACAATTTTAAGGTTAACGGTTTTTTAAGGAGCTGTTTAGAATTCTAAATAAAAAAAATAATCAAACAAGTCGAAACAAATAATAGGTTAAATTTGGGGGAAAATAGAAGAAAAACTAGTGTTTCCTTTACCTGAGTCATGGTAATGTGACTTGTACTTTCACTCTAGTAAAAAAGTGAAGTTTTTTGTACTTAAGTTTTTTGTACGTAACTTTAAAAGCTCATCTAAGCCTTCTAATTAGATATCATTTTGCAACTGTTTTACGGGTAATCTAATATTGAGAATTCATTCCGAAAGAGTGGTCAACTGCTTTATTTAAAGTTCCAAGTTTGTAAGTTTTTATACTTACTAATGAAAAAATATTTGTAGTCCCAGTATATACATTTTTAATATTACAACTTTTATTCTACTGAATGTAGAATTTTAAGGTTAACGGTTTTTTAAGGAGCTGTTTAGAATTGTAAATAATAAAAATAATCAAACAAGTCGAAACAAATAATAGGTTAATTGTACTTGTACTTTCACTCTAGTAAAAAAGTGAAACCTCAGTAAATATCTTGGATATCTTTCTTAATTACCACATTAGTATATTACAGTTTTCTTATCCTAAGATAATATTTTTAGAACTTTATTCCGTTCTATTATTTACTAATAATTTGAACAGTTTTAAATATTCCTCTTCACTTACTAGACTATATCTTTATGTACTATTCTCAATTACTTCCAATCGGCATGATTTTTGTGGTACACGTTTCAATATACTCGTAAAACTATAAATGCCTAGCCCTATGTTCGAAACAGACACAATAACTCTTGCTTTAAATCTTATCTGGTTAGCACAATGCTAAGCTAGAAAGCAAACAAGCCATTGAGCAACAAGTCTCCCGATTCTGGACATGTTTACATAATATTTCATAGTTTCAAAACTGTACTCGGGTCAGCGGATAGAACTTCGGCCCGAGGGGTTAAGGTTGCGTGATGAAAGTAAATACAGGATTAGCTTCTGGAATGCTTACCACAATATTATATTATTATATATTATTCGCTATAATAATATATGATAAAGCGTATAAAATAAATATATATATTTTTTAAGACACATACGAAAATTAGTGATATAGTGAAGGCGAAATTATTTTACATCACATCTTAACAAACTATTCTTTGATCCGATCCGATTAATAAAGAATGACATATTTGAAACGGAAGCCATCACTTACGGTAAATTTTTAAAGCGAATGTCTGAAAAAAATTATATGGTTTTAAATTTATTTCAAAGGAAAAAATAGATCTTAGTTTTTATTTGTATCACTAATTGGTATATATTCCTACTTATACATTTTTTTTTCAAAACTACTAATTATTTATAAGTAGAAATTCGCTTATAAGAGAGTTATAAATATTAATAAGACCTGTTTTAAGTTTTAAATATGCCGATTTATTTTTAAATATATAAAAATCGAATCGCAAAACATTTAATTATACTTTTAACATATCTTAGAAATTAGTGGTATTAGAAAAAATAGTAACTACAAGGTTAGCAATTACAATTAGAGGCCGGCTAAGCCCCAAAGGGATCTGCAAAACTCACAGGGCCCATCTACGACTCTCAACATATTAAATAGACTATATTTATAATGATTTATAAGTATAGAGGAATGAATGTTCGAAATTATACAAAAGCATTAAATAGGGTGTGCCCAAATTTAAAATCTATAACTAAACGATTTATTCTAATTAAGCATTTATATTTTTTCAACTTATAAAGTTCAAATAAGTGTTAAATATGTGACACTTAATAATAAAAAATAAGTGTCATCAAGAAGAAATATGAGAGCAGTAAAATCTGGAAATGCCATAAAAGTATATTTGTGTATTCATTTATGGACCTTGTGAGACTACCCTTGTGAGACTAGATACTTAAAACATTCGGGAAACATCAACCATACATACATATACATATTCATACAAATTTATATTTATATTTATACATTTATTTTTACAAATAGAAAGAAAGTTCAAGAAATTCGGGAAATTTTATAATAATGAAATAAGATTCAAATCTAATTTCTAATTCTGTTAACTATTAACTACAGTTTACAGCGAAGCTATTTACTCCTTTATAAGAAAGACAAACGGTTGACAATATGGGAGAAGAAGAAAAAAATAAACTGGTATAGGTTCCGTAGTATGCAGTAAGAGTGCTTGGGTGCCCCCATGGAAATCTAATGCAGCACACGCGTATTGCATTATTAATAAAGTTCCATTATGACATCAGCTCTTCGCTTACTCGTATAATAAAATTGCAAAACCTCTCTAGTTTATTACCATTCCATTTGGACATGAGCCTCACTGACACAGATATCAATGTCTTCAAACCTTCATATTGTACTAGATGGGTAATCAAATCGTAAATATGTCGTTGTTTTCTTTTAAGTGCTAATAACTTTTGATGTTTATTATTACTAGCAGAACTATAATAATTTATTTTATTTTGCACTAACTTTTACACAACACTAAGTATCTCTTCCGCAGGTTGTTGCTTCGAGTTGAGTTACAACAAGTTTTAACTGTTTATTGGTTTGATTTTTAATATAAATTAAGTTATTTAGAGGCTTAGTATTGAAAAGAGAACGTAATGATTGGCAATGAGTATACTTCGGCAATCGTTTCAACTAGAAATGAACGTTTCAACAAACATTTATCGTATATACTTCTAACTTTTATCTATTGATGAAATGATTACCGAAATATACACATTTACAATAATTACATTTTCTTTTCCCTACTATAGCCCATGATTATCTGTGTTTTTGGAAAACATTTTTATGTATATAAATTCATTTATTGATATTTACAGCTGTATTACAATAATACAACAAGTAAATAGGATAAGTGCCACATATTGACATGATAATGACAAGTAGAGAAACTACCCACTGGTAGTACTCAAATCAAAGTTCAAGTAAGGAGGTCACGTGGCCATCTTCTTTTCAGACGCCTCGGAGGATTATCGGGAATGGAACAGCAAGCTAGGTTTGAAACTAGAGGGTTTGAGTGGTAATGAAGTTTGTTATGAAAGGATAGATACCGGGTTCGGGCCAAATCTGCAACAAAAGGGACATTAAGGTCGTTATGGATGACTTTATTCTTAACAAAATAAGGAGCATTGAGGATTTTACGAAGGATTTTGGATTGTAAGGATTGGATACGAGAGGAATTCGATGGCTTAGTGGAGCCCCAAAGCTCCGTGAGTCCAAATAGGTCGTATATCGTATAGTCTTTTGTAGTTAATTGGGAGCTTAGAGCGTTTGTCTAGTAAGTGTTGAAGTAACCTGAAACTTCGAGCGGTTTCTTGTCTTTTCAGTCTTGTATGAGGACTCCAGGTCAACCGTTTGTCAAGGTGCAACCTTAAGTATCGGATCTGTTCTACAAGCACCTTCATTTGGTCATTTGGAAAACATTAAATGGGAAACGAATGAAAAGTTAAAACTTGTAACTCAACACCAAGCGACAGCCTGCGGAATAATTACCTAATATTGAACAAAAGATAGTGAAAAATAAAATACATAGTTATTGCCTAGTTATGAGGATAGTAAACACCACAAAAAAAAAAATGACGAGATCTATAGAGGAACATTAATTCAAATACTACTGTATAATTTTGATCATAACACCAATTAAACATTTTAAGGAGCTGCATAGATTCTTATAATGCTATGAGCTAAGAGGGTAAAGAATGATAAACAGAAATATCAAATGACAAAAACTAAGTACAACTAAAAAAAAATACACGGCTGTTACCTGGACTATAGTAAAAACCTATTTTTAGGTTAAGCTACAGATGTTTGTTAATAATTCATACTTAAAAAATTAAAGGAAGATGGCCTCGTGACCTTGTTGAAGATGGACTCGTGAAGTTGAATTTATTTACTACCGCTAGGTAGTTTTTCTGCTTGCGTTTATCCATGTCATTTATTTATCACTACTGCGATTATATTTACTTTTAATATTGTTATAAAACATTTTAGGCTTGTCAAATACAATATTATGTTAATTCAATTTAAATGCACTAAGACTGATTGAAGGCGAGGAATAAGAAAGAAAAATATATACATAATTAAAAACACAACCTTTGTGAGAATAACTAAATGAAAATGTTTTCAGAAGAGAACTGTGTGATTCCATTCGAAAGAGGAACATAATATACAGGTCGTCATGCCTGGAATGATTTCGTCAAACAAAAAATTACTGGTTCCAACACAACGGTTCTATAGGGAACAGCCGGCCGTAGTCGCTTTAAATATAGCCAGCTATATCAGAGTGAATAATTTAAAATGTATTCACACAAACAGAAATATGAACATTTTCATTATAAATATAAAAAATATTTTAATAATTATTACTGATAATAATCAAAAATGATACTTTATTAATATACCCATCGCAAATTATAAATTAATGTCCTAGTCTATCTTTTATGATGAAAAAAGTATAATAAAGACTTACTTATATAAGATTTTGTTTAAATAAAAGTTCTTTAAGTACGGACTTCATTGAATCGAACTTATATAGATCTACATAGGAGAGACCTATGATCTCATAAGTATAAAAAAAAATTACAAGCCCCTTGAACGTTAGTTTAGTTTAAAAACTCTTGTATGAAGACGTGTTGTTATTTTCTAGGAGAATTCTATTGTTAACTAGTTGACACTACCAAAGGACGTGGGCACTTGAAGAACAGCCTTCCATGAAATCGAGACCGTTAGTATTATTAAGTGACTCGGTTCGAAAAGTGTGAAACTGATATTAGAATCTTATTTTCTGTTCTGCATTTTAAAACACGAATTTTCATTTTTTTTGGGGGGGGGGGAGAAGAATAAAGTAAATAACGAACGAGGAATGTTTATATAGATGGAATAGAATAGAAAAGTAACTTTATTCTGGGGTTAAGCCCCTTTAGAATAACTAAAGGCTACACAATTCAAATCATAACGCGTATAAAAAGTGACAGAAAACCATTAAAAAATAGTAAGTAAATAAAAAGTACGAATCCTGAATAAAGCAATTAAAGAGAATAGATTTATCAATAACAACTGTCAAACGCACGAGGTAGCATGCAATAATTTCTTTACATGATATACACACAATACATTATTTAGTATATTTCATTCTAAGCGAATGACTAACCTGCTTAGAGAGCATCTTTTTGGGAAGCAAGGAGGTATTGGAAAAGCAAGGATTTAAATGACGGTAGTGAGGAAGCATGACGGATGATCGGAGGGATTCAGTTCCACTATGTTGGGAGCGGGCTTTGGTTCTGTGGGAACGAATATAGAGATCGGAAAGGCGAGATTTGAATTGTTTTATGGTGCGAGGATTTGAATTGGAGGAGACTGTTTATATATGAAGGATATTGAGAGTAAATGGATTGAACCGAGGAAATATTAGGAAAATTATAATTTCTTCAAGTTCATTGATTACCCGAGCCACAACCTAATACATAAGTTGGAATGAATGAGTTTGTTTTCGGTGGAAATTTTGAATCGGGTAAATTAAGGTATTAATAAAAACAGAACTTTAGGTCAATTAACTTACTTCCTCTTCACAAATTGTGGTCATTTAGGAAGTAAGTTCAGGGATAATACAATCCAAATTAGAGGCTAAGGTAATTTCCAACTACCTTTTAACTGGAATTCGGAAATCAGCTGTAATTGTATCAATTTACTATAATAGATAGTCGAGGAAAATTATACATTTTCTATGAGTTTAGCTAAAAATTATTAATTTTTTGTAGGCATTTACGACCTTGGGTCATATTCCGAAACCCAATACAATTTTTTTTAAATTATTATTATTGTAAACGAATCATACTATAAGACAACTGCACTGGCATTGCAGTAACTTAAAGAAATAATAAAGTCGCAATATTCTTCCAAATAGTTCTTGTTTATAGTTTTCTAATTATTTTTTTTGGCTTGAAAAAGCTTTTAATAAAGTAGCTGTCACGCAGTAAATTTATCCTGATTAATGAGTAATTCTATATTAAATCCACGAATGGAATAAAATAAATAAATGTTTATTAATTTATGCTGTTATGGCTAATCGGACGATGCTACAGAGGGAGTTTTTTGCCTGTATTTTGCCTATCCAGGTTTAATTAGGAAGGGATCTTTAACGAGTTGCTGACATCGCACAGGCTGCACATCGCGCATAGTCCTATCACTGTACGTCCATTCCGAAGGATAGGATAACTTTTTACTCCCTTTAAAAAATCCTCATAACCACAAAAAGATACAAACAACTCTTGGTTACCATGTATAGTGGAACTTGATAAATAATAATTTTAATATAATTAAGATAGTCAGATTTTGAATCAACTAGTTTTACATTTAAGTCTCTCGAAACTATCAAAATCCTCGGATATTTTATATTTTAATCCGAAATTTTAAAAAATCTAAAATAATATTTTGTACTTCTCAATGATTTTCGAGAAATAGTTACCAATTGTTGAGTTTTAGGTTATATAATAACAACAAAAATGGATATATTCAGCAATAATCTAATGCAGGGGCGGTGGCAACCTTTTTTGGAAATAGGGTCCCGAGGGATAACAAAATTTTCGGGGAGCATCGCAGAATAACAATTTTCTATTGAAAATGTATTTGCTTCCACAATTTCTTCTCCTTTACAGAATAAATATTAGATATATTTTTACATGTAAGAAAAAAGCGGATCTATAAATTTTATATTTAAATAAATCGAATGATGGACACTACAATTTAACAATATTTATTCCTCCGAGAACGTAAAAGCTCTGGATCTCTAAAATATGGAGAGCTTTTAATTATTAAAGATCAATAAAATTTAATTCTTTAATCATTTAAAATACTTCGATATAATCAATTAAAATTGTATTACCTGAAGTATATTAGACACTGTGTTGGTTCATAATCATGCACTAACATTCAAAAAATGAGCATTTAGTGAATACATTAAACAATACACTAGTCTAAATATCAATTGACACGTGCAAGATTTTAAAACATAAGTGGTACTTACAAATAAATTACGAAAAGATATTAATTAGTCAAACATCTATTCAATACTTGCATATATGTGTAAATATTGTAAAGCAAATATGATCATTCAAACATTTATTATATAAATTATTTATTATATATTTATTTATTATAGATTATAAGTGTTAACAAATTGAACAATTTCAGTTTTTGTATCATTAAAATAACAAAGAATGTAGAAACAAAAGTACTTATTGTTTTAACTGTTTATTATTTTATCAGCAATTTGTCAGAGACAATTTTATTTTCTTTAATAAAATTATTTTCAATTTATATTTCTTATGGAAAAAAATCATGCTTATGGAAAAATTCATCTAAGCTATTTATATGTATATTTTCCTAGTTCGTTTTTCATAAAGTTTAAGAAACATTGGTCAACAATATCCCACCCAATATATTGCATAAAGTTTATGTATTAGATGCTTAACAAAATTTCGGCCGTGTACCGAACTTATTTTCTGGAATTGGAGAATTACCAACTTAATGTATATTAACTTTTAACAACTTAATGTAAGTCAACCCCCGATCCTACTATTCCTCAAGAAGACCAGCAATGTAGTTCTAGACATTGGCTTCCCAATAAACAGTTCTCCTTAATAAATAGTAATATTTCGAAGCCTTTCATTTCTTACTTTAACCTAATATAACATATGATTATGTACCGTAAGAATAACATTCCTCCATTTTCAAAGTTGGTAGTTTCTTAATTTTAGTTTGGAATTGAGGACAGATTCACGTTTTAGTTGTTGAATGAAAGGAATCCAATATTTTTTTATTTCCACATGACAAATAGAATGTTTAAACTTACTTTACCTTTAATTATTATTAATATTATTTTTTAAGAAGAGTTGAGTAGCACTTCTTAAAAAATAATAAAAGTCTTCATTATTTTTTCTAATTAATTGAGGAGGTTGACGCTGCCTCAAGCCCACAAGGGAGGTGGTATCTCTCTCTATTAACTAAGGAAATTTTAGCCCTAGTCCAATAAATTTGACTAATTTATACTGAGTGCAAGTCGTTTATTGTAATTTAATTTTATCGCAGTAAAAAGTGGCAGGCTTACCTCTTGTTTCTCGATATTTTTTTCCTATTTTGTTTTTGTTTTTTTATACAGGTACTTTGGAGGACTTTTTATGTACTTGTTTTCTCAAACTTATTTGTTACGCCTATTTAGAAGGCAGTAAGCTATTTAAGAGAAACGTGACCTTAGGGATCCCAGGTAACCATGTAAGTGAGAGGTTAGGGAGTTTTTTGTCTCTTGTTTAATCAGTTCAAGGGCGTTTAGTGTATTAACTTGAAATTGTAGGATTTAGAACAAGTTGGAAATGATTTTTTTTAATTTTATTGTTAGTTTAGCAAGCGTCCATGAAATACGAGCGAGTTAATAATTTCTTGTGGTGAAATTTCGTTTCTGACTAACTACAAAACATAATTTGTTCTAAAAAATCTACAAGATTGTGAGATATGCGGACGAAAAACAACCTCGGGTGTTGTAACTAAAGTAGAAAATGAGCATGTAATTATAATATAGTAATTGATTTGGTTTTAATTACGCATAAGCGCTGCATAATTTATTAATATCTGATAATGCGTAGCTCTGCTGTAGCTTATGTTATGAAGGACTACGGTATCTAAGGTTTAATTACTAGAAGCTTCTTCAACAATAATAATAAGATTTGGCTGTTTATTAATAATAGTAAAGTAGTTATTACTCAGGATCTTCTTTGGGAAGACAGGCCCAATACTATCTTGCTAAATTAGTACTTTTTGTCTTAAGATGGTGTGAAAAAGAAATATTATTTACGTTCTATAGCTCTAATGATCAACCGAAGTGAAATGTTTTTCTTGATTTTTTCCACAGTATTTTTACTGAGGACACTTTATACTTGTTCAATAATACACTTTTTGTCCGAGCATATTGTATTTCATAACAATATTGCCAAGTGATCATCAACAAATAACTTATGAAACCATTTGTTGATTAAATATACGCAAAACGAAACTGTAATTAGATATCCATTAATTTATTTTATTTTATTAAGTCACGAGTGATTTTCTATAAAATAATTAAATAAAAATAAAATTATTTATTGCAGAAGGAAAATATTGAATGTTATATCTATTGTTATCAATTGTAATTACTATAATAGAATATTTTTATTTATAACACTTTACTGGTTTAATATGTAAATTAAGTAAAAGATCCAGAAATATATAATCCATTTATCAGGATTATCTAACCCAACTTTTTAATAACTAAGTTCTCACTGATTCGTAAAGGTATAAATTCAATTTATCGATAATACTTTAAATTCTTGAATGAATAAAAAATTGTTTTACAAAAAAAAAAAAAGCAAAAGTCATTACCAAGAATCAGGTCAAGAAATACTTTTTTTTTTCAAATCAATTTGTTACTTTACTTGTTACTTGTTAAAGGCTTGACTTTTCCTCCCTTTTTTCATTGAATGTTCTTAACAACTCGTTAAACTCCTAACAGATCATTTGTATCTTAACTTAAATAATGATTAGGAATATGATTTATTCCCCATAAAAGACTGAAGCTCCTCGACGTTTTCACCTACTTCAACATTTACTGGACAAACGCTCTAAGCTCCCAATTAATTATAAAAGACTCATTTACATGACAGTTATCAGACCTATTTGGAGTTGAGCTTTGGGGCTCTACTAAACCATCCAATTCATCTCGTATCCAATCCTCACAATCCAAAATCCTGCGTAAAATCCTCAATGCTCCTTATTATGTCACAAACAAACTCATCCATCATGATCTTAATATCCCATACGTTGCTGATTTGGCCCAAACTAGATACCCATCCTTCCACGACAAGCTCCATACACACTTGAATCCGCTAGTCTCTCAACTTGCTTCCCATACTATTTCTGATAACCCTCCGAGGCGTCTGAAAAGATGGCCTCGAGACCTCCTACTATAGAACTTTATTGGAGTGCTACCGATGGGCAGTTTCTCCACAAGTGTTTTTTTCATGTCATTTGTTCATATTAGCAAATTTACTTGTTGTAATATTATTACAGTTGTAAATATCAATAAATTAATCTAAAAAAATATATATTATTTATGCTCAGTATAAAGTTTTCAATAGTATACATCCTTTAAATAAGAAGAAGTGGAGATAAATTAAAGGATTTATTAGTTAAAACGATTAGTTCACACAGTATAAAATTAATAATTTCAAATTAAAATTGTTTAAAAATAATGTTCAAGTAAAAAAAAACAAACAATGGGAACAATTAACTCTCAAAACCTTCAAGCGAAATACCAAAATCTTCACAATATATATCGAGTAATATAGCGGCCCTATTCTGTTAAAATTATTTTCAGAGTTTAAGTTATCACTAATGATATTAAGTTTAATAGTCAATTTTAAGATTTGGGAATAATTTTGTATAATATTTTCTTTTTGGAGTATATTTCATAGGAGAGTTATAATTTTAGCAATGATAAAAAAATAATAAGTAATATCAATAAATAGTTTAAATAAAACGACCATGAAAATAGCAATTGATTAACATACAATAGCAAAGACATTTATCTGGATGACTCCGCCGTTCACAAAGACAAGATTCTTGATGCACTTCACTTCAAGACTGTCGGCGATTTCTAAGGCCCATTAATCATGGGAAAAATTCTGCTGATTATAGATTACAAAAACTATTAATCTTCTCATTAGTTAATCCTATTTAGTTCAAGGTCTGAAAAACATTCCACAGCATTTTCTGTAACACTTCGCCATATTCAGACAACACACTTTTTATGTTCGGACTACATACAAACGTCTTTAATTTAATAAAATAAATAAATTTGTAATTAAAATTTGTTTTAGCAATATATATATTTTTTATTTTATTATTTTAACTACTGCAGGAATTCATTTTTTTTTTATATCGAATAATCTTTTTTAAAATAATTTTTTGTTTTGATGTTTGATAAACTAGTTAGGATGATTAATGAA
Organism: Arma custos; assembly: GCA_037127475.1. Taxonomy (NCBI): domain Eukaryota; kingdom Metazoa; phylum Arthropoda; class Insecta; order Hemiptera; family Pentatomidae; genus Arma; species Arma custos. The sequence goes on along the minus strand of CM073762.1, from coordinate 18,340,809 downwards.
TGTATAAAAAAATAAATGAGTAAAAATAAAAAAATGGTAGAATCGTGTATACAGCAGGCATTGGTTTGTGATAATATTGAGAGAATTAAGATCTGATTACTGCTAAAAAGTAAAATACTTGAAGATGTGAAGAAGTGGTTTAAAGTAGGTACAACTACAAGCCATGAAGGGTCTAGGTCTCATTACATTGTAAAGTCTTTACTGTTCTCGGACAACGGTTGTGCAGAGAAGAGATTTTTTCGAGATCATGCTCAACCACCGGGTTCCCCCCCCCCCAAAGCAAGGTTCTAATTTATAGAGGCTGAGTGAGTCCCAGATCTTTTAGATCTCAAAGGGACCATTCCTGGCTGTTGACAGATCAAATAATTTATTTGCCACAGCAGGATTTGAACCCTGGATCTTTGACACAGAAACTCAACACTCAGCCACTCTTCAATCCCCCCCCCCGTGTTGAGTTTACACATTTTTTAAAAATTTATCATTTTTATCCATACGTAATCATTTGAGCACACAGAAAAGAAAGTTGTATACAAACAACCTGCAGGTTGGGTTTATGTTTGTATTTTATTTTATTTTTTGATAGAAGGTACAATATATAAAATATAAAAATTTGAGATGCTCCCCGCAACTTGTCTTCTAAGGATGTTATACCTAATAACATTTTACTTATAATGTATTTGTAAGGAAAAAACATTTCTGGTAATTAATTAATAAAAAACATCTTAAAGAAATGTAATACTTCTTAAATTTCTCAAAAATATGCCAACCTTAATTTATGATATATATTTTTATGATGACAATTAAAAAATCCTCCTAACAGTTGTGCAATATATAAGAGAATAAACAATACACCGCTGAGACAATGCGCGACTCATTACACATGTAAAGCGACTTCTTAAGGACAAGAATGCGACATAGAATCTCAAACTGCGTTTGACCTTACATTTTCTGAGTGCTTGGTTTCTAGATGAGGATTCTTGGACTCGTAGTTCAAGCTATTTTATTAAGATATCCAAGGGATACTTACAGCCTTATTTAGTATGCTATCTTACTATATAATTTATAGTAAAATATATGCATATTATAAATGTATGATATCGATAATATTAAAGTTAGAGTAGCTTTATTAAGAAAGTACGGAACCATTAGTTGTTAAAATCTAGGCAAGAAACGAAACTTAATCATGCATTATTTTATTTACAGTAGGATTGATAGAAGCAGTGAAGGAAGATGCCAACAAAATAGGTGTTACAGAAGAAATAATACGTGGCAGGAACCGCTTCAGGCTATTGATAGAAAACGCAACCTATGAAGAAGACAAGCCTAAGCCTCGACAGAAGAGAGTATGGACAGATGATCAGAGACGAGTAGTGAGAGAGAAATTGTAGAAGTACTGGGAAGAGAAAGAGAAAAGGAGATACCATAGGTCGTGAGTTATACGCGGTCCATAGTTGGCCAAATTAATAAATTAAAAAAAAATATTTAAGGCTTTATTTATCTATATATTTTTTTTTTTACTTTTATATAAGTAACATGAGAGATAATTTTTTTTAAAATTTATTTATTGATATCTACAACGGTATTACAATAATACAACAAGTAAATAGGCTAAGTGATATATAATGACATGATAATGAAATGTAGAGAAACTACCCACTGGTAGTACTCAAATCAAAGTTCAAGTAAGGAGGTCACGTGGCCATCTTCTTTTCAGACGCCTCGGAGGATTATCGGGAATTGAAGAGGAAGCTAGGTTTGAAACTAGAGGGTTTGAGTGGTAATGAAGTTTGTTATGAAAGGATAGATACCGGGTTCGGGCCAAATCAGCAACAAAAGGGACATTAAGGTCGTTATGGATGAGTTTATTCTTAACAAAATAAGGAGCATTGAGGATTTTACGAAGGATTTTGGACTGTAAGGATTGGATACGAGAGGAATTCGATGGCTTAGTGGAGCCCCAAAGCTCTACTCCGTAAGTCCAAATAGGTCGTATGATGGTCATGTAGATGAGTCTTTTGTAGTTAATTGGGAGCTTAGAGCGTTTGTCTAGTAAGTGTTGAAGTAGCCTGAAATGTCGTGCGGTTTCTTGTCTTTTCAGTCTTGTATGAGGATTCCAGGTTAATCGTTTGTCAAGGTGCAACCCTAAGTATCGGATCTGCTATACAGGCACCAGAGGGATATTATTAAAGGATACTGTAGGGCAGGAAGTCATTGGTTTACGACGTAAGGTAAAAGTGATTTGATGCGATTTTTGAGAATTTATTTTAATTCTCCAGTTTTGACACCATTCTTCAAGATCAGTGATATGGGATTGGAGGCTTTGGGATGCAATAACTGGATTGGTGTTGACTGATAATACACATGTATCATCAGCATACGTGGTAAGGATAGTATTAGGATGAGTTGGGATGTCAGCTGTATAAACTGTATATAGGATTGGACCAATGATACTACCTTGAGGTGAGATTAATTTAAAATCATTAAATAGAAAAATAGTCAAGTGCATGATTATTGTTGATCCTCAATAAATAGATAATGAGATATATTTTTTTTTGCAGGAGCTATCTACGAGATTACCACTGCGAATAAAGTATATTCAAGCCTGCTATATAGATCCTGCCTTAGTACTCTCCTTCTTGCCATTGCTGCGCTAACTTCAAGAGCAGCAGGATAACACAGTATGGCATGCTGGAGGATTGAGAGTACCCAATGCATGGTTGTGCTTTTATGTAATTCTGTAACGCACACATTTATCCTGGAGTAGGACTCCTAATTCACCTGAGAACTAATGATGATAACTGGGAAACCTGGAACCTTGAATCAAGGAGTTGATTACTACTTCAGCAATGAATGGACGGCAGTACTTCATTCATAAAACTGTTAGCAAACCGGAAGTGGTACTTTACTGTACCACAGTTTGGAGGTCCACTATAAAGATAGATTTATAGATGTGTTTGTAATATTAGCATATACTGATATCCGTCATGCGTCTTCATTCTCCATATTGAAATCCAAACTATTCCTACATCTCCTTAATTCCCAAACAGATGCTCCCTAATAAATAAAAAATAATGCTCTCTAATCAATAAAAATAAATAGCTATATTCAACACAATAGATTGAAAAAAATACTGTAAATATTCAACACTCATTATGATACTATTATTCACATTATTAGATGTTTTTATTTACTTTTTTTATTTTTCCATTAGCCAATTTCTGTTTATTGTAAATTTGTATCATATTATTTATTTTGTTTTGTTTTATATATACATTTCTTTTATTCTCTATCAGAACATGCGTTTTAGTTCATATTTAATTTCATGTTATTATGTAAATATTGCAGTATTTAAATATTTAGCCGTTCGGCCTGATTTATTTTTATAAATTTCTGTAAAATTTTGTTATTCTTAAAGGACCTGGTCCCAGAATAATATTATTTTTCTATTCTATTCTAATCTATTCCATAATCAAATAATATATGCTCAAAAATGTATCAATAATATTAAAATCAACGTAATACAAGCTTTACTATAAAAAACATATGGAATCATTTCTTGATGAATTCCAGGCATACGAAGCTTTAATTATTCATCCTATTATTGAATATTTTATTTATTTTAAAAAAATTAGCCTAATAAATGAATGGACAATTTAAGGCTGTAAATAATAGTATTATTAAATAATATAAAATTTAGTAAATCGATATAAATATTAGATATCGACGAATAAGCAAACTATTTACTGAGATATAACTCGTGAACTTCAGAATCTTCTTGGCTTTTTGAAATTGCGAATCTAGACTTCTTTATAAAGAAATTAGTAAAAAATAAATAAAAAAAAGAAGAGAACAATCTAGATTATAAGGAATTAGATAATAAAACCCCGATTTTTTATTTGTTTTTATTTATCTTTTTTTTTTTTTTAGATTCAACCAATTACTAGACTCCCTTGTTTTTTGTTTCTTTGTTGTTTATTGTGAGTTTTCGACAGCTTCTTAAAATACCGTTTACTTTAAAATAGCGGCATTTACTACAATAAAAGTTTTAAAATTAAAACAACATATATATGGGTATTTTTCATTAGTCAATAAAAAAACTTGAACGTTGAGTTAAGCAGTTAATCACTACTTGCGGAAGCAGCCCTCAGTATTACCATAAAACAATTTTAAAACTGAAAGTAATATCTTACTTGAAGCCATAAAAGATTTAAGTACCTCTACATATATATATATATATATTTTACAATATATGTATATATTGTTCTAGAATATGAAATATAACGGTAAACATTAAAGGATGCCCAGGATAACGTCTTTTTTGAAGCGTACACACTGCGGAATGAACACTGCGCTAAGTATGAACCCGGTAAATATGATACATTGCCACCACCAAGGTTCAAATGAGATTGTAAAGTTATTTATACAAAAACGTAAGTGGTGAGTATACATAAACAGTGGCCTTAATATTTCAACATAAAAAATTGCGAATATCAACAATGTTTTATTCATGAACTTCAATTTCGACCTTTATGTATATCGAAATATTCAAATTGGTGTAGGCAGGAGGGTGGGTAGCCGAATACGCTATCTGATCAGAGCAAGCCTCGATGTCTGGACTTTCCAGCTTAGTAGCATAGCGACCCCCACAAACCTGCTACACCGCCGTACTGGGAGTGTTGGGAGTGTTTCTCAATCCTCTGTTAGCGGTCGAAGGCGAGCACCGCCTGCTTGCCACATCACCTCTAATGGGCGGGTTGCCTCATGCTCTTTAAGGGCCAGTAGCCTTTGTGTACACTGCAACCTGTTCTCTCCTGACTGGCTCTTTATGTCGTCCATTCATGCTGAGGTTGGGTTGACAGCTGTGTATTTAGCGGGAACATGATGACTGAATCCCAACGGGGCAATACACCCTCGGTCCACATTCATTAATGTCAAAAGATAAAATCTAGAGTTGAATCATAGGCATCAGCGATTAACAATATCCTTGATATACATAATTATTATTCGAAATGAGAAAAATATATGGAGATAATTTTAAATAATGTAAATAACTCGGCGGTCATAAAAAATACTGCTATAACCGAAAAAAAAATTAAACCTGCACCATTATAACCCATGTATCTTGGGTTCAGTACATGGTCGAGACTTGAGCTGTTGACAAGTTAAATAATTTCTCTGCCACTATCTGTTCCGAATTCGGGACCTACTGCTCAGTAACTTTATTCAGAGTTTTATTGTTCAACCATTAATTCTTCACATGCGCGGAGATATGATATAAAGCTATTTTTAAAAACAGACAGATAATATTAATAGACCGGCTATGGCGGATAAATTAAATTTTGTCTCAACAGTCGTGAATCGACCCTGTGGGATTTTCAGACCCTCCTGGGGATCACCAAGCTTCGATAAAATGAATACCCTTAGTTGTGGGGAAAACTTAGCGGATGAGCTGAGTCTCGGCCAAATCACCTCTCTGCAAAAACGTCGGCTAAGTAACCTCTAACATAAACTGGACCAAAGGCCCTTTTTGGATTCTAGTGGTACACTTTCTTATCACAACCATTGTACTATTGGTAATATTTAGTACGGTTCATAATTTTTAATTCTAAACTATAAATTCTCAATATATAATAAAATGTACAATATAAAATCTGGATTTGGGACCAAGAGCTCAGCAACTTTATTTATTTATTGTTCAACTATTAATCCATCAATGGAGCAGAGATAAAATATTATGCTATTTTTAAAAACAATTAGATAATTAGAAACACAACAATGATTGTCTAGCACAAATGCAGTACGTATAACAACGTTACGTCATAATTAAATAAATTTCAAGTTAGTGATAATTGCGGGTATCTGTTAATCAATTGCCAAATTAAACTAATGTTAATGTTCAATTATCCCATTGAAATCAAAATTTAAATTGTCCTGGAGTGGAATCAAAATTTAAATTAAAACGTTTTCAGAATAAATATTAAATTTTCGTAAGCATTCATACAAGGAATAAGGTCAGAGACGTGGGGATACACGTGGCTTGGAATTAAAGTATGTTTAAAAATTCATACATCTCCAAGTCAACTAATTAAGTTAGCTTGGTCAGGAAGATGAGAGGGGAAAAAACATCAGAAAAATAAAGAGAATATTCAATGCAATCAAGAGCAGGGGGACCCACAAGCAGAATATATACAAGTTTATAATCTTATCTCCAGCCCTCTGACGCTTTTTCCTCCAGAAACAAAAAATTAATCCAAGGTTTAAGAAGATTAGATAATTAGGAAAAACAGAAGGAATAAGAAACAAAACACAGATTGAGGAAAACAATGCGGTGGTTTAGATTCCAATCAGGTATAGCCGAGGTATACACTCGGAAAAGAAAAAGACATAAGAAACAAGAGAAGAGGAAGTAGATGCACAAAGTAATAATGTGGCTTACGAATCCATGGATTTGTGTGGAATTAAATATTACGAACCGTTCCAAGCATTACTAAGAGTATAATGGTTGTGGAAAACAAAAAATCTATAAATGGTCTTGGATCCAGTACATAGTAAAGTCTGTTCTGTTTCTAAGCCTAAACGTATGTGCAGGGAAGTGATTTGGTCGAGATCTAACTCATCCGCAATGTTTTCCGGTACTAAGGGTACCAAGAGCCTTGGTGATCCCCAGGAGGGTCTATATGTGAATCTCACAGGATATATATAGGCCATAGATTGATTTATTATGCTTTATCTACTAATCAATTAATAATCATTACCATAATTAGGAGAAGAGATCTCTGAAATAGAGTTCGAATCGGCTATGGTAGATAAATTAAATATTATCCCAACTTCATAGAGGGGAGCAGAGTGGGTCGGTGGTAGAGCACTGAGTTGCCATGCCGAAGGAATTGGGTTCAAATCCCACTCAGTGGCAGACTTTTGTTCAATCTGTTAGAGGCCGAGGGTGGATCCTATGGGATCTAGTACCCTCCTGAGGCTCACAGGCTCTTTAAAGTATATATCCAAAATATGGAAGGAAATCTAGGACAGATCAGCGTGATCTAGGATAAATCAACCCACGCACATCCGTTTTCCATGAAACAGTGCAGTCTATATCAATTGCTGAATCCCACAACTATCACGGGTTGGTTGAGGTTTTTTTTTTAAGTTTATGTAGGTTGGGTGAGTCCTAGATCGAGTAAACTTCATGTCCGGCGGCTATCAGATTAAATAATAGTCTGCCAGTAGCCGGATTTGAACCTCAGCACGGAACATTGAGCGTTATCACTGGATCATTCTGCTCCCTAAATACCTCCAAGTATATCATATTGAAACCTTCATGTATAAAATACATTATCCTTAAGAATTAGAGGGAGCTTTGTCAAGGACGCTAATTATCTATAGTATATCTCAGGAATCTGGAATTAAACTCAATTATAAGAGGAATAATGTATACTAAAATAAATAAAAAAGTATTTTTTCGTGAAAAAAACGTACTTGGACGTGAAGAGATAGGAAAGGAAACGATGGTGTGAAGATCTAGAAGGCAAAGGCAAGGAGGCGAAGGACGAGGAGTCCTCATTTCGGCCGACTTCCGGTGACCCATATCCCTCCCCCTCAACTCCCAAATCTTCACGAAGCCCAAAATATTTACCATACAATAGCATCTAGTTATCATTGCCGCCCTATAGCGTTTAGAAACATTGCCGACAAAAAAGGTTATAGATAATGCCAAGAGACAGTCGATATTTTTAGTGCCAGATCACGATTATTGCATTTCATGTCCCACTGACAGGGTGGGTCATGTTGCTTCAGAGGGAAAGATCTGTATGTCACCGATCAATCTGGCCACGCCTTTCGATTTATGAGACCTGCGATCGGGTAAAGTGACACTGCGTTCTACCTGGGCTCCATTAAGTGAGTTCAATTAAACTAATAAAAAAAATGTTGGGGTCACTTGTGGTAGCCAGCATAACAACTAACTATGCACAAGATCTCGGCAGATGACCTAGGGATTTTTTAAAGGGAGTAAAAAATCCTTAGTTATGCCGTTTCCTCGGAAGAGAAAAAGTGGGGTCCCAAGCCTGTATGATGTCAGGTACTCGTTCTGTATATAAGGTCTCTATCCTGATTTTATCTACATAGACATAATTTAGGACTCCCGCTGTGGCATCGCCTGATTAGCCATAGCAGGACAAGGTGACTTTAAATGAATAAACAAAAAAAATGTTTGGAAAAGTTTTGAATTTAATCTTGACTGGTTTCAGTAAATTCGTTTGTTTTTTTTCAATTTGAATTCACCGACGTTTCAAAAAAGAAATTTAATTTTTAAATAAGCATTAAATATTTATATACATAAGGAGCTAGTGTGGCCCAGCGAGCTAAGGTGCCATAAGTATTCAAAGTTAAACCACATAAATATCTGAATGACTGCGGGGGAAACCACATGGTTCGAAATCCCGAAAATGACTGTCCTACCACCAAGTAAGCAAGATCTGTTAATCTATAAGAGGCAATTGACAATTAAGTTGTTCACGATGTTAAATATCCGAAGGTTTGATCCAAGCATGGCGTAGGTGAAAGAAATATAGGTTTTCGTCTGTCTGTTGACCTGGAACTGTCATAATCTGTAGATCTATACTGATTAATCCCAATTCAAGAAAAATCTAGTAAGAAAGACACTGATCCTTAAGTATTTTGGGTCATGATGGTATGGGCAGCCAATAAAACCGGAAACTTTGGTTTTAATAGCGACATGTGTGCCGCCTTCCATACTCATATTACGAGCGCTGTTTCACATCATATTACGCGACCATAGATCGCTATGACATATAGCACCAATAACCATTACCTATATATATTCAATCTTCCATATCAGCCTAAGATATAAAAAAATTAAAATAAAAAGATAAAAAATCCTTTTTTTTATATAACATTAGCATATTTAAAACTAAATATAAGATTTATTTAAACATATTTAAACAAAAGAAAATAAAGATATCTTCGAATCTAGCAGTACAAACATATACAATCTATATATGACACTGGAAATTTGCAACACTAACGGATTTCTCACGATCTATGATAAAATCCGCATGCAAGGTACACACACATATTACTTCCCGCCAAACTTTCCAAATGACCGACTATTTTATCGGTTATTGACTCACTGTTCTTTTTTCACTGAAATTCCCTAGTTATCCTAACAATGTACGTTGATATAACATAGATGTCTGTATTAAGCACCTTGGTTATATATACCTTTTTTTTCCTATCAGAAAACATGTTTGTGGAGACTTGCTACGATGAGAATTCTCCTGTCGGCTCTGTTTCTTCAGAGGCAATATTTTATACGAACGAAAATGTTCCTCCCTTAATAAGCTGTCGTAACGTATCGTAAAATCAAAGCGACCGTTAATAAATTCCCGTGCAGACATTCGAAACCAGTCCTCGGCAGAGGTGAGGGTTGTTTCGACACCTCCTTCAGTCAATAAAATGGTCATTAAATCTGCTAAGCCTCTTAAGTAATTCAAGTAACGCTGCAATTAAACTGCCATTTCAGAGAAATAATTATCAAATCCATTATATCATATACGGCTAATGGCGAATGCCTCTGAAAAATATTCGTGGATTAAAAGTAATTCTTTCACCGATAGAGTGTAAAGAGTACGAATATTTTTTTTATTACTTATTATTTAAATGTAAAATGATAAAATCCTCCCAGAAAACACCTGTTTTAAACCTATACAAATATAAATAACTAGCTTATGCCCGCGGCTTCGCTCGCGTGGAATTTGGTCTCCCACATAAAGTTTCGTTTAAGTTCATTTTAAATAAATAATTTAATTATTTTTTTTTTAAATATAAGTTACTCGTTCATCCAAAATTTCTGATGTCTAACTACAAAACTGACGGATTCTATACAACCTTTGAATCCCTATTATATTAAAGGGGAAACCCTTGGGGTGGAATTATCCAAATTTTTTTCTTAAACTATACAAAGAACCTATCTACAAATTTCAAGATGCTAAGTTCCTGATTTGCCTTTAATTATGTACTATAACGGGGGGGGGGATATGCCCCCGTGCTCCCACATAAATCTGCCCTTGCTGTGGCCTATGATGTATAACCTATTTTACTCAATAAGTTTCTTCCAAATCCGTTCAGTAGTTTTTGCGTGAATGAATAACAAACATAAATACAAATATTCGCATTTATAATGTTAATAGGATATGAAAATAATAGTTTCACTCATGTTCTTTCTGTTATTTTACCCACTATTATCGTGTGATTTGCCTTTAATTATGTACTATAATGAATTCTCCACAGTGCCTAAAAACTGGGCACGTGCCCCCGTGCGCCTCCCCCCCCCTAAATCCGCGCTTGCTATAGCCTATGTGTTATTCTGATGTATAACCTATAATACTGTAAAGTTTCATCCAAATCTGTTAAGTAGTTTTTGCGTGAAACACAGACAAACATACAAACTTTCACATTTATAATATTAGTAAGATTAGTAGGATATCAAAACAAATAAATAGTTTCACTCATGTTCTTTCTGTTATTTAAGCAATTATGATCATATGATTTGCCTTTAATTATGTACTATAATGAATTCTCCACAGTACCTAAAAACTGTCGGAAGGGGGAGACACGTGCCCCCGTGCGCCACCCCCCTAAATCCGCGCTTGCTATAGCCTATGTGTTATTCTGATGTATAGCCTATATTACTGTAAATTGTCATCCAAATCCATTCAGTAGTTTTTACATGAAAGAGAGACAAACATACAAACTTTCACATTTATAATATTAGTAAGATTTCAGAAATAAAAATAGGTTTCGGAGTCGGTTAATTTTCTTAAGAACTCCTAATCAACCGTATCAACTTCGATAATAATGTGTGATTTGCTAATTTTTTTTTTATCTCCAACAGATAAACTCAAGGGCAATTAATATTAGGGTTGTAGAGCTGATTCAATAACTACAAACGAAAATGTTCCACCCTTAATAAGGTGTCGTAACGTATCGCAAAATCAAAGCGACCGTAAAAACAAAAAATTAAGAATTGAAATAACAAATAAATATTTAAAATCTAAAATAGATGACAATTTGTCTATCTGAACCACTAATAAATTCTATCTTTGCTAATGTTATTTATTTTTGCTATAACAGTATTTATTTATAAGGTTAATTCAAGTGATTAGATATCTAGCATCTAAATACAGAATAACAAGCCTAAAATAGTTTTGAAGTTGTTGGGATATCTGTGCTACTGAAAAATGGATATTGCAGTATTGGACTTTGATATTAAATAATATCTACTTTTGACATATGTCCTGAAAAACAAAATTATTCTTGAAGTACAACAAATACAAATTTTGCACCTGAGCATTAATCAGGAATAAATGCCATCTATTCACTGTGCCGAATGCCATTGATACCAATACCGATTTTCAAAGCATCGAGGGTATGACCCAAGGGCGAATTTGAAAAACAACGAACAGATAATAGCGAACCAGATCAGCGTAAAAAGCTCTGTGACACGTCCGGAATAAATTAAAACTCTTGTTTTTCTCATTTTCTAATATTCAGAAGCATGCAGAACTAAACAGGCCTTTCTCAACGAACGTTCAAAATATGTTTTGTCTTGATCATAACTAGAACCAAATCATAACCATGATCATATGATCATAACCAATATTTTTCCGACCTTAAGAATGAATAATTATTTGTTACTTTTCCCTACAAGGTGCGATGGACTATCCACCTTGATTTTGAAGCCCTGAAACCTTCTGCAGGTACCTAAGGTTTTCAAGCAGATGTCACGAATGCCATCAAACAAGAGTATGAAAGCCCAGAATAAATAAACAAAATTCAAAAGTTTTATAAAAAACTAATTTTAATTAAATTAAAAATGTTCCAATCAAAAGTACTGTGACTTGTCTCAAAAGCACCTTGGTATGTCAACAACAAAACTGCATACTGACTTAAAAATACTAACCATTGACGGATACATACGAACATCCTAGAAAGGCATCAAGAAAAACTACACGGACATCCAACCCCATTAATAGAACAAATGGCCTCGACTCTCATGCCTACTAGGAGGAGACTAAAAAGAACGTGGATGAGGGATCTGCAATCGTAAGAGTGATAAATGTAGCCACGGGAGAGGTGTCAACTGTTTTCTTGTGACAGGTAAGGAAAGAAATATAAAGTGATAAATTTAGAATATATTCCTAGCTTATGCGGTTAGAGAGCTCACTGTTATAGGGTTCAATGAGTAATTTCTAAAAAGGCACAGGGTGTTTGGTCAAATTCTAGTTTGAAATTTAAATTTATTCCTTTTCTAGTTGCTGAGTTAATCTTTCTTTTTTAGTTATCTACAAACACACCTTTTTTTATTAATCAATATGTACAACAACAGCGTTTCGGACTCCTGTGTTTCACAGGATTCATATTAACCATAAAAATATGAGGTCAGAATTACTTAAAATCTGTAGCAGCCCTAGAGGAGACTAGTGCTCTGTAGATGGTAGGGCCGTAACTGTTTCTAAGCCAACAGTCGTACAGGAAACGTTCGAGATCACGTTCAACCGCTTGGTTAAGCCCCAGGGTGCTTACTTTATAAAGGCTGGATGAGCTCAGAGTCGATCTATGGCTGTTAATATAGCTGACTAAATAATTGATGTGTCGTATTAAGATTGAAAACGGGACCTTTAACTAAGCTGCTCGGTGCTCTACACACCAAGATATCCCGTTCCCACATATGCCATAACTAAGAAAACAACCGATTGCAGGAAGTACTACAGCTTTGGAAAACATAATTCGGTTGGGATTCGGTAGGCAAGAACAATTCCAATACCGAAAATAAAACTCGTACACCCACCGAACCACTTTTTCTGTTCTTAATTGGGAATGAGCAATCGGAACTTTCAAAAGCTAACAGGTTTGCCTGGGAACGTTCTGCCATTGCCTTTTTTACGTTTCCTATTGTAAAATATTATGAACTAAAATAAATATTTTTTATCCCTTACGTTTATCAACTTTCATTGAAACTAACCGCACAAAGACCTCGATATACTTGCTTGTGTGAGAAGGGCGAATAAAATTCTTTAAGTAGTGCCTAGGTAATTGTTGACTAATTGTACAGCTCATGTGTGGAAACAACAAAGAACTGTCAGATTTAATCTCTGCTGTTAATGTGCAGTTGTTTTAACCTTAAACGTTCTTACAATCCACACTAGATGAAATTCGAATCGTCTTTACATTTACTTCTTTTTCTTTATTCATCTGAATTGGTACCATTGTTTTAAAGCTGGTATTCATAAATAATCATAATTGGCTTATTTTAAATATATAATTAAGTTATTCCTATTCACACTACGCTATAGGTTTTAGATTCGAAACCGCCTCTTGCAGATAAATTACCATGATCTGGTAACCACTACTAATCGACCTTGTGGGATCTGCTATACCACTCGCGGCATCTGAAGCATCTAAAATGTGGATACCCTAAATTGGAGAGAACAACTGGCGTTGGAGCGTGGTCTTCACCAAATCACCTCCCTGCGCAACCGTTCGCTAAGAAACAGTACCATTTAGTATTTTTACCTCCTCATTAGAGAAAATAGAGAAGCTTTGTAATTCTTCAAGAAGTGAAAATTTTCCATCTACGTTTCACTGCTTATACTTTACAAATATTAAGAAACATATTTGGTCTCGTTTATGTCAGTCTGTGTGAATCAAATCATTGTAAAAGGCGTCCAAGGCTCGTATTCCCGTTAACTTTATTTTTATAATTATATATATATATATATATATATATATATATTTTTATAATTATATATATATATATATATATATATATTTTTATAATTATATATATATATATATATATATATATATATATATATATATATATATATATATTTTTATAATTATATATATATATATATATATATATATATATATATATATATATATATAATTATAAAAATATATATATATATATATTCAGATTTCTGTTCAGAGTTGCCAAATAAATTGCTATTATGTTACCTTGATATTTGTAAAAAATAACAAGGTAACTAACCTTAAAATGTTTCAATGAAACAAAAATAATCATATAAGGGAAATTCCTTTTAAAAAATCGGCTAACCCTATGCTTCCTACACACAGTTTATTTATATTGCTATTAAAAAAATTGTATTGTATGAACATTTCAGTGTAGTCATTAATTAATTAATTAATTTAAACATAAATGACTGGAAGCTAGGACATAGGTACAGTAGCAAAATGGCTGACTTAAATAGCATTTCAAATACGCGCAATAACGCAAATTAAATGTCATTTGCGAATATCTGTTACGCCACTTGACTATAATGTACTGCCGTTAATCTCAGTTGTCACCCGAGACCTTTTGCACAAGCGGGGGTTTAGGCGTACCCCGTGGGAAGAGCCTTGGGAATTAATTTCAATCCGTTTCAAAATCCGATATATCTTTCTTGTTGAGTAAACGTAATTCAGCAATTACAGGTTCAATAGCACTTGCCGTATTATTGGCCGTTTCTCGGTTATCGGACAGATATATCTCCTACACGTCCGCATGAGGAATGGTCTGGCGGATTGTGTGGGTAGGGGTTGCGCAAGAAGTCGGTTCTGGAAGGAATGCATTCAAGGTCGGAGTTCTGGATTAATTGGAATTTAAGAAAGCCGGTCAATCGTGATTGACAAATTATTCGTATCATGAACTCTTTGAATTACCTAAATTTCAATAAATGTCTTTTTGAAGCCATGGGTGGGTTCAAATTAGGCTGTAGCCTTGGAAATAGCTATAAACTATTCTTTCACTGAAAGTAATTACAGTAGAATAAATCACTACACCTAAATAACTCAAAATTCAACATTTTTTCATATAAATACGAGTTTCGACAGATTTATAAAAAAAGAGATGCCGATAAAAATTTAAATAACATTTAGATAAATTATAACTAAATAGCTATTATTTTTTACTAAATCGAAATTAATTGGCTATGTTTAAGAAAATCGGAAAATGATAAAAAAAATTCTCTTGTCCTGGATCACGCTCAACCGCCAGAGTTTCCCCGTTATATTGATTACCCACTTTACTGGGGCTGTGTGAGCCCCAGGAGGGTCCTAGATCCCTTAGGGCCCATCTCTACTAAATAAAAGCATCCCCGGCAGCGGGAATTGATCCAGGATTTTCGACATGGCAACTCAGTGCTCTTATATTTAAATATAAGAGATGGTCAGCATTCTTCATTTTTCTTTGTTGATTGCAATGTTTCGTTATTAAAATTATAACACGAAAAGTAAATTTTATTGGGTTTTTTTTCATGATCTTGTGATACTGATTCAAAAACGGTTTACGTTTTCAGTCTACATTTATAAATGCCTGAGATATAGGCCTCTTAAATCTATTACCGAATTCTATTTTGAAGCAGCTGGTATTTTTGAGTTATGAAGAATAGCAGTAGACGGTAGACTGATTTCTTTTTGTTTTGTTTAATTTATATTTGGATTTTAGGTATTCTTTCCTAAAGTAAAAATATTGAAAGGAAGGGTTAAATGTTTTTCTTTGTGGATTAAAATGTATCATTATTAAAAATAACAAAGAAAAAGAGAATAAATCATTTTTTGGCTGCTGAATTGGTTGAGCACATAAATTCCTAACAACTTGTCACCCCAATGATTATTTATTCCGTTTAGACTTTTTTCTAATCTGTTATATATTTAAATAAATGCATTTTAAAATATTTAAAATCTACATTATTCTCCTCAACTCATAAAGATTGAAGGCTTACCCGTTCAATAAAATCAATAGAATCTCTGAGAGAGAAACGGAAAAGGCGACAACAAAAGTTAATTTTTTTTTGTTAGGATTGAAATGATCCTAAAACGTGTAAAATAATACAAGTGAGATTTAAAAATAGCGTACAGGCAAACAGCTTGAGAACCCCGTGGGCGATAAAACTGCCTTAGTCTGGCGTTTTCGCTCAAGGAGTTCGCTATTAGGTGTTCGCCACGTCATACTCCCACTACAAAACTTTAAATACTTCTTCAAATGAATTCTATCAGATATTAAACCATTGAAATTCTTAATTTTTTTAAATATTGAATTTTCAATTTGGGAGTCCGACATTACGGCATCAAATTAAACAGAACTTTAATTTTAACTTTTTATTTCTTTAATTAATTAATTTTATTTATTCCAAAAAAAATCACTCCACCATCGTTAAGATTATATTGCATTCCAAACAATTCTATTTGTCGATTTTATATTTTGATGTTTTTTCTGACAGTGATCTTGAAGTCAGTAAACGAATACGAGTGATGTCTCGAGGCTTTATTGCTCTCATAATATTCATCCCCAGCGGTGAAAAATAAGCTTCTAGTAAGTGTATGTATATAAAGTTAGTGTTAATCTGTACCCAATCAGAAAGTAATTTAAACACTTGATTATTACTAACCGAAAATTTACAAAAAGTATGTAACTATCAGAGCAAGAATATGTTAACGATGAAATCCCTTAAATCGCTACGTATATATTGTATAAAATATAAAATATGTATAAATATATATGTATTAATTTGTTATTCGATTATCAATAAGGAATGGATATATTTAGTTTCATGAGCATTAAAAGGTTCATCGCCCAGTTTTTTTTTACCTTAACTTTGTTTACAATACCTTATTTTTTTTAAATAAAATTGCATAACAACTACTGTACTTGAAAGTTGCCCGACCGGAGGCCTTGTTTGGTAAAGGAAGTAAAAATTACTTAGTTATGTAGTCCTTCGGAAGGGACATAAAACGGTAGTCCTGAGCTTGTGCGGTACTGTTAAAGATACCGATCCTAATTATGTCCGGATAGGCAATTTTAAGACCTCCCATTGTAGCTTAGTCCGATTATCCAATGTTGCATAAAGTGACTTTAGATAAATAAACAATACTTAAAAGGTTTTCCAATAAATGAAATGAATACCATAATAAAAAAAAGTCATTTAGATTCTTCACATTTATTATATATATATGCAATTATTAAAATTTAATATGGTAAGAAAAATAGATGAAAAAAACTATTGATCCTGACTACTAGACCCTAAAAACTAGCTCATTCCTATGTATAACCTATGCCTGCTTCAATAGCATCTGACCACCTTGTCATGTGCTAGCTCATGATCATCAAGCAGTATGACAAAGTGCAAACATAAGCTCACTGTTCGTATCAAAAGAATGGAAATAAGTTCGAAAATAAAAATGTTCGAAAATATGTTGCAAATGAAAATTATAAATATCTATCATATTATCTATTAATAATAATATAATATTATCTATCATACTTGAGAAAATGAAAAATATAATTTCCGTGGCAGTTGTGTAAATGAGCTGATTTTTTTTTTCTTTTGTCAACAAATACGGTTTAATGAAATATTTTGTTCTTGACATGGAATGAAAATGAAACAATATTGGCATGAAATATTGACACTAAAAACAATGCAAACAAAAATAATTATGAAGGGTCTTGGATTCTTGATGTAGAAAATACTGTTCATAAAACATTCCCCAAATTTATGCATAACCGCCAAGTTTTTTCCTTACTTAAGGGCCCCCAATTCATAGACCTCTTACAGGTCCATTCTAAGGCTGTTAATAAATAACAATTTAAATTTTCGCATATAAGATTCAATATTCAAACCATATGTCTCAACATTGATAAAACTGTTTTATTACTTCATAAATAAAAATAGAACATTTTAACATTTCTGAGCACCGGGGATAAAGTAAACCATGTCCACAAAATAGGTAAAATTTTATGTAAATTGTCATAATTAAAACTATCCTCTATACTTCCAGTTACTTATCAATGCCAATAGCAGTTCTAATAATTTTCTTTAAGATGTTCCTGAAAGTAACGAAGAAAAATTTATAGTTCAAAGTTATAAAAAAAAAATCGGACCTCCTGAGCAAATATAAAAATTTGGCATGGTATCCTTTACCTCTGGAGGACAAATATTTTCATTAGGCCTAGCATTTGGATACACCATAAGTATCAATCTTCGGTCAAGAAAAATTTGTAAAATGGTTCAAGATAAACTTTGTACTAGGGTTTTAGATCCTATCCAAGGTTTTGGACGATCCTTTAATATCTTAGAAAAGACAAGCGGGATTCCGTAACCTATTGAACCTATAAAAAACTATGTTTTCTCTCACATGCTCATAATCAGTTTTTTTCCTCTCCCTCTCTCCTATCTAAGAATAACCTTTCCTCCCGGACTAACCCAGGACACAAAGACACGTACCGTTATCAACCTTGACCCTGAGGCGTGCAAGAACGGCCCAAACCACGCCCGTTCCGATCCATTATAGAAGCACCTTCATTGTAGCCGTATCCAGGGCAACCATTTGCATAATCCAATCTCTGCTCAGGTCTCGAGGATCCGGCGTAACCGAAATCTGACGAGAACATAATTGAGCCTGTAATCTCCAGTTTGGCAAGTGCTATAGTAGTCAATTGGCAGAGCATAATATGCAAAGATAAAACGATAAAAATTAAAACAAAAATCGAATCCGCATGAAAAAAAAAAAGGTTGTGCTCTTCTTTACTGGTTTAAAAATCTGTTTTGTTAAAGAAGACAATCTTTTAACATTAATAGATACATTTATTATTAATACTGATGATTAAATTTTATCGGTCAATACTCGTTACTTTGTTACGAACAAAGTAATCCATAATGACCTTAATGTCCCATTTCTTGCTGACTTGGCCCGAATCCCAAATCAATTTTTTCATGATAAACTACATTCCCACTCAAACCCACTAGTTTCAAACCTAGCAATCTCTTCAATTCCTGATAATCCTCCGAGGTGTCTGAAAAGAAGATGATCTCGTGATCTTTTAAGTTGAGCTTTCTATTTCAGTACTACCACTGGGTAGTTTCTCTACTTGTCTTTAATCTTAACATGTAACAATCATCCTATTTACTTGTTGTATTAGTATAATACAGTTGTAAATTTCATTGGATAAATTATTAAAAAAAAAAATTTATCGGAAAATACAAAACAAAATTATCACATGAACAGCTTTATTTTAATATTAAACCAGTTATTATTAATATATATGTATTAATTTATAATAAAAAAAATTTATTTAAATTTGTATTTTCCAGTTTAGCAAGTTCGGGAAGACCTGAATTAAGAGAGCATACTATATAAAAGTAAACCTGTTCTTATAAAACAAAAAATTAATAGTTTCTAATAGAAAATTGAAAAATGCAAGATTTCAATTTTTTTTATTTCAGAATATGCTATGTAGAAATATATGCCTACCCCTTAGACAATTAATTAACACAAAAAACAATTTTGCTATACATTTACGTAAATAAAATATTCATTATTCTTACATTATAGATTTTGATGCACAGATAATTTGAAAAGTAACTGGGAAAAAACATTAAACGCTCATAATAATAAAAGATGATGAAAAAATTCCCTCATAAGTTTTATTAGATCTCTTACTGTATAAAATACAGATATATAAATAAATCCCGAAGAAAGAAGAATATCTTACAATTCACGTTGAATTTACAACGGTCGAGAAGAAAAATTTATCAAGACTGTTGTTGTGGGAGCATTAATCAGCCTGAACTAAAAGAGCTTCTGCACAAGTTGTTCATTATCCTTAGTTGAGCCTACACTTCTCACGGACTTAACTGCTTAATAAACATAACGTATGTAGTAAGGTAAAACTATGATTTTTAATTAATTTTATTAGTTTTATATATTAATTAAACCGATTTTACTGATCATAATTAACACCTATCTAAGATCTAAATAAATTGGAAACAATACTTGACACTAACAAGGGTTTCAAAACACAATTAAAGATTTTTTTTTTATTATATGAATAAAATTGAGTGAATTAGAATAAAATTATGAACAGATATTTAAATATACTGTGCAAAAATGAATAGGGATATTGCTAATTTTGTAGTATATACTTTACATAGCATTTATATTATTATGGCAATGTTTATACTTTACAATATTTAATGTAGTATAATTTCTAATAAACATTAATGTTTTTTATAATAACTATAGGGCAAAGTAATTTTATAGTACTAGGCAAAGTAAATATAACAAAATTAGTGGAATCCCTATTCATTTTTGAGCAGTTTAAATTGTATCTTAGGAAAGATATTCAAACCGCTTAGAAACGAATAAAATCAATATCGTCGGAATTTTTTTGAAACACATAACATTCAAATTTAAAACTTCCATAACCCAAGAACTCTGCTGTAAATAAAAAAAAACGACTACAAAAATAATAGTAAAAACGATGTTTATGCAAAACAAAGTAGAATTTTTATTTATTAGGGAGCGGAGTGGCTCAGTTGTAGAGCGCTGTGTTGGCATGCTGAAGGTTCTGTTTAAAATTCCTCCCGCTCGTAGACTTTTAGTTAATCTGTTAGCACGCGGGGATGGAATCCATGGGATCTAGAATCCTCCTGGAGCTCACAAAGCCTCTTTAAAGTGGGTACCCAAAATAATGGGAGAAATCTGGCTGTTGAGCTTGATCTCGGATAGATCACCTCCCTGCACATCTGTTGACTAAGATACAGTAAAGCCTCTACCTTGTACTCAACCTATACAACATCGCATGTTGTAGTGATACAGGTTTTATTTATATAAATAAGGAATTGGGAGAAAAAAAAAGACTAAATTACAAAATGAAACAATTTTCTCTTATCTATTGAAAAAAAAAATATTATCATCTGCTTTGTACTTTTCATTTGTTTCATCATTTTATGGTTACATTTCTAATATTTTACTTAACAATGCAATGGACATTTTAACTTTGTCAAGGTTTAAATATATAGAATGAACAAGCTATTCAAGCGGCATGTAATAATTTAAAACCAATATACCGTTTAAATAGAAAGAATATTTATAAGTCAAAACGGTTTGTTTTGCGGTAATAAAATAGACTTTTCAAACGAATGTTTGGATAATGCAATACACCCTGCTGATCTAAAAATGCAAAAGCAGTTATTTACTTTGAAAGCTATTTAAATTTAACAAGAAAGCATATTTATACATCTGTCGGGAAACTTATCAATCATTTATTTTATATATTTTTAAATCTATTAATATTTTCTTGGCCTTCATTTAAATTTCAAAGAGAATAAAGAATTTTACGGAAAATATATTACAATATGTAACAAACTTAAATTGAAAGAATAAATATGTTCGTGCATTTGAATGACTGTCAACTTGATCCAATATTTCTGCCATTTTTCCAATTATTCATTTTTCCAATTTCTTAATTCATACAATTAACTTTTTTAAATAAATAAAAGATATAAAATAGATCAATATAGATCAAAAATTACTAATTTATATTAATTGACCATTCATGATGACTATATATTGAAGAAGAAAACAAATTAAAATACTATTTTAATAATAATAATAATCAAAAACAGTCCAAAGTACAAATTTCAAAAATTGTTAATTGACCATGGAGTACACTGTAACTCTAAGCTTTGTAAGAAATATTTTAAATTATATGACAATCAACCAAAAAGGTATCTATATTTTATTCAGTATTTTGGGACATGTTTGTATGTAAAATTATGTATTTATTTGATTTGTCTTTTATTTTTAGGTTGAAAATGTACAAATTTATATTTAAAAAAATTTTTTAGAGAATATTTGTAAAATTAAATAACGTTAAAGGACTTATAAATAATGTAAATTGAGAATGACATAAAATTGTTGAAACGTTTTTAAATAAAGAAAAATAATATATGACTGGAAAAAGGTTTTAATTTACTCACTTGAATGATTGACTAAGAAAGATGTACTCCAGTTACAAAAACAAGATAATTAAAATATAAAATATATTATATATTTTTAAATCTATTAATATTTTCTTGGCCTTCACTTAAATTTCAAAGAGAATAAAGAATTTTACGGAAAATATATTACAATATGTAACAAACTTAAATTGAAAGAATAAATATATTCGTGCATTTGAATGACTGTCAACTTGATCCAATATTTCTGCCATATATAATAAATAATAAATAAAAACAAAGTGTACTATTACAACCCACAAGGCTATCAGGTTCAGAACACGGAACGGACAGTGCTGCTTCGCAGCCAACGGTTTTGCAGGGAGATGATTTGGCCAAGATCACGCTCAACTGCTATATTTTTACCTGATTAAATGTACCCATATTACGGTACCGTGGGTGAACCCCAGGAGGTTCAGAAGATCTCAATTAAAATAAAAACTTTAGTCGAATTCTGTTAAATAAATTAACTGATAGCATATTTTTTTTAAAAAATGGTAACTGATTTTTGTATACTTTCTAAAAAATATAGTCTAAGAACAGCAACCAAAGAGCTACATATTTCTAAGGCCTGAAATTTGAATGAAGAAACGAAAAACTATTTGAAATACATTGTTGATTTATAGGATATTATTATATCTAAAAGTAAATTACGATTATATTCTACAACTTGTGATTTTCTAGATAGCCATTATATTAAAATCGAAATAAATCAGAATTAGAATCAGTCTGACAGGATTCTAGTGTCAAGTGTGATCTCTATAGCCCCGAAGTTGACCTGCAATGTGGGCCGAAACGTCTGCTCACCAATCCACAGTTCTCCCTATATAAGAGAATTTTTTTTACCTCCACCCGGATCATTTTCTTCTTCATAGTAATCAGAATTATATTTCGAAAGTTATTAGTTTAACGTCGATGATTTTTTATAAAAAAATGAATAAATGAAAGACATTTTCAAATGCATATGCATTGATAACCAGCACCAAGATCTTTCATTATAATTAACGATATTTATGGAATACTCATACATTCAACCAATAATTACTATATATCATTCATCAATGTGGTCATTTAATAAATATTTAATACTAAACTGTAAATCATCAATTTTCGAACTCTTGTTAGCGCTAATAAATCACAAGGCTCAGAGAGACAGGATAGTATTTATACAAAAAAAAAATCCCTCCCACAAAGTTGTTATACACGAAATAAAGTTTAACAGAATATGAAATACGTAATTAGAAAATAATATTTTTGAGTTTATTTTCCCAACCAGTTTGCAGTATTATTCGTGTAATGATATTTCATATTTATTGAGGAAAATAACAGAAATTAAAAGCAAAATGACAACAATAATTTATAAGATATGGAAAAATAAAAAATCATAAAATGTAATACACTATCGAATAATATGATTATGGTCACATAAAATTGGGAATATATACAGATATTAAAGTGATCATTTACAGAATTTAAGGCTTAGGTGTGGCGTATTTTAAATCCAAAAAACTAAAAATAAAACTCATCCCCTCAAAATTGATATGAGTTGAATAATAGTTTGTTTTAAAATTTTATTTTAAAAAAATAAAATAAAATTTTAGATAAAGAACAAATAAAAAATAAAAACATGAAATATTCAAATTCTAAATAAAGAAAAAGATCATATTTAATTATCACATTATCGTTATTAAAAATGTAAAATAAACTGTAAATTTTGTAATGAAAACTAAAAACTTAAACACACATACGCAGATATTGTATTAAATTAAAATGTAATAAATATAGCATATTCAATTATATTTTATTTCAAAAAGACAATACAGCAAGAAAGAAATTATGAGGAAAAGAAGTATAAGGAATATGAAAAAAAAAAAAAAGATTCTGTTACAAATTAGAGTTTATACTTTTATACAGAAAATAAATGTAAGTTAAGATGAAGAAAAAAGAGGTCAGAAAAATTCTCTAACTGAGAATTCTTTATTGCTAAAGCCAAATTTTGAACTCCACCAGGACAATTTTCTCATATCTACAAGCTCACCTAATATTATTCAACAAATAAATAGAAGTTAACTATTAAATATTAATGAAAATAATATAAAATGTTTTGCAGGAATATCGTGTGTCTGATGTGAAGAATACCACGAAACGTCAAAAAATGGAAATGAAATGTGATTTGTAAACAAATAAATCATAAACTGGAAGTCCTAGCTGATCATTAATCAAAAAGATCCTTGGAAACCTCCCTGACTGTTATAAATAATAAAGATAACAACTTTATCAAATTAAACAAAACATGCGATAAGGAATAATGTAGTTACCGAAGGCAGGAAGAGACCTTACAGCAATTGCAAAGAAAATATCAAGACTTAGATTTCGGCGATTATTATTTATATTTTTAAAAAACATATATCTTAACCTCGAATTAAATAACATAAATTAATTAATATTTATGAGGTAATATAAGTAAAATAAATGTTGACTAAAGCCCTAAACTTGAGAGATTAATGCCCATCATTTCGGGTTTCACAATCAGTTCCTTTTCAACAAGTCGAGGTTGGTCCACGTCTTGAATGTTATCCGTGGCCATGTCGTGAAGAAATCGACAAATGGTGCCTGATAATTTATAGTGAAAGCTTATAACTTCTCAGTATGTAAGAGTTTGCTTAGAAAAAAAGGTCAGAACATTTTCTGTATTTTCAGCAGAGATAAATTTAGCTAGTTTAAGTTTTGAAGGCTGGTATAAGTGTCTGCTTCAATTATTTCACCAGTCAATTTAACCCATTGTACAGTCCTGTTTTTTATTTTTTTATTTTTTAATTGGCCATTATAATTGATGCCGAATTATTTTCAATATACAAAGGCTAACCATATGAATAGTCGTAGAGTTATCTAAAATATCTAATTAGCATAAGAGATTATTATTTTCAATATTAAAGAAAGAAACCTACATTTTGATGTATAATTATTTATTTTACCAATCTTGTTTTCAATATTGTCCGACTTAAAAGCAAATTTACTTTAATTCATTATTATAGTATCTGATTGAAAAGTAATCATTCATATCAATGAATGCAAGAATGAAGAATCGAGTTGTATCGTAAGCATACATCAGTTCATTACGAGAATAATAAATAAACCGTAGGATCCAAACAAAACAATAACAAAAAATATCTGAAACAATAATCAGGTAGATTTTAGATTTGACAATAAAACACGCATCGCTCTTTTATAGGAACAATGTCATAACTAAAAAAACCTAATGAATAGAGATATTGGAATGTTCAAAAAAAATGCTTGGTTTTGGTAATGCATAGAATTCCTATTGTAATGATGGTATTTAAATTATTTTATTAACCATTAGAAAATATTTAAAAGCTTAATTTATGTCATTATTCCCATAAAACTTCAAGTTCAAACATGATACAACTCAAAACAAGACTTATTTAAAAAATATTGCTTGAAGTGGAATATCAGATATCTCTTTTCTTGCTTCAACAAATACAATAGCTACTAATCTATATATTTGTAATGATATATTTTTAAACAGTTATCTTTTGGTAATTAATTATTCTCTTAAAACCTATATAATCAGTTATTATATAAATCACATCCTAAAAAATGGGAATACATAGAAGACAACAATCTGAAACGCTGACAGAAGTCGACCGACTAAATATCGTGGGAATTTTACTTTCTAATAATATTAACGCTAACCTACTTGAGCTTTTGGAGGAATCGGCTGGAAGACTTACGCATTCCTCTTTACAACTTTACTATATTTTTCTCGGATTTAATATCAGCGGATTTTGAACCATTCTAGGGTTAAAAAAACATATGTTTAGAATTAAAAAGGAAAAAGAATTATAAAAAAAAAATGTCGGAGGAAACTGGAAGGACTGGTTGGTGGTCAGTGAAAGTGTCCTGCGCCGGTGACGGCAGGATCACATCCTCCGATGGAAGTCCCATCCAAGGTTTAAGGATAAAGAGAAGAAAAAAAACAGAAAACATTTGTATTTTACTCGTGTCACGGGTGCGATCATCCTGCCGTCTATTTTTCTTCGGTTCGTAGAACTACCATTGATTGTCTCATCAGGATTTGCATAGTAGAAAGCTATTACGAAATACATCCTGCCAAGCAGGATCTCTGTTATTGAAGAAATAAAGATATGTCATTGAACTTAAGGCTCTGGTTCTATTGCAATTTTAGTTAACAGTATCCAAAATACAATACCATACAAATAAAAAAGATTCATATTCGGTCATGAGTTGGATAGGAAGAGTCAGGATGTTTATCCTAAACGTTTTTCGGGTCGAATCAGAAATTATAGCATATAATTAAAAAATTATTATTTGTGTATTCATCAGAAAGAAAATAATTGTAAATTAAAAGTATTTTTACAGAGAAAATAATTTATTAGCCCAATATATCATAGTGTAGTTAGTTTAATATAATACAATATGAATAATTTTAATACTTATCCCAATTAAGGACGTAGGAAATTAGTAAATTATTTTAGATTATCAAATGTTTTTTTTCTATTTATTTTTTTTAGCTTGATATTTATACGAGACGTTACCTTGACAGCGGCCTAGACGAAATGGAATTAGTAACCCAAATTTTGATGAAAATAAACTCTTCTTAACCTTGATAGCTCTCGACAGTTACGACTTCCGGGCATAAAACAGTCTCATTAAGTGATAGGTTATCCGTCGCTCTGTATCATTTCCTTTTTAATTATATTCAGCCGAATTCCAGAGATATTTTATGTTACTACTAGATCATAACTTTCAAAATCAATATATTTGATGTATTGTTGACCAAATAAATTTATATAATATAATAATAAAAAAATATTTATTTGAGAAATCATACAAATAACATTTGGCACATATTGTATTTTTGGTGTTCTTCGGAAAACCTCCCCTAGGGGATTCTCTTGAAAGCGTGCATGGAGAAACCTCCTATTGAAGGCACT
This sequence comes from Arma custos, assembly GCA_037127475.1. NCBI lineage: Eukaryota > Metazoa > Arthropoda > Insecta > Hemiptera > Pentatomidae > Arma > Arma custos. The sequence continues at coordinate 18,313,973 of CM073762.1, read as the reverse complement.
CCTAGCTTGGTATATCTCACTGTAGCAGCTCCCTCGATACGTTTCAGTATCATTGTCGGATTATATGGTAATTTGTCTGACAGTAATGATTGTACCAGTAAGTTTGGATGTCCAGCAACTGAGTCATGAAATTTTTTGTAGTTTTTCTTAATTGTGTCAGTCACGTGTGGCACGTTGGGATCTTTGTGTAATGTTTTATTAGTAATGTAAAAGGGACTATGTGCAATATAACGAAGGAATTTCGATTGAAAAATGGTCTGTATGTGGGATTATTTGCATGATCCCAACACTTGCGAGGCGTAGGTCCATATTGGTCTAAGTAGCATGTTGTACTTGAACCAATATGGACCTAAATAAATTTATAATAACGAATTTATACTGATCTTAAAATAATATTGATTTAAAATATAAAATTGTGATGATTTGTAATTCAATTTAGCATTTATCTATTTATTTTTTTTTACAAAATGGATTGGTCAACTGTTCAATTGTTATAATGTTTTATTTTAGTTTAATAAAAGTGTTATTTTATTTTAGTGCTGGTTATTATTCAGTTATTTAGCAACAGTTATAACTTCATTAAAGTAAAAATAAAAATCCTTACGACTACAACTCGAGAGGGATATCGTTCAGTTCAGTAACTCGTAAACACTGTACTCTTCATGTGCAAACGGTTGTGCACGGAGGTTATAAAACCGCTAGGTTTCCCCCTATTAAAGGTACACACATATTTGAGCCCCACGAGGATCTGCATATCTCAAAGGATCGATTCACAGATAATAATAGAATAAATGCGTGATAGTTGCCTTCAAAAATAAAAATGTATTATCTGAAATACACTACTTTTTGATATAAAAAAATATAAACAAACAGAAAATACTAGACCTACACACTGATTTAAATTATTTTTTAAACTAAAATGTTGCAATATCAATATTTAAATGAAATAAAGTTCAGTATAACGTATACAATACAATACAAATTATAAAACATAAATAAATATAATACAATATTATAAACATTTATAAAAATACAATATCATAAACATATAATATAATTAATCAATTACTAATTAGACTATAACACACAGATTTAAATGAATATTTTTTATCACAACTTTAAGGAAAAAATAAAATAAACTATCCTCAGAAAGAAGAAACCGAGACATTTTAAGATTAATTGCCTTAGTCAGCAAAACGATTATATCATTTACTTTCTAGGTTAATCAACCACAGCGGTTTATTTCTAGAAGTAAAATATAATATAGCGTTTCGTTTGCTCAAGGCGATAACGTAAATTATTGAAAAATTCCCTCAATTTTTATCTACAGTATATCAAAATGAATAAAAAATATTATTACATTATAGTTCAATGAGTCAATAACATTATATAACCTTGTACTTAATTCAGGATAATGAGTGCATTTCGATTCCAGGTAGTCCCAAGAGTTGTCATTCTTCCTATGTGTTATTAATCATATTGAAACCTGTTTTTCTAGGTTAATTACTAATGAGATTAAATTCGATATAATTAACGATGATTATACAAATCGATAAGTATAAGTCGCGAACGGTGTTTAATATTATTAGGTAATAAAATAATCGGTTGTTAAAAGGAAATGTGTCCGGTTAACTGTCGTTTTACCCGGTCTATCTGGTCATGATTATCCTAAAATATTTTACCTGTTGTAATTTCTATTAAATTTTTTAATAGTTAATAGTTTAATCCATTAAAACAGGCATTTGTATTGAACTTCTTGATAACGTTTTCCTTCTTAGCCCTGAAGATGACCTACATTATAGGCCGAAACGTCGGCACTTATAATAAATAAGTTAACGTTATTTGGTGTTATTAATGATTTCACCCCCAGACAAATTGTATCCTTCATTAAACTTCTTGAATTTTACAAATAGTCGTAAATAAATATTTTAAGAAATATTTATGGGTATTAGAAGAACAAGCCAATTATTCCACATTATATATTTATTAAACTAAAATTTACATTTTAAAAATATATATTCATTTAATTACCAATGAATAAACTAACCGCTTGAAATTTTATTTTGTTTACGCTTAAGATATTTTATTATATTTGTCCGCATTTTAAATCAGTTCCGCAATATTTTTCAATCGGCGCCTTTTCATTATAATAACATCGCATTAATAATATTCCTAATACTCACCGCTCAAGATGGCTAGCTATCCTTAAATTTCAGTACAAAGGTATCTATCGGTATCCAGTTCAGCAAATATTGAGAAGGTTTATTGTACAATAATCATACTAAAGAAAATTACTCATCCAAATAAATAACGGGTCTTGAGGGGTCACCTCTGGTCTAGTGGTTAGCATAACAACCTACCAGGCCAAAAATCGCGGGTTCAGAACCCAATTGATGGCCTTAGGATTTTTAAAGGGAGTAAAAGTCCTTTAGTTAGTTAGTCTGAGGACTGAACGATGTCCGGTACTCGTTTAAGACCCCTATCCTTAATTTTACCTGGATAGGCTTAATTTAGAACTCTCACTTTAGTAAATTGTGATTAGTCATAACAACTTAAAATGAAGTTATACGAAACTAACATAGGATCTTCCTAAACGACTCTAATATGGAAGCTAACAATAAAAACCGTTATACTGTAACCCCTGAAAGTTTTGGTTTTGTATATGACTCTACTATTTTTTAGTCGACGGTTGGAATGCCAGTGATTTGGAATGGCTGTGTGTGGCCCAGAATGGTCTGTAGACACCACGCGGTCAATCTTTATTCACATAGAAAGTAATTTATTCAAACTCAAGCAACACAACACACTACATATAGAGCTATCCCTCTCACCTAAAAGTGATGAGTTTGTAACAATATAAAGCAGAAGTCTCTATATGCCATCGTTTCCATTCTCACTACTGATCCAATGTTAGTCAATACCTGATGCCTAGAGAAATACTTATGATGAAAGGAATATTTTATATTTTGAGTATTTGGAAAAAAAAAATATGAATTTCTTTGTGCCTACCGATAACCCAGCTGCAATATAACTGTTAGGAGATGTCAATAGTTATCGATCTATCGAACACTATTGAAGGCATACCCACTGCAGGGAGCGATACTCACTCAATGAGTCGATGGACACAAAGAAAAATTCCCGAGCATTGAACGGGACCAATCTTTCAGGGCGGATGCGAACACAATCGGATGATTTAATCAGATCTTGCCCGGGTTCGTGTCACGTCGAGCGAGAGGAATCTCTCATGGCTCTTTGTTCTAGGATCGGTCATCGGGTTGATACAAACCCATCATGTAGAATGGATTTATCACCAGGCTATTTCAATCATTTAAACGTTTAAAATCAGAAATTGGACACTTCCTATCAGGTTCAAACCGATATGATTTTACTTGATAGAGAATATATCAAACGAATTCAGCATAGATTCTTCATAACAAAGCATATTCCCTCATGTTACACCCCAATGCATCCGAAACTCGACTAAAGAGTGGCATCATTAGATTTCCAGAGACCCGTCCTTGTTTAAACAAACCCGGTCTTCTGCATTTTAATATTCATGTTACAGCCTAAATCTAGCTATTTTCCTTTCCTTTAAAATACAAATTTATATTTAAATAACCATGAATGTCATGCTTGTAAATATTTAAATTGACTTTGCCTTGTTTTTAGAATAAATATTTTGAACCCAAAATCTTTCCTTCATTTTTAATTTGTTCCTCCGTATTCTTCTTAACATTCATTAAAACCCATAACCTTTTAAATCCTTTTTCATGGAACTTCTTCAGTTGAATTTGTAAAGTATTCTTCCCTAACTTCATTGAGGTTCATTCATTTTTCAACCTCCTCTATTATTACTCATCTGTGGGCGGGTTTGTTTTGGATAATATTTATAAACTCAATTTTCAAATTTTCATCTGTTTACATCTAACGGGGGTTATAAATGATAATATTATTTCTATAACTTATTATTCTAAGGATAACCAGAAAAATAAAAATAAATTATAAAAATGCCTTTCCTCCTGATGGACACAACTTCCTAGAGAGACCTATCGAGCCAAAATGGAAGGAAACGAGGAAATGGACGACCTAGAAATAATCGGGAAGAAGAGTAGAAAAAGGAAAAAAGTATTTCAAGAAGAGAGGACTGCAGCGGAACAGAAGAGCACAGTTGGAGGAAGACCAGGAGAACTGGAGAAGGCTGTGCAGAATTTCTCCTCACAATCCTTAGGCGGTTCAAGAGCGTAGCTTATGATGATGATGATGATGATTAGCTTTAACGTTATGACGTTTCTCTACGATTTGATAATCTAAAGTAGCAACCTCGAATCCGCATTATCGTTTCTTCAGAGAAGTGATTTGGTCAATATTACGCAGGATTTTCCTCTAATTGAGTGTGCTCATTTTATAAATTGGATTCCAAAGGAACAGAATAAATAATTTACCTGCCAAACCCAGCCTCGAAGTAAAAGCCCTTCAGTGATTCTGCATACTGAACCACCCTGTACTAGCTTTTATCTAGCAAGAACCCCCTTCGTATTATTCTTATCATATTCGGAATCGGAATATTTTCAACTACACATGACTTCGAGATACCGTACCCTTGGAAAGATCGGTACCGGCTAGAAGTTCACCTGGTACCAACCGGTTGAGAACCGTGCTACCGCGGTGACCGATAGAGGGGGCGGTCTAAAAATATACTCCAAGACCGGTTCTGGAGCCTCCAGCCGGAAATCGTGAAAGCCTCTCCTTCTCCTAGTCTTCAGCCCTTCGTCTCCTGAGGACCTCTGATCAAGTCTCAATGAGGATGTTGGTCGAAAATATATATATATTTTTTTCAGGAAGTTGCAGAGGTTCCGTTATGTACTTCTTAAACAAGGAGTAAGGCACCACTTGAAAATTGATCGAACAGGCAATACTGCAATTTATATTTTTTTAAAAACTGATTAAATTTAATAGTAAAGCACATACACATTTATATTTGAAAAGCCACCGTTTCAGGCTACTGCTACCTAGACAAACGCTCTAAGCCTCAAATTAATTACAAAATACTCATATAAAAGACTATTATAAGACCAATTTGAACTTACGAAGTAGAGCTTTTGGATTCAACAAAGCCATCGAATTTCTATCAGATCCTTAAAATTCAAAATCCATCGTAAAACCTTTAATGCTCATTACTTTGTTACCATAATGACCTCAATGTCCCATTAGTTACTAATGGGATTGATGTCATTACTAATGTCCCATTAGTTACTAAGGACTGATTTGGCCAGAGCCCGATGCCAGTCCTTTCAAGACAAACTTTGTTCCCAATCAAACCCACTAGTTTCAAACCTAGCTACTTCTTCAATTCCTGATAATCCTCAGAGGAGTCTGAAAAGAAGATGGCCTCCTGTCCTAACTTCAATCTGTTATTAGAGTACTACCACGGTTTCTCTACTTGTCATTATGTATCGTTCATGGTATTATATTTACCTACATTGTTATAATACAGTTCTAAATTTCTATAAATAAAAAAAAAATACAAATGCAACCATCATACAGAGAAATACAAAATCATCCTATGTAACAGAGAACAGAAATAATACCAGATTTGAAGCAATACTGCACACAGACAAGACCTAACAGCTTATTTGCACACGATTAGTAGTCGATAGATTGGAGGCCATTCACTATGAACAGCAGTTCTCCTTTAAGTTTTGTTTTCTTGACTTATTTCTGCAATGTAACCTTGTACCGGTATATATCTACAGGCTATACACACTTTCAAAGACGGTGATTTCGTTTTATTTATATACTTTTGGGAGGGGGCGGGAGGTGAGCAAGTATATAATCATCAAATACATTGAAATAAGTTCAGTTCATTTTATTCAAATGATTAGTTTTTGTTTTATTATAATGAGAGGGGTTTCTAAGGTGTTGTGTTACTAATATAAAGGTTACCCTAAGAGATAAACTAATTATTCTATTAACAACTGTTGAACGATTGTTGTCATCAAGAAACCATTTTTTTTTTGGCTCATCAAGCCTATAGAGGCTTGACTCATAGAATTGACATTATAGAATGAGGGTACCTTTAATTGGGAGAGAACTTGGCGTTTGACCGTGATTTCGGCCAAACCACGTTGCCTTAGAAAACGGTACTATCCCTACGATTTGCTGGCCCCAAGACTATGGTTTCTAGTGGCACGACTCCTTACTAAAATCAAGTCCATGTTGGCGGGCATTACAAGCATAAATTCGAGGAGAGAAGCATATAATGTACCATAAAAGGATTCCATAAAGTAATACAAAAAATGATAAAGAATAATAGATATTTTGTAAAGAGAAATTATTAGTAACACTTGCCTAATAAATACTCTTACAACATTTTTTCTTTACATAATAAAATATGTGATACATAATAAACGCTTATTTTTATTCAATTTGCTTTCCCTTTTTTTATAATTATCGTTAGATAGTAATTTCATCGAATTACTCTCATATTTAAAAATTTCTTACTGAGCATTTCAACTTTTTTTTACTGTATCACACATCAATTAGCAGTTTTTCAAGAGTTACACATCTATAAAGTGATTTATTTATTCAGTATTTCTATTTTATATTTATATATTTCTTAGGAGGGGGTCTACAATCGCCAAATACATTTTAATTTTTTTAGTTAATTTATTTATTTCCATTCAAGTGATAAGTTTTTAATTATCAGTATATGAACAACACCCACCTGAAAATTTAACATTTTACATATATGCTGTGGAAAGAATTGCCTATATATACCATATAAATTTCAGTTTAAAATAAAAATATTTTTGGTTAAAAAATAGAAGTTGAAAAAAAGTCTTACTAGGCAGTTTTTTTAATTTTTATTATTAATATTAAAGATTTGTTTTAGTTTTTAAATCTTATTGACATATAACAACTCATCCACTGACTATGCAGTTTTTCAAGAGTTGTCTATAAATGTATTTGTTTCAGGTAACTCCCCACCGACATGTTAAGGCGTTTCTACAGTCTTTGGAGATTCTACAAGAGACAAGGCACATCCTTGGCAGAGTATTCAATGGGCACAGTAGGTCAACGGAGCGTTGTGATCTTCGACCCAACGACATTACCATAAATCGTAATTTTTATTACTAAATTATTAGCAATAAAAATATATAAACATTTAAAACACAATAAAAATCTTTAAAATATCACTTAAAAACCACAAAGTACCTAACACAAGGTTGCATAAGACAACAAGGGTTTCTATATTTACAAAAATAGATAATGAATTGCTAATAAATACAAAGACTATTCACGAACATGACAGGTAAAATAGCTCGTCTGTAATCTCTGTTTTTAACAATCTATGTTTAACTCATTTATGCTCTACAAACAAACAACACCGGAGACAATACCCCTCAAGTAGATTATAAATTCAGCAGGAAAAAAAAATCTGTTCAAATGCACGATTATTTATAATTTTCGAAACCTTGAAGTCAAATTCGAATAAAGAAGAAGGAATTGTCGTTTTTAGGCTATAATTTTTAAACGAGTAAACTAGTATAAATGGGTATTTTGTTCTTTTACAAAAAAAAGTCATGAGAAGAAAACGGATTTTTTTGCCGAATCTATCAGAAAGGTATATGTTGATTTTGATTTTTATGCCAAGCAACAAACAGTCCATGAAGAGTCTTGGATCCAGTTCATGTTTGGGGTAGATTCTAGGCCAACAGTTTGTTGTAGAAGATGTTTTGGCCGCACGTGCCTTGTTTCGCCACTAATTAAGAGTATTCGAAGATAGGTGAGTCCAGGGATAGCCTGCAGATCCTACAAGATCAATACATAACTTACAATAGAATAAATTATTTCTCTTCCACATCTTGATTCGAATCCAGATCTACAGATATTTAGCATAGTGCCCTTACATACTGTAAGTATTAAATTCTTATAAACTTAAATAAAGATAAAGATTATGTATTTTTCCAGAATGTAGGATATAAAAATAAAATGCACAGGCGCTTATTTGGTTTCATAAAAGTGGCCTTAACAATTTTTATCAGGGGTTAGCTTTGTATATATATATATAGTATTCATATATTCGATGATTCAGGATCAAAAGCTGATCAATCAAAAATTTTGAAAATCTACTTTTTCACTAGTTTAGTCTAGAAATTTTTGTTTAACCTGACTCTTTTTCAGTTAATTTCTAATTGTTTTAGTCCGATTTTGAACTTGATCTCTCGGGAGCAATAAAGTCTCAAAGCTTAAAAATATAAAATAAATAGCATATAAATAAAACGATAAATACGTAAAATAAATACGTGCCTACCTCCTGTAGTTCTCTCTCTCTCACTTGAAATAAAACCATTCAAATCCTTCGACAGCTGAGGAAAACATTTGGCAAGGATCGAGAGAAACTCCTATTAACATTCTACGACTGTGAGACATAAAGTTAAAAAATGTCTTGCTCCTTTGGCTATTCTCATGGAATAGAGAAAGCTAGTGAAATATTTATGAATTTCTATCCTTGTTTTTGAGGTTTTATCCCAAACAATAGGAAAATATAACAACATCCAAATAATGCTACGATAGATTTAAAATTAAGAATTAATAAAATAAATTGATAATAGAATATATTTTTATTACAGAAATTGAAGAAAATAAAATACCCACCAAACAAACTATGTTGATGTGGTAGAGAAACGATACAGATTCCTTTAACCTATCACAAAAAAAAGTATTAGATGCTAATACATCACTACAAAAAAAAATCGTATTAACACGTCCGATATTATTAATTAATAATATTAATTATAAATAATAATATTAATTCCGATCAATATTAACCACCAAACAATCTATATATCCATACGAGCCGGAGAGACTCCTTCTGGTCTAGTCGCAAGCATCGGAGCAGCCCTGGGATTAAAACTAAATATCGAGGACCTGGACACGGTGCAGCGCCGTAGGGCTAAGAATGACGACCCCCGACCCCCACCAATCATCGCACGCTTCACACGACAATCAGTGAGGGACGACCTAATACAAAAAAGAAAAGTTAAGCGAGATTTCTCCACCCGAGATATAGGTTGGCAGGAAAACGACTGCCACCGCATTTATTTAAGTGAGGAAATGACAGGAACTAATAAGCACCTCTACTGGCTTGCACGTCAGAAGAGGGCGGCGGGGAAAATAAAATATGTCTGGTTCTCTGGGGGTAGAGTGCGGTGTAGAAAAGAAGATGGACACCGAGTGGTCTACATCGATCAAGCTCAAGACCTGGATATTTTCGAATGACTAGTGAAGACCGGTATGCCTTCATGCCTCACGGATAACCATGACTCTCACAACGGCGCTCACGGGTTCATCTTGAATCACCCCCACAAACTCAAACGTTCTATAAAAATTTTATTTTTTCCAATGTATTATATTGCGAAATTGACTTTTTTTCCTCACATAAAACTAGTTTTCATTCTTTATTTAATCTTATATCTTTTTTTTGTTGTCTGTTGTTTAACTTATTTTTTTATCTATGTATCATTTTTCCTTTCGCTATTCTTTAATTTCAATATCCCTTCATTAGCATCAAGATCTATAGCGGATTTTAATAATAACTCGCCTCGGATAATCTTCTCTCCGCATTTTCAATCTCTTCAATTAGCTCTGCCAATAAAACTCACTCCCCATAGCTTCCTCTCCTCAATTACTGAGAGCTTCTCTTCTGCTTCCCCACCATGTCTAATGTCCTAACCTCCTGTCACATTAACTCCCAATCCTTGCCCGCTCACTTTGACGAATTTCAGCAATATTTTACCCAAAATTTTTTCCACACCATTGGAATCTCAGAAACTTGGCTAAAACCCTATATCCCGTCCTCCACTGTTTCCTTACCTGACTATTCCTTCCTCCGCCACGACCGAGTTGACCGGACTGGAGGAGGTGTAGGTCTTTACGTCCATAATTCCCTAAAATCACGCATCCTGTTTTCCTCACCAGTGTCCAATTTCCCTCACATAGAATTCCTTGGTGTCGAGATTTCATGCAAACCCAATCCTTTCCTATACGTTGTAGTGTATCGCCCTCCTTTGGTCCCTTTTGATCCTATCTTTGAGTCGATCCTTTATAACCATGTTCCTCTCTACGACCACATAATAATCTCCGGTGACTTTAATACCAATCTTCTGGTTCAATCAAATGACAAAATATATCTTGAAAACCTTTTTTACTCTCTGCATCTCTCCATTGTCTCTTTCTCTCCTACCCATCACACACTCCGATCTGACTCCTGGTTGGACCTGTTCATCATTGACTCATCCCAGAGACTCCTTTCTTCCTCACAATTACCTGTCCCTTTTTTGTCCTCTCACGATTTAATCCAAATCTCATATAATATTCATACCCCAGAAATCCTACCGAAAACTATAACATTTCGCAATCTAGACGGACTCACTTCTCAAAATATATCTCCTTCCCTCGAAACCCGGAATTGGAACCAAATTTATTCCTGTACCACCGTCGATTCAATGGTCGACATACTTACTGCCAATCTTAAAAGCATCCTGGATACCCACGCTCCTCTCAAATCCATAACCTTCCGCCACCCTCCTGCTCCTTGGATGTGTCAAAAAATTAAAGACCTGCAAAGGAAACGTGATGCTGCTCGTAGACGCTTTAGACGCACTAGGCTTACCGATGACTACCAAGCGTTCAGGGCTCTTCGCAATTTGACACAATCTACAATCAGACAAACAAAATCCAAATACTTCCACGAAGCCCTTTCCACTGCTCCCGATCCTAAATCTAAATGGCAACTCCTACGAAAGCTCGCCCTTTGCAATCCAACATCCTCTAGAGCCTTCCCCGCTTTTCCTGACGAAATGAACTCATATTTTTTGTCTGCCTCAATTAACTCATCAAAATCCTCCTCCTCCGTCTTTTCATCAACGCCATCTTTCAACCCCGACAATTTCTATTTCTCAGACATATCACCTACAGACATTATTTCCTCCGTTCTTAAATCCCGCTCCAGTTCTACCGGATTAGATGAGATACCCGTCAAACTACTCAAATTATGCCTCATTGATATCCTACCTGTCCTACTTTTCATTTATAACTTCTCACTACAAAAAGCAGTATTCCCGACTTCCTGGAAAAAATCCCTAGTCCATCCTATAAATAAAACCCCAACCCCATTATCTCCCAAGGACTACCGGCCAATCTCCTTACTTTCCAACCTTTCCAAACCTCTCGAAAGAATAGTCCAGTCTCAAATATCAAATTTTCTCGAACAGTCCAAACTCCTCGTTCCGCTTCAATCAGGCTTTCGCCCTGGTTTTTCCACTCAATCTGCCCTTACCAAAATCACCAATGACATATATAAAGCCATGGACAACAGACAAATAACCGTGCTAATCCTCCTAGACTTTTCTAAAGCTTTCGATTCCTTGGACCATTCTATCCTTTTCTCCAAACTAAAGGCATTGTCTTTTTCCTACAGTTCTATTCTATGGTTCCAATCCTTCCTCTCTGATAGGTCCCAAGCGGTCTCTATGCCCAACCAACCCCTTTCCTGTTTCCGTACTCTATCCTCAGGTGTGGCTCAGGGCTCAAGCATCTCTCCTCTCCTTTTCAACTGTTACATCAATGATCTTCCTAAATCTGTTCACCACTGTTCCTACCATCTATATGCTGACGACTTCCAAATCTATTTATCCTTTCCTCCATCCGGGCTTTCATATGCGTTCGCCAGTATTCAGCAAGACCTAGATCGAATCAGTACCTGGGCAAAGCTGAACAAACTGGAACTGAACGCAATGAAAACCCAGGCCATCGCTCTAGGTTCCAACTCTCTCCTTGCAACTATCCCCACCCTTCCAACATTAATCCTAAACGACCACCCCATCAGTTTCAGCTCCTCCGTTAAAAACCTAGGCATTACCATCGACCAAAACCTTTCCTGGAAACCACATGTCACCCAAATATCCCGACGAATAATTAGTTCCCTAAAATTATTCCATCGTTCCCGGCATCTCCTTACTCAACCTACTCGGAAGCTGCTCGTATCATCCCTCATCTTCCCCCACTTCGACTACTGTAGTGTGGTATACGGGGGCCTCTCGAAAATGCTTGAGAGCCGCTTAAAAAGAATAATGAACTGCGCTTTAAGATTTGTCCTCGGTACTCCGAGGCGATCCCGGGTGTCACATCACTATGATGAGTTAAAGTGGCTCTTCCCTCCCATCCGTAGACAATATTTCCTTAGCGTTTTTCTATACCAATCCATCAACTCGCAACACCCTTCATATATCTATAGTCTCCTCCCATTCAAATCCTCTGTCCAGCTGCACAAAACAAGATCTCGCCTTTCCGATTTCTACATTCCTTCCCACAGAACTAAGGCATTCGAGCGCTCCTTCCTCGCCCGCTCCACCACTGTGTGGAATTCAATCCCTCCTTTCATCCGCCATTCCTCTTCACTAGCTTCATTCAAATCCCTGCTTTTCCATCATCTCTTGGCATCTCAAAAAGTCGCTCTCCAAGCAGGTCAAAGGTATGCTTGAATATAACAGTATTGTAAACTCGATCCCGCTACCCTTGTTTTGTTTATTTTTCCTACATCAACGATGATACCGACTTTTTAAATATATTATCGCATACTATGCCAATCAATTATCTTAGTTAGTAATTTCGTCATCAACTACTGTATTAATATTATTAATCATTAGTTTGGTAATATAAATATATTTATTTTTTACAATTAGTTAAAAAGCAGTCAAGTTCGTTGTATTTTACTTATTTTTTTTCTTATCTATTTCTATTTTTACCATGTTTTTGTTCACACTTGATTATTTCATGATTTGTGTTATTATGTAGCCTTCTGGCCAGATGAATGTTATGTTTTTTAATTTGTCCATTATTGTTATTCTAAAGGGACTTGGTCCCAGAATAAAGTTGATTTTCTATTCTATTCTATTCTATTCTATATAAGTGTAAAATAGGAGATATTTATGCTGTAATTAAGATTTTGAAAATACAAATTCATTTTTATACACATGTTCGATACGGTCGAGATGGAAATATTAAATTGTATTTATTTTAAACATAAATTAAGGTTTTTTTAAATCCTTTAACGTCACTTTATGCTGTTATGGCTAATCGGACGACATAAATTACGTTCTGGAATTTTTTTTTTTTCAATTCGAATATAATAAAACACTTTATTGAAGCATTACAATCTGCCTGTTGTGGGCAATAAGTAATGGTGCTGTGTAGCTTACAAAAATTCTGGAAATTAAAGCTCAATAATTTTTCTACTGAGCAAAGGTAGGATAATACATTACTTTGTTAATCATCGAATTATAATATTGGTTAATTAAAAATAAATTTTACCATGGTCACTATTACGATACATAAATACGTTTTATTTTAATTAGCATGATACGTGGAAGTTATTATTAAAAATTAATAACTTGCTATTAAGTGCTTACATTTCATAAACTGAAACTGATAACAATGTCTAGAACAAATAAAAATTCTCTTATTATACTTTTATCCTACATACTTTTTCTATATTTTTACTAACTGTTAATTCAAATAATAAAAACACAAAAGAAATTTATTGCACGATAACTAGTTTTTTATCGATCTCTTTATCAGGTTGTTAAATAGCGAAAAGGAATAAATGACCATTTTATTGGAATTAATCAGTAATTCTATTCATAACGACCGTATAGCGTTTAATGATAATTGTTATCGCTAACAATATTTCTTGAATGTAAATAAGTAATATGAATGTGAAATAACAGTTTATGAACAATCCAACGGGATTGTACACATGTAACAAGAAATGAAAAATATATTTTTAAAATCCTCTAATTGAGAAAGTATATCCCTTAAAAAGATTAACAACAGTTACGGATTCAAACTCGTAAAATTTTGCTAGATAATTAGGATTTTTTTTTCAATATAATCTAAATTTATTAAAAAATAGACATAAATAAATAAATTTATAAAGCTTTGTAAACAGTAAAATTTTGACAAAATCGTGAGTATTATTTTTTATCATAAGTAAACAAATTTTGCTTATTATTTTATTTTTATTATATATTAATTTTACTGGGTTTACGTATCGAAAATAAACTAAAGATGTAACCAAATACAAATACAAGGGACCATTTCCCATGGATCACAGGTGTAGATATATTTATTTTAAGAACTAAATATCAATTAATATAATAAAAATATAATAATAGCGGAAATATAATATACAAAATAAATAAATAAAAGACTAAGTTCTATTACTAATTTCCTTTAAAATTTGAATTTTTCAATAAAACGATGGCAATACAAACAAAAGGTTAAGTTACAAAAACTTCTTCAATCGACACACCCACCATTAAATTTAATTCCTAATAACTAATTTAGGGTAACCTTATTATGGATTTAGAAATTATTATAACTATGTTATACCAGATTATTAATAATACTTTTTAAAATTACATAGCTTTGTTGGTTTCTTTATATTTAAAGCGTTATGTTATTTTTCTTATTATTATTATAAAAACAGTTCATAATTTGTCTTTTCATTAATATACTATTTTTTCATCTTTTTATTCGTTGAGACTTTAAAAAATTTGTAGATGTAAACGGTCCAAGATTCAACATTTCTAATAACAAATTTTTTCAGTCTTAGAAATGTGCCTAACATAATTTATTTTTAATTTAATCAAATCAAAACAGTACAATCAACACAACAGGTTTAGGTTGATTTATTTCAATTTCTAAACATCAATCAAATTAGACTTTTAATTTAATTGTACAATTTTTTCAGTAAAACTATGATAATCCAAACAAAACATGGAGTTTAAAAACTTCATCAAAACATGTTTTAATATTTTTTTATAAATTACTAAATTAATTATATATTTAGTAATTTTTATTAATTATAGGTAAAAGGTATTATAGACTAAATATATTTTTTTAACAAATCACGAAATTATATAGGTGATCAATAACCTGGTGTCAAAATTCGCAACCTACCAAATCAATCGGTACCAAAAAAAATAAAAACTCTGAAATATTACCAACATTAATTTCTAGCTCAAAGGTTATCCATACGTAATGTATGTCGTTAAAAAGTTACAGATCCGGCTTAGCGTATTAGTCATACAGATTTTTTTTTTATTACTAATATATTAATGTGTATATTTTTGCGTTTATATACGTATTTACCACGGTTAATATATATATTTACCACAGGATACAGTTTACATCATATTCTATTTATAAACGATGTGATTTTTAACATTTCTTTAAAGTCTCAAACAACATTTCTTTTAGACGATTGTCAAAAATGTGCTATACGTGAAAAAGAAAAATTTACATTTTTTTAGAGAAATAAAAACATAATTAAGTGCCTGACCAATTCAATCCATTAAAAACCATAATAATCTAAATATTGAGTAAAAAAACTGTTTTTTGATAAATGGTATATACTTCTTATGTTACATTAATCCGGTTTAATGGCAAAATATTTTTTAATTATATTTAGACAAATCTTTTCACATATGGATCATCAGACGTCAAAATTAGCTACCTACAAAGTCAATCGTAGCCGAAAAAAAATATTGAAATATTACGACCATTAATTTTTAACCAAAAGGTTATTCATAAGTTATGCCTGTCGTTAAAACGTTACAGATCCGGCTTAGCGTATTAGTCATATTTTTTTTATTATCATTTGTATTTATGTGTATGTGTTATGTTCTATATAAATACAATACCTTTACCTTAGGATATATAGTTTATAAAATGTTGTATATTGCAAACTAATTAAAACAATATTTCTTCTAAAAGAGTTTTGGAAATAGGAAATTTTTCATTTAACGAAACGGGAACTAATCGCACAATAATAAAAAATAATATATTTATTTATTATTATTATGCGAACGAAAAAAAAGGTTGTTCACGATTTTTTTTTTAAATTTTGATAAATGCCCAAAAATGACTACTTTTTTTTAATATATAGACAAAGCACAAATATTATGCATGATTAATCATCAGGCGTCAGAATTCGCAAGCTACCAAATTAATGGATGTCAAAAGAAAAAACAGTCTAAATATTATCATGATTAATTTCTAACGCAAAGATTATCCATATGTAATATCTGTCGTTAAATGTTCAGTTCGGATAAATATATGATTAATTATTTACGGGTTTTTATTTATTGTTTGAAACTCAATGAGCCGTCAAGGAAGTTTAATATACGAAACTCGACTGATAATATGGAATTTCCAGATTGATAATCCCCATAGCAACCACAAAGCGATTCCACTTTATTGGAGGCAGAAAAGGGGGGAGAGTTGGGGGCAGTGACCCCCCGGGGAAAGGCGGCTTTTCTTCCTCGTCCGGCGATTAGCAAGTGTGACAGCTTTTTCTAGCCGTCCTAGCTCTCCGATCCGGGTCACTTTCCGTTTCTATTGTTCCTCGGGAGTCGCCCTATCAACTTCATCTGCTGAATTTCGCTGAGGAATAGGAAAACTAATAGAAAGAAGGTAATCAAAACAAAGTGTACGGAATAGTTACGCTTACGAGTGCCTAATACCATTTAAAGAGCTATTATATAAACAAGTTCATATAAACAAACCAAAAGGTATATTCGATCCATAAACAAGGTTTTCTATTCCTATTCCTAATCCTTAAGCTATCAACCGGGAATTTGATAACATAAATATATTAGCATGAATAAAAGTAAGCAAAAATTCAAAAAAAGACATTTTTTTTTTTATTACGATACAACTAGAAAATTGAAAAAAACCAAACACGTTTAAGTCTCCAATAAACCGATGAAAAAAAGGTTTCGCCAAATAAAGCATTATCAGACATACACCGAAATAAAATTTGGTATCAGTTCCGCAGGTTATCGCTTCGAGTTAAGTCACAAGAAGTTTTGACTTATTAATATTCTCGAAAATAAAATAATTGTGAGTTTTAGTATGAAAAAAAGAATGTCATTATGGAAAATGTTTATATTTCGGTAATAATTTCATCAATAAATAAACGTTTCAAAAAACAGTTCGAAGTATAGATGATGTCATAATGTAAATGGTATGTGTAAGTGTGTTCTTTAATCTGTATTGTCAGTAGTAAAATAATTTTTATTTTAATATTGAATATTAATAAAAAGGAAACGAATACAAAGTTAAAAATTGTTGTCATTTAACTGGAAGCGACATCCTGTGGAACTGATACCTAAAATTTCTTGTAGATAAAGAGCTGCTCTTCTTACATCAACAGCCAAACGGATTAAACAATAGAAAACAGTAACCTCACACCAAGTCTATCATATAATTGAGCAGTGTTTTAAAAATTTAAGGCATTATTCTTGGAAATTTTCAATAGTACCCAAATATATTGTTATCATTAAGTACGAAATTATATATCCTGTTAAAAACCTTGGTAAACGGAAATGCAAGAATTTTATTAACGAATGTATTACATATATAAATAACTTTACAAAAGCATATTTTATTCAAATCAATGTTTTATAATTAAAAATTGAATATCGCTAAATCAAGAAGGATCTTCCTCGCGAAAGTTACGCCCCTTTTGAGACAGCTGAGGAATTGAAGTCTCCAAGGCCTCAGCGTTAGTAGAGACACCCTAGACCAACTGGAACGTAGCATGGCTAAGAGATGACCTTTACCTACCTCGACAAGAAGAGCCCAGAGAGTGCAGAAGACAGCTGAAGAAGCCGCTAGATAGAACACTAAGACCGTCCGAACGATACACAGAATAACGCGCGACTGGCGCTAACTGCTAGGTCCCCACCCTCCCGATCTGACCCCCACCATGTGCTCTCGCTACCTGTCCGGATCTGCCTCCTCGTCCGGGAGTTCGGATGAAAGGGGTTCCGGTTAAACAGGGAAGAGTTCATCCTCTCGTTCCGCAGAGGTTCATCCACGAATTATGAACTAAATTGATGGTATCAGTTCCGCAGTTTGTCGCCAAATTCACAAGTTTTAACTTTTCATTCGTTGTTCTTCTACCATGTACTGAACCTCAGACTCTTGTCAGGTTGCATTCTTTTATGCCCTATTTATTGATAAACCATGAAGAGTATTTGAGTCTACTTCATGATAGGGACTCTACTATTTTGTAAGCAAACGGTTGTGCAGTACTGTTTTCTAGGATGAACCACATCAATTTACATTGAACATTACATTTACCAGTTGAAAGCCAGGAAAGAAGTATATGCAAAACCTAGTAACCTACCTATATAACGTGCAAGAAGCATGCACCCAGTTAATATTATTCAAGTGATAGTGTCGCGAATATCAAGATGGGCCTGTAAAGTTGAAGGAATTCCTAAAAAGTTGATAAGCGCTGTGGGAATAGTCAGCGGGGTAGACCGAGACGTAGGTTGGAAGCTTGCGTTAAGAGTGGTCTGGCGGATTTGGATATAGTGGTCTGTGGACAGAGGTTTGTAAGCAGAGGCTGGTGGTATCTGAATCGAGCCTTAGGGTTCGCTAAGCCTTTTATTGTTATTATTTTTTTTATTATTAAAATAACGACTAATAATCATCAGTTAAATCGCTAACATGTATACAAAAACGTTGGTGTAACTAGATCATAAAAGTTTTTTTAATCTATTTAAGGTTTCAAAACTATAATGAAAATATGCTCCAAAATTTCGATTTATTACATATTTATATATATATATATATATATATATATATATATATATATATATATATATATATATATATATATATATATCTTAGGCCGAATGATATTTGTATAATAGTCTCAAATAAATTTATTATTATTATTTTTAATAACATATGGAAGTGTTAAGCAAAATAATTCAAAATTCAAATTTTTTTTTCACAAATATTTATATCATCCTATTACTACTTTTGCGACTTTGACTAAAAGCTCAATTGAAAATTACTTTGGGAATGTTTGGGTAAATTGGCCGAGTCCACACTCAATGTTCAGTTTTCCTGCCTATTCAGGATACCCGCTGCTATACGCAGTGAGTGGCTGAATGAGCCACAAGAGGATCGCCAGGTCCCAAAGGGCAGAGTCAAGGCTTTATACAAAATAAAGAATATATCTACCACAGCCGGTCACGAACTCGGTATGTTGAGGAATTTATTTATTAATGTAATGTATATTTATTAATGTAATACTAAAACATAAAGTTGTCACATCCATATCCGTAATCTTATTTATGTTTTTGCTTAATCCACATCTTTGCCAGAAACATTCCAAGAGAATATTCAAGTGAAATCCTATCAAGAAACTTAATCATAAGAAAATAAACCCTCGTCTAATCATGCTATAAAGACGTCCATAATAAACAGTAAATGTTTTATTTCTAATGAGATGAGGTCGTTTTATTCCCATCATTTCTGCATAATTTATTTTTAAATTCGTTTTTTCTCGTTTATTAAGTACAAATTACATTTTATCTTTTTTTTTTTTAGAATTATTATCTGATGTCTCGAGTTTTAGCATCTATCGTTACTAACTGATTAACTGATTGCTTTGAAACATACAGAGGTAAGTGGTATTACAAAGTCAATGTCTTGCTGGAAAATTCTTCTATCTGCATTCCAGCAAATCTTGGAAGAAAATTGCGATTACTTCTATAGCAACTATGTATTATATGTTAGAGAAGAATTGGTCGACTGTATCTTCTAATATAAGGAAGAAATAGTTGGGGGCGTAGTCAATAAAAACACCTAAATAAGTGTAACTTATAGTTAATATAGTGACAAGTAATGTAGTAAAGTGGTACAAGTGTGGAAATTAAAATAGTGACTAGGTATGATGAAATAGTGAATAGATATGATAAATAAATAAATTATTATATCTGTCACTATTTGAATTTCGGTTCATCATCTACAATTTTATTTTTATCTATCACTATTTTAAGTTTATTATATTCTGTAACCACTCTTATATTCATTATCTTTATTTATCATATCTATTCACTATTTCATCATATCTAGTCACTATTTTAATTTCCACACTTGTACTACTTTACTACATTACTTGTCACTATATTCTTGTTACTGCAACGTTTTTTATATATTTCTGTTTGTTTCTCTCTCTTAGCCCTGAAGATGGTCTACATTGTAGGCCGAAACGTCGGCACACAATAAATAAGTTACACTTATTGTTTTTATTGACTGCACCGCCAACTATTTCTTCCTTATATGTATTACTATGTATGTAATCCTAATAATATTCGAAAATACATTTTGCTATTAATATATTAATCAAGCCAACTGAACGCTATATATATATATATATATATATATATATATATATATATATATATATATATATATATATATATAATTAATATATATATATAATTATATATATATATATTAATTCATTCAAGAAATTTACAATTTAATTATACTAATACAACAAAAATAAAATGATTGGTATATATCGGCATGCAAGAGAAGTAGAGAAACTACTCTGTGGTAGTATTAAAATAACAAGTTCAACTTAGAACACGAGGCCATCTTCTTTTTAGACTCCTCGGAGGATTATCAGGAATTGGAGAGGTTGCTGGGTTTGAAACTAGTGGGTTTGAGTGGGAAAGAAGTTTTTCATGAAAAGAGTGATAAAGAGGGCCAAATCAGCAACAAATTGGACCTAATGGTCATTATGGATTAATTAGTTCGTTACAAAGTAATCAAATAGTTTATTATTTTCAACTGTATTACTTACTACTGAAAAAAATCAAGGCTCAAAAACAATTCTAATTGGTAATAAAGAATAATTTCATACATTTATAGTGTATAGTATGCGTGATATAATCATATGCATACAAGATGAACTTTTATTCTCTATAGACATGTAATGTTCTATTTATTTTACACAGCAAATATGATAAGAATGTAAAATATTTATAAACATGAAGTAAGACTACAAGATTATTATTTTGCAAATTGTTTAACCCTCGTGTAATCGCATTCTATTTATGTGAGGTCCTGTCCTGTATTAACAGAGCAGACTTTCCTTCGCACGATTCTAGGATGGACCATTTCCAATTTCCAATTCAGATTTGCAAGTTGAACGCGAGAAGAGAACTGCATGCATAACTTAGTTTTCCATTAATAATTTTAATTTTTTTTTCTATCGATGTAACGACTGACTAAATAAATAAAAGTGACAAAATAAAATAAAATAAGAAGTAAGTAAAGCATAGCTTGAGCAAAAACAACTTTTTATGTTACATTACAATTTTTATTAGAGTCTGGCTAAGCTGTTAATTAATTTCAGCAGTGAAATTACTACTGTACTTTTAAAAAAATAAATAAATAAATAAACAAAAAGCTGAAATAGTTATTATCGATAACAATAAATATTAATACTTAAGTATAATATTTTATATTAACACTTTATTGAAATATTACAATCTGTCACTTGTGGGCAATAAGTAATAGTGCTGTGTAGGTTACAGTCATTCCATAACAAAACAATAATATAAACAAAATAAAATAAATAAATATATACATGCGGAAAAATATATACATGCGGTAACTGAAAGAAATTAATGCGGTAATAATAATAATAAAGTAAAATAAATAATAAAGTAAAATAAATAATATAAGTATAATAAATAGTATAATTAAAACTTTTGGTATCTGTTCAGTAGGTTGTCGCTTAGAGTTGAGTTTCAAGTTTTAACTGTTTCATTTTTTTTTCCAAAAACTTTAGTCTGAAAAAGAGAATGTAATTATGCGCAATGAGTGGATTTCGGTAATCATTTCATCAAGAAATAAAAGTTTTAA
The DNA here is from genome assembly GCA_037127475.1 of Arma custos. Lineage (NCBI taxonomy): Eukaryota > Metazoa > Arthropoda > Insecta > Hemiptera > Pentatomidae > Arma > Arma custos. The sequence goes on along the minus strand of CM073762.1, from coordinate 18,292,166 downwards.
CTACCATAGATGGTATATGTTAGTTGAAACATTCATTTCTAGATAAAGTGATTAGTATGCACATTTCCCATAATTACATTCTCTTTTCCATACTAAAGCTCATGGATAACTTTTGTATTTTTTGGAAAATATTAAATGGGAAACGAATGAAAAGGGAAACTTGTGGCGACTCAACTCGAAGCGACTACCTACGGAATAATTACAAATTTTTTTTATATGCTGACAATAATGATGATCATAGAAACTGGTTAATCATAAAAACTGAGTGGATCATAAAAAGACTGAATAACCTCATTCATGATTATTAATGAATCATGACTTTTCTGGACCGATGCCATTTTAGCATTACGGGTTGCCTAGCAACAAGGACGATTTAAGACACTGTAGGAGAAGCTTAAGATTGTTTTAAATAAAAGATAGAAGTTTTTCTTTTTTATTTTTGTATGTCAAGTATATTCAAACACATTTCATCTCGCCATTTATCCTGAGATAAAACCGCGCCTTGAACGATTTTCAACTTGGAAATGAAAATATGAGATCAAAAACAGAAATAGTAGTAAAAAAGACAAACTTCGAGTTGGTCCAAATGTCAGCTTCGAAAAAATTCACACTGGTCGGCCTTGAAGAGATGTTTTTTGCAGAGCATCGCTGGAGTAAGATATGCGGAGTGTTTAAAGGTTTTATAAATACCCGGATTTAGCGTCAGCAAAGAAATAAATAAATATTTTCGTCAGCAACGAAATAAATAAATTTATATAAATACCTATTTAAATAAATAAAAATTTAATATTTAAACGAAAACAAGTAAACAAGAAAATTTGTTATGCAAAACCTAAAAATAACTACGTTTAATAGACAAAAGACGAACTAATGAAGGCACGCTCTTTTGCGGGATGTCGTATATCATAACAAGTCTCAGTGCAATTGTTTTTAAACTTGAAATTTGTTCAATATTTCATGTCACAACTGCCTAAGATATATTTAGTTTTCTCATTTAGACTGCTATATTAAGTCAACTGAAATATTTTTCTTTCTTAATAAGTAATAAATTTATTTTATTCAGTTTCAAAGGAGCGATGCAAGTACACTGGTCCGCTCATGATATTGCACTATTATTTCAAACCTTTAGAAAACAACTTTAACAGATTTCTCTTATATTTTCATTGCAGTCTAAAATTCTAAACATTCCTTTTACATATTTCACGAGTAGTCACCCTCTTACTAAACATACCATATTTTACTGATTTCACCCAAAACGGCTTAGCTCATCTTTATTAGGAATTCGTCCATAAACTTTTTTAATCAATTATTAATAATATTTCGCAATACTTGAAATAAAAAGTATATCAGAATATTTTAACTTATATTTGTAAATGAATAACCGTTGGTCAAAATCAAATGTTTTTTTTAATTCATAAAACATTTAATTAATTGAATATTTGTATATTGAAGAGAAAAGATTTGAGTTGTTCGCGTCTCTAGTGCGGCACTCTACCAACTGAGCTACCAGAGATCGTAACCAGGCCAGACAAATCCATTCTCTTCACCGATCCTATATTCCCAGTTCTCGCAATTTATGGGGACGAATGTTCATTGAACATTTTTTTTTTTAATTGGGATCTCCTTCAATTTATTTATAGTGAATTTATTTAAATATTTTTATTTATATACATCCTATATAATACATCCTGTACCAGAACAAATCTTTTCTCTTCAAAATAAAAACATTTAAATAACCACTATCAAATAAAAATAAATTAAAAATAGTTTGTTAAATTAATTATTTTGTTTTTTTTAGTTCTTGTTATCATTTGTTTGTTTTTCTGTTAAATTTCGGCAAATTAAAAAAAATGTAATGCTTTATCATTGATAAAGGCTTTGCCAATCCATTAGGCACAGTTCACCCTTGTCAGTATGGCTATGTTCTGGTTTTCATTTTATTTATTTACTTATTAAGTGTATTCATTTAATTACATTTTTTGCTTTTCTTGTACGAATCAAAACCTAGATCTTTATAATTGTTGTCCTAAAATATGGCCGATTCAATTACTTTGCTATCCAATAAACATGATTGTAATAAAAAGTTCATCCTTACTGGAACCCTCTCACCAACGTCTAGAAAACCTACAGCCTATTACAAAATCGACTACAAAAAGAAAAATGAACATTGGCAAAAACCTCTTTTTTAATTTAACAAACTCTCCTTACCCTCGTCTGCCTTTGGGAAACTTAATTATTTCTAACTCCGTCAAGTGGAATCGTAAATAATAAAAACATATATTGAAAAATTGTATGTATATTAAAAGATAATAGTTGCATACTACAGAGTCAAAACAATATAGTGTGATCACTACAGAACACATCCCTACTTAGACAAGTATTTGAACCCAAGACTCTTTTATGGGTTTTTGTGGAAACGTTTTTTTTTTTTTTATTTTATGTCATAAAATATTCCGAATAGCCAATTTATTAGTATTCTTTAAAATTATAAGAATGTTCAAACTCAGTTAATAAGTTATACAGCTAATAACGACTCCTTGAAAATGGTTTACCTCTAAAAAACATTCTAGCAAGGAATCCTAAACAAGTCATGAGATAAGGGGCTCATTTAAATTCATGTCATGAAGAAAGTTGTTCAGCTTCTCTCCTCCCTTAGCCCTCTCCCATTCAGGGATGAAAACACATTCATGCAGAAAAAAAATTTAAATAAACTGGAATGCTGCTCCGTGAGGGATCTATTAAAGCAACACCGACCTAAATGTAATATTTTGCCATGAAAACGCTAGATGACCTCTTAAGACCGGTTTATTAATATAAAAATAAAATTATTATTTTTAAAAATGTTACCATAATGCAAGAAAAAACTAAACCGGAAGGATACCTTTATAAAATTATTATATAAAGGTTTACAATTTACCGAGCCTAAGATTTATCGTTAATTGTCTAAAATATTCATATTACATATTAAGCATCACATATGTTCTGCTTATTGTAATTTTTATTCTATTATTTTATTTTTTTTGTTTTATTTTTTTCCTCTATGAGAACATACGTTTTAGTTCACATTTAATTGTAGTATTCCAATAATGTAGCCGTTTGGCCAGAAATATTTCTATTAAATTCTGTACAATACTGCTATTCTTAAGGGATCTGGTCCCAGAATAAAATATTTTTTCTACTCTATTCTAAGAGTAAAATAGAAAATAAAATTAGTTCCAATTTTTTTTTTTTTAATAAACAGAAGATATTACGGAAAAAACAAATTAGTTAAATTTAATATTTCATGAACAAAACAAGGCAATGGATTTTAACTTTATAGCAACAAGTCAAAACATTCCTATACCATTTTAATTCGAAACATTGTCTAAAATATTCATATTACATATTAAGAATAAAACATAAAATAAAATTAGCAAAATAATAAAATCTGCCACACTTAAAGACTATACGTATTACAGATATAGGTTTTTATTCATACGGGGCAAGATAAAAATTATCTAATGATGGATTGAATTGGTCAGGGAGTGCAGTCAAAGAAAACACAAAATAGGCAGAACTTATTTTTTAATTGTGCCAACGTTTCGGCCTATAATATGCTTATACGGCTTGAGGACTGCTTACTTTTTGTCATCTTTGACTGCACCCCCTGGCCAATTCAATCCATCATTAGAATTATCGAGTCAACTATTCCCCACTCAAATAAAAATTATCTAAATGAATAAAGTTTATAAATAAATACAATGACAACTTGAAGAGAGTGTAATGACTTTAACCGATTGGCTAAGCCTTTATTAATAATAAATTATTGCAATTTTATTTTTCGATTTTACAATATTTTAAAAAAAGTCGAAGAGATCACAGGTAAAAAAACATAATCATCAAATTTATTATTTAACATTCCAATACCATTTTCATTTGAAACATTGCCTAAAATATATTCATATTAGGAATTAAGTAAAAAATACAATTTTCTTAAAAAATGAGATAACTAACAAACGCCAGAAGGGCAGACCAAGACGGGAGGCCTGCATTAAGGATGAATTTCTTATTACAAACGTGTTTATTGGATAGCAAAGTAATAGAAACACAGCCAGACTTATCAGGGTACACTAGGCCTAAAGTATTGGCTAAGTCCTTTTTTTCTTTTCCGATATTTTAAGAAAGCAAAAGATAACTAACTAAACAAATTTTAGTAAAAATCTTAAAGTTTTTTTAAGAACTAAAAAGAGACCATTAAATTTAATGTTTTATGAATAAAACAATACATTGGATTTTGACGGATGGTTAATACCTTACAAATATAAGTAAAAATATTTCTATATAATTTTCTTTTCAAACATTGCCAAGTATTATGAATAATTGATTGATCAAGGTTATCAAAGAATTCGTATTAAAGTTAAGCAAAGCATTTCGGGGAAATCAGTAAAATATTGCATGATAAGTAGGAAGATGACTTTACTCGTAAAATATAACGAATGCTGAGAATTTTAGATTGAAGTGAAAAGATAAGAGATACTTTCGGATACATCCAAAATATTCTGAAGAAAAGAGAAACAATGAATTTTTTCTCTTTAATTTTTTTATAAGATCTTCGAGTTAAAAGCTTCTTGTTCATCAGAATAACATTACATGGCCGAATAATTTTAAATCTTTGGATACAGTAGTGCTTGTAGCGAACTATGATGTAAGCCTAATTGACTATTTGATGTAGTTATTCTAATACATCCAAAGGAGAGAATAGAGCAAATCTAACCTCGTAAGATTATAACCTAAGTTATAAAACTTGCGAAATGTGGGAGATTCTATTAATATGGGGTGAGTGGTAGCATAATAAATATGGTGCTGTTTCTGAGCTAAGTGAATAACGTGTTTAATACGCTGACAGCCATGAATCAACTCAGGTCATGGGTACCACCTGTGGCTCAACCAGCCTCTATAAAGTGGGTACCCTTAAAGGGTACTAAAACCCCTAAAGGGTAGTAAAAAAACTAAGCACTTTTTGGGGGATTTTAAGTTAATGTCCTTTAAAAATAGGGCTAAATCTCAAGATTATATCTGAGTCTCTTTACAAAAATGTTTCAATCTATTAATATTCGTCTTGCATTTTAAAAACTACTTTCCTTTACATATTTTTATAAATGAAAAAGTTTCAAAATAATTTAAAATTTAATAATCTTTTAGAATTAATTTATTTACCATCCTGAGATTTTATGAATTTTTTTCTAAACTATGATTAGCCAAAAATTTACATTTTTGCCTATAGTAGCAATTGTATCGGTAGAAACTTTTCAATTAAGGGACGACATTTGTGATATTCTATTTCCTTCTTCTTTTTTGGCGCTACAACCCTGGGTGGGTTTTGGCCTCCTCAATGAGCCGCCGCCATTCGGCTCTATCTTGTGCGACCGCCTTCCAGTTCTTGATCCCAAGTAGGCTTCGAGCATCAGCTGCCACACCATCGGCCCACCTCTGCCCGGGCCTTCCAGCTCTTCGGGTTCGATGTAGTGTCTCCTTAAGTACCCTCCTCGGGATTTCTTGTTCATTCATTCTGGTCAAATGACCTGCTCAACCAAGCCTTCCTAACTTCACAAACTCAACCACATCCGGTTCACCATAAATGACATATAGCTCCTTGTTCTACCTTATTCTCCATTCAGCCGCATCCCTGACTGGTCCAATAATACGACGTAGAACTTTCCTTTCAAAGATCATCAGATCCCTTTCTTCCTGCTTGGAAATGGTCCAGGTCTGTGAGGCATAAGTTAGTACAGGCCGGACAAGAGTCTTATAAATAATCTTGGTTTGCCTGCTGATGAACCTACTGCGAAAGATCTTGAGAAGGCCAAAATAGCATCTGTTGGCTGCAGTGAGGCGCTTCATAATCATTTCCCGAAGTAACAAGTGATCCCAGGTAGATAAATTCCTTAACCTGTTGGAATTTGTAGGACCCCACCACTAAAAGACTGTTATCACTAGCTCCGGTGTACATGTACTGGGACTTAGTCTGGTTAATTTAAAGTCCCATAGATGACGCTGCCCTGATGAGGTTTGTGGTGGCTTCGACTAAAGCTGATCTGGACCTGGCTACTATATCTAGTTCATCGGCAAAACCAAGAACCTGCACTTGTCGGGAAAATATCATTCTTTGAGTTTGGATTCCTGAATCCCTTACTACTTTCTCTAATGCTAAATTAAAGAGAAGACAGGCAAGTCCTATTTCCATATATAAGATATTCTATTTCCATGGTACGATATCGTCCCTGCCATTTCCAACTATCGAATGTGAAAATCGGTACTTTTGAGGATAATTTAAAAAAATTAGTACCTATAATCAAACCAATGACATTCGTTTTACATTGTTTTTGTGATAGATGTCTCTATATGAATTTTATATCAATTATCAATCCTAAAGCAACTGCTATAAGTCGAAAACGAAAACTGTGTTTTTTTCACATTCGATACGTATACGATTTTTTTTTAATGACCAACATTTCCTATTTCCCATTTTTCCAATATTTTATATCTGCACTTAATCGTGCAATGGATGTTTCACATTGATATAAGGGTTATCTCATTTGTCCTGTAAAACGGCATATTAAAATAAAAAATTCTATAAAATTTGAGGTACTTGTGATTTATCGAATCGCTGTGGACGGTTTTCAGTTTATAAAACTGATTCTGATACTAATGCTTACTTAATTTTATAGAGTTCTTCTAGCTTTTAAAAATTTTCTAGTGATTAATAAAATAATTTAAATATATCGAATATAAAAATCGATTTTTAATATAAAGAATTCAATATGTCCAACAAGAATGCTTCGCTTTACCTATCTACAAATTTTTATTTTTTTAACTCATCTGGTTTGATTTTGACAAGACATGGAACTTTCAAATATTGAAAAATTAGGTTATTTGAGTTATGATATTGTTCTTTTAAAGAAGCGATACATTCACATAAATCTTAAGTAAAATAGCCACTTCAAGTGAAGTTTAAATTCCATTACCGCTTCATCCTAAGATCATTTTACCAAGTATCTTGTGAGGAAATCTGCAGGTTGAATCTGTAAATAGTAGCAAGTTAAAACAGTTAAAGCACTAAGAATGAAAGAGCTCCTGCTAGAGCGAGTTAGCGAGTGGCCGAGTTAAAACTTCTTCCTAAAGCTTGAAGTTAGTCAAGTTAGGCCGCAGGGAAATTCGCTGTAGCAGTTGCAATTTAAAAGGCCTAAACTAAACCGGCTCTGAAATTAATTGAAGTTCCCATCCCTTTCATTTCCTCTTTTCGAATAGACTTTATAAATGACCTTTCAGTCCCATCTAATATTAGCAATAACAAAAGCGGCACGAAGCTAATATCAACCGATATTACAAAAATTCAAAGAATATTGCAAGCACAAACAATCTCCACAGGATTTAATGCTAGTGGATGAGAGAGTCTATTCAAAAAATATTTATCAGTTAAGTTTATTTTAGACTCAAAAGTCTTACTTTTCTATCGCACTGTTTTAATTTTTTTTATATTGTTACGATTATTATTATTATTTACTTTACTTTATTATTTATTTTACTTTATTATTATTATTACCGCATTAATTTCTTTCTGTTACCGCATGTATATATTTTTCCGCATGTATATATTTATTTATTTTATTTTGTTTATATTATTGTTTTGTTATGGAATGATTGTAAGCTACACAGCACTATTACTTATTGCCCATAAGTGGCGGATTGTAATAATTCAATAAAGTGTAAAAATTAAAAAAAAAAATTATATTGTTACGGGCTACTGGGTGTAAAAATGAATAAACTACTCCTAAATTCAAGATACTAGTATGTAATAACAAAGTGACAAAAATAATACAATGGAATTATTAACGATTAAATTATTAGACTACTATAAATTTACAATAACGATATTCTAAAGGTTTTAACACAGGCCTAACTCCTATTTAAATACTAAAATATTATAAGATATTACTAATAGAGCTAGATAAATATAAAACTAAATAAGGTTTACATCATTCCAAATTACACCGAAGTAAAATGAACAAAATATATAGCTCCTATTAATAAATGCTTTCATAAGCAATATTTGTAATGACAACATAGAATATGCAATATAGTTTGGGAATTGAATAAAATTGTTCAAGGAATCGAAAATTATTAAGTAATCTTTCTGTTCAGTTGCAATTTCATTTTGTTTGTATATTATATTTATTATTATACTGTTATAGTCATATATTGTAAGCTGGAATCCATAGAGGTTATATTTATTTCCCAAAATAAATGGAAATCTAAGTTTCGATTTTTAGGGTCAACATTTAAAGAAAAAATATAAGTCAAGTAAATATAATAAATAAATAAGAGATTAAATATTTAAATTTAAATTCATACTTTTCTTTATAACTGCATCTGTTCACAAAACTAATTCGAAAATTATGTTTAAGTATATTTGTATTAAAACTCAATTACAACCACAAAAATCTTATTGCTTTTAATATGGCTGATTTATATTTCATGATAAAACTCAATCACAAAATATTAAAACAATTCAAACAGTTGCTAGGAAATCATACGAATTGGATACGGAAATCAAATGTCCGAAATTTATATAATATAAGAAGCAATTTTTCAAGAATAACAAAGAAGAATTTCGAGATCTGGCGGAACTACCATATGCTCAGGTAATTCTTTTAATTTAATTAATTTTAAGGTGATTTTTTTTAATATTGATTTCTATCAATAGAATTTCGCATAAAAAGATCATTTAGTCTACTGTAAACTTTTTATGTTAACTTATTTTTATAGTGATATTTTGTTTATTTATTTTTATTGTTTCTATCATAGCACCAGTAATTGTTTATTCTTTAATCTGTTATTTATGTTTTGAAAACCAGAATGTGTTAGTAAATTTTAGTTTATTTTTATTTTTGAAATGATATGTACGTAAATTGTTAAAATCATGATATTGTAATTTATAGACAAGCTATTTGTATGGGAAGCCCCCAAATACAAATAAAATGTCTATCTATCTATGTTAACTTATAAACATAAACTTTGGGAATTTGATGAGGAAATGGTTTTACTATTGAAGGATGTTGTTTATTGTTTCAATTATAAAAGTACTACATACAAAAATATTAAAAAGTATACCATAATTCCTCAAACATATTTCTATTTTTTCCATCAATCCATCACACATTTAACAAAACAGTTTTCCTCAAAACGAGATGAGATTGGGATCTGTTGTGAGGTGATAAACGAACAGATATTGAATGAGTTAGAGCAAATAAGAGAAGGAGGTATTGGGTTATTGAAGGGGGGAAATTCTATTCACTCGGATCTGCTCATATTGATTTCATACACCGATTCCGAAATATTTCTCTTGCAGTGCTCAGAACCTGGGTAAATCTTTATATGTATATCGAAGAATCTCTCCAGGAATGGACAAAGCGATTACTTTCCTATTTATTATAAACTAAGTTAAAATTATAACTTATAATTAATTTAACTATATAAAACAGTCCAAAAGAAAAATAAGGTAATTGTGAATAAAAATTTGGGAAAAATTAGTTACCAATACTGACATTAGGAAAAATTTGCAAATCCATTTATAAAAATAGAAATGAAAAAAAACTCAGAAAAGAAGCATAATGCATTAGAATGCAATAGGAAAACTACAAAAAATACCATAAGTCTCTAAAACCGTGAAAAATAACAAACCAGTCAATGACAAAAACAAAAACAAAAAAAAATTCACAATAGTTTACATCAAATGGAGCAGAGCTCATATTAATATTCCAAACAGACTTATGAATCAGAGACAGAACCACCACCTTTTGCAGGATAAATGGAAAACTAAAAATTGGGTTATTTTTTTTTTTAACCTGTCCTAATTAAAGTTATAAACTATTATTCTGGTTACAACATATTTTATATTAATGCAACTTCATTCTAATTGTATACAGTTATATAATTTCCCATACTTATATTTCAATATTGTATTTATAATTTACTTTTCTACTCTTCATTCACGATATTTCTTATCTTTGCTTTCTACATATTTCTTCCATTATTTATTCTTAGGCATCATAGTTTGTTACAAATTTCTTTCAGTTTACTTATGTTAACTCTCTATATAAATACATGTTATATTTTTCTGTATTAAACTAGGTTTTTCATACTTTTATATCTCACCTCGTTATGTTTACACTTATTTCATTTTGTAACTTTCTGTTTACCTTCTTTTTTCTCTTTGTATTTTGTTTGCATTATCACCTTTCTGTACATTTATTCTGTGATAATTTGTATTCACATAATTCTTTCACTATTTCGGTTAGTTTTCTATTACTCTACATATATTATTATATTCTTTAATGTATTTTTATAGTTATTTTTTTTAATCTGTTTTCTCTCATAGCCCTGAAGATGATCGACAAAGTAGGTCGAAACATCGGCACACTTAATAAATAAGTATTCACTTATTTGGCGTTTCATTTGACTGCAACCCCAACTATCTCTATCCTTACGTTAGAAGTTCCAGTCAACTAATTTCTTCTCTAATATTGTTCTGGTAATATTGAAGCTTAAGGACGAATTTTAACTCAATTTATACATTTTATTGAAGAATTGTATTGTTGTAAGGGCTTGATAATCATCCTTCGTACTTAACTTTATAAGTTATTGTACTGAAAATATTTTTAGTACTTAAATTTTGAGGTACGAATTGTAACTTCATTTAAACATTTTATTATTTCCATAACTGGTCAATAATAAAATCCGAAGGAATGATTAAATGAAAATTTAAGAAAAAATATTTATATGCTAATGCTATGCAAAACATTCATATCAAGTCATGGAAGGTGTTGGAGAATGATGAAGTGCATAGAAACGTACGTAAAGTGTTGTATTGTAGAGAGGATAATAGTAGACTATAATATATAACATAATATAATAATATAAATATATATAATATAATAATAAATAATTATTAATTGTAATAATAAATAATAAAATAAAACATAAGTCTTTATGTCAAATGACTTATTTGGTGTTTTTTTTTTTTTTACTGCACCCCCAACTATCTCCACCCTCCGTAAAGTGTTGTAGTTATATTTTATACTGTCATATTAATTATTAGAATCTAAATTTTTCCATGGAAACAAAATATAAACATTTAAAATGTATATCCTCAAGGTAGTATCATTGGTCCAATCCTATATACAGTTTATACAGCTGACATCCCAACTCATCCTAATACTATTCTTACCACGTATGCTGATGATACATGTGTATTATCAGTCAACACCAATCCAGTTATTGCATCCCAAAGCCTCCAATCCCATATCACTGATCTTGAAGAATGGTGTCAAAACTGGAGAATTAAAATAAATTCTCAAAAATCGCATCAAATCACTTTTACCTTACGTCGTAAACCAATGACTTCCTGCCCTACAGTATCCTTTATAATATCCCTCTGGTGCCTGTAGAACAGATCCGATACTTAGGGTTGCACCTCGACAAACGATTAACCTGGAATCCTCATACAAGACTGAAAAGACAGAAGAAACCGCACGACGTTTCAGGCTACTTCAACACTTACTAGACAAACGTTCTAAGCTCCCAATTAACTAAAAAAGACTCATCTACATGACCATCATACGACCTATTTGGACTTACGGAGTAGAGCTTTGGGGCTCCACTAAGCCATCGAATTCCTCTCGTATCCAATCCTTACAGTCCAAAATCCTTCGTAAAATCCTCAATGCTCCTTATTTTGATAAGAATAAACTCATCCATAACGACCTTAATGTCCTTTTTGTTGCTGATTTGGCCCGAACCCGGTATCTATCCTTTCATAGCAAACTTCATTCCCACTCAAACCCTCTAGTTTCAAACCTAGCTTCCTCTTCAATTCCCGATAATCCTCCGAGGCGTCTGAAAAGAAGATGGCCACGTGACCTCCTTACTTGAACTTTGATTTGAGTACTACCAGTGGGTGGTTTCTCTACGTTTCATTATCATGTCATTATATATCACTTAGCCTATTTACTTGTTGTATTATTGTAATACAGTTGTACAATAAATAAATAAATAAATAATAAATAAATAAATAATAAATAAATAAATTTAAAAAAAAAATGTATATCAAGCGGGATAAGAAAGTGATTGTGATAAGATCAACCGATTTTGTTTGTAATTATTTTCAATGCTGAGAGAATGCTAAAATTGAAATTGGTTTTCATGGAGTACTAGATTTTGAGTGGTATCCTCAAAAAATATTGTGACATGAGTTTTCTTCATCGATCGAAGTTAAGAAAGTTTATTTGTCTTGCTCGTAACATTTTCCTTTTGAAAAACGTATTGTTTTCTTCTTGTTTGTTTGAAACTCTCAAAGTTTAAGGAACTTTTGACGGCTTCTGTTACGATAAACCAAAGGAAAACAGAAAAAAAAATGAATAAATTATAAAATGTTTGTATAAACGGAATTATTTTTACTCTTTATCGGCAATTTAATGCAATACGCGTTTTATTTAAATTTTGAAATTTTTATAGCCTGTGATAATAAAAATTCAGCCATTAGTATGCGTAATAAACTTTATTGGTCCAGCAGCTGAAGTGGTATTCCTTGTCTTGCTCTGTATCTACCACGTTCGGCTTTGAAAATAAAAAATGAGTGTAGAAAATTTACGCTCCCATAAAATACGACATTTATTTTATTTTTTTCCTAAATAATTTTCATTTCCTGCATGTTTTTTTTTAAATACTTGTCAACATTAAAAATATTGACGGATACTATATTACCTTAAGCTTTTTGAAAGCATTTAACAAAAAGTAAATAGTTATAAAATAACTTCTATGGTTCATTTAATAAATATTTCAGACCAATTGAAATCTAGCATATGAATAAAAATTATATATATATATATATATATATATATATATATATATATATATTTAACATCTGCAAGGCGTGGTCAGCAAATCATGAAATATTTGTTCTATTTGAAATTATTTGTGTTCGGAATTTTGATTTTTTTGTGTGGATTCCAGGATAGTACAGATTCACGATCTAATATAATGTTTCATAATTTGTTCACTTTTTATTTTTTTAATTGTTTGTGTTGCTAATTGGATGAAATTAAAAAATAATGTCAAATATTATGAAATTGTAGAGATAAATTAATCCGTTGATATAGGTATAGAACATTAGGTCGATACGTTTAGCCAAATAAAATGAAAAACATTTGTCGATCATTGATAAACATAATAAGATAATGCACGTTAAGGAAGACTTATTCTAAGATGCCAATTAAAAACAGAGACAAGAAAGACATAAAATTATTACCAGTCTAGTATGTTTAGCTTGATGTTATTTCGAAAAGCAATTAAAAAAAGACTTTATAAATTATAGAATCCTTATCTAGCCAAAGCCAAACTAAGACATTCCAAAATCAAAAATATAATATTTAGAGGAACCAAATAGTTTAATTAGTTATTTACTTTGTAATTTTTATTTGGGTTCGTGTTTAGTTGCATCTGTTAAATAAACGAAAAGGCAGTTTAATTATTTTTGTACACTAAGGAAGCCTTATTCTAAGATGCCAATTAGAAATCAAGACAAGCTAGCCCTAAAATTATTATCTCTCTGCTATATCTAGCTTGGTTTGATTTCCATTAGCAACTTAAAGTAAGACATTCCAAAAGCAAAAATATAATATTTAGAGGAACCGAATAATTTAATTAGTTACTTACATTGTAAATTTTATTTGGGTTCGTGTTTAGTTGCATCTATTAAATAAACGAAAAGGCAGTTTAATTATTTTTGTACACTAAGGAAGCCTTATTCTAAGATGCAAATTAGAAATCAAGACAAGCTAGCCCAAAAATTATTATCTCTCTACTATATCTAGTTTGGTTTGATTTCCATTAGCAACTTAAAGTAAGACATTCCAAAATCAAAAATATAATATTTAGAGGAACCGAAGAGTTTAATTAGTTATTTAAATTGTAATTTTTATTTGGATTCGTGTTTAGTTGCATCTGTTAAATAAACGAAAAGGCAGTTTAATTATTTTTGTATACTAAGGAAGCCTTATTCTAAGATGCAAATTAGAAATCAAGACAAGCTAGCCCTAAAATTATTATCTCTCTACTATATCTAGTTTGGTTTGATTTCCATTAGCAACTTAAAGTAAGACATTCCAAAATCAAAAATATAATATTTAGAGGAACCGAAGAGTTTAATTAGTTATTTAAATTGTAATTTTTATTTGGATTCGTGTTTAGTTGCATCTGTTAAATAAACGAAAAGGCAGTTTAATTATTTTTGTATACTAAGGAAGCCTTATTCTAAGATGCCAATTAGAAATCAAGACAAGCTAGCCCTAAAATTATAATCTCTCTACTATATCTAGCTTGGTTTGATTTCCATTAGCAACTTAAACTATGGCATTCCAAAAGCAAAAATATAAAATTTAGGGGAACCGAATAGTTTAATTAGTGATTTATTATTATTAGAATTTATTATCTAACAAGAACCTAACGAATCATTTGAACTATATTGTAGTACCAAATACAGACTCAGGATTATGCTTATATTCATTATAAATACATAATTTTTATTACATTTATAAATACAAGCACAAGTACATAAAATACATGTATTGCCTAAGAGCCTGTAAGGGGTCGAAGGTCAGAACAGATTTAGCAAAGCTTCGATACGTAAGTGAAAAATGATCTGCTCTCCACCGACTGACATTTAGAGCCATCAATTGTCCAAAGGGTCCTTCATTTTTCCTCATCAAAAGGAGTCCATTTTTATCCTTAAGGGAAATATGAGACATAAATGTCATCTCATCAGAGAGATGAGAAAATACTTTACTAGGTCCGTGGGAGGGGGGGGGGAGAATGCGATATCGTTATAGAGTTTATTTTTGACTTGGAAAATAACATCTGACGATTCTGTTTCTAAAATTGAATAGTTATTTATAAAAGCGTTGTATGAAACACATTAGGCCATGGTCGGTATAATAACTGAATACGTTGTTTTTTTTTAAATTTGGGTACGAATAATAATAATAAAACTTTGCCGAACCCGAAGGCTCGATACCGAAACCAACAATCTCTGCTTACAAAAATCCGTCCACGGGTCAGTACCAAAGTCAAATCCGCCTTATCACTCTAGACACTCAATCCTCCCACCTACGTCACGGAATATATTAAATTAAATACAAGTGTCCAGAAAATTTTCAATTGATAAATTTAAAAGATTTGCCAAGACTTGTAGAATGTTAGAAAAAATAATTAAAATACAAGAAAAACGCTGGTGACCTATAATCTACAGAGAATTATTAATAATTGATAGCTGTAATTTTATTTATTGTGAAATATATTTTATTTAGTAATGTAAAAATAATTAGATGAAGGGTATTAGAGACTGATTTTATTACAACGGTTGTGCAGGGAGGTGATTTGTTCGATATAACTCTCAACCGCGGGGTTTTCCCCTAATCAAGAGCACAAAATTTATAAAGGCTGGGTGAGCTCTAGGGCTGTTTGTAGATCCCATAGGGTCCATTCGTGGCTAGTAACATATTAAATAATTTCTCTGCCACGGCCGATTTTGAACCCGGTACTTTTATCATAGCTGTTTTTCTTTGATGAAATTTTCTTAGATTTAAATCGATCAATCGCATTTATCGCAAGAATCTATACTAACTTTGAACATATATCTAATTAATATAATATGCATAAATATAATATAAATAAATATTAAATGATATTTAACTAAGAAGTAAAAAAACCATTCTCCAGTCATAATTATTTATTTTCTCGCTTTCTACAAAGACGTTTCGACCTCTTGGGTCATTATCAATTCTTTAATTGTCTATCTTGATTTATACCATTTTTGTGCAATTCACCATATAAATTTACTAATATCAACAACAACATAAATTATTAACAATTAAATTAAAAATGTCCTAAAAAAAACGAAAATTTAAGTATAGATACCCCATATGGACGTCAATAATATAAATTTTTTTTGGAGATATATTCTTCTTCATGGTCATTTTTCACTCTGCCTTATACTTTGGACTTGGACTTCCCCTATTCATAAAAACACCTTGATATTGCCTTGAAGAAATTAAAATTGTAAATCTATAAAGTATAAGGCAGAGTGAAAAATGACCATGGAGAAGAATATATCTCCAAAAAATTTTTATATTATTGACGTCCATATGAGGTATCTATACTTAAATTTTCGGTTTTTTAGGACATTTTTAATTTAATTGTTAATAATTTATGTTGTTGTTGACATTAGTAAATTTATATGGTGAATTGCAGAAAAATGGTATAAATCAAGATAGACAATTAAAGAATTGATAATGACCCAAGGAGTCGAAACGTCTTTGTAGAAAATGAGAAAATAAATAATTATGACTGGAGAATGTTTTTTTTTACTTCTTAGTTAAATATCATCAATTACTAGTCCAGTAAAAATCTATATCATAATAAATATTAAATACATAAACCGTTTCTTATACTGATACGTTTAAATCAGGGAAAGATGGAACCAGAAAATCAGTAATATCTTTCATCAAACTGGTTAAAAATTTTGATCCTAAAACTTAACTATTTTCCATTTTTTCTTAATTGCGTATATATGAAAAGATTGAATATCATCATCATCATCGCAAAGCGCTACGGCCCTCCTCGACAATGTTCCTCCACTTTGACCGATCTTCCGCTGCTCTTCTCCATGTTCTTACCCCAAGGAGCCTAAGGACTGCTTCCAAATCGTCCAGCCATCGCATTCTAGGCCTGCCTCTTCCTCTTTCTCCATCTAGACGTCCTCCCCATGATCAGTTCTGGGAGCCTTTTTGTATCCATCCTGTGAACGTGCCCCGACCATCGGGCTTTTTAATAAGACAATAATTCTTCCAGGAGAGGCGTGGACTCTATCCAAGCAGCATGAGAAATTATTGAATAAAGGGCATTTAAATGTCGGAAGGTTATTGGATTGACGAATGGAAGGAAGGAATAAGTTCAAAGGGATTGACAATAATATATTATCCTCACTTCATCAACAAGGTAAAACGTTATTATTATTAATAATTATATGCTTCTTAGAACTAATAATAAACATGCAACGTATACATATATAAATATGTAACGTAACATGATACATAGCAATAGGCGATGGCTATTGACTGGGGGCAAGGGCAGCGGACGACCTTACCCCAGATACAAGGTCCCCCAGAGGCCAGGAACCCAACTCTGTTTCACTTCAGTTACAGATCTCAGCCTGTAATCCAACACTCCTAACCTCTGATAATATCAGACGTTTATTACACACCACGGTAATTTATTACTTTATTAATCATGCTCATAGTACTGGAATGGGAAAAGTGAAGTTTTAATAATGAGAGTCTGTGAGAATTCAAGGCAGCATTCGTATCGTTTACTTTCCACGGTATTTCTTACAAATAAAACAGTATATTAATCTTGAAAATAATATATAAAAGATTAATAAACATAAATGAAGTAGTAAAAGTAGAAAATTATATTATTATTTTATTATAATATATATATGAAAATTATATTATATTATATTATTATTTTTAAAAAACCTGTACGAGTACAACCTATGAAAGGAGTCTTGGATTCAGTATGTGGTAGATACTGTGCTGTCTCTGAACCAAGTCTTGCGCGGTTTGGCCGAGATCATGCCCACTCACCAGGTTTCTACCCAACTATGAGTATCCACATTATAGAGATTGGTTGAGCCCAAGGATGGTCTGGAGATTCCACAGGGTCAATATATGGCTGTTAATTAATTAATTAATTAATTTATCATCCACATCCGGTTTTGAACCTAGGACCTTCCCTATATCTATTCAGCGCTCTATACATTAATCCACCTCGCTTCCTAAATAAAGCAGAATAAAATATAATAGCAGAATATAATAATTAATAAATAATTTTCGAAATTCGGCAACAAACTCATCAATGGCATCATACATACATCAGACAAAATACGACTCATCATTTCCGTTGACCCTAACAGACGAATATAATCTAATTACGCCCTCCAGATTATTTATGTTTTGTAAAGCTTATTATTATTAATGCGTTGAAATTAATTTTTAATTATTAATCAGGATTTTTTTTTTAATTTTTAAATAATTGGTTAGTATCTAGATCTTTATAAATGAGTTTTTGGAATCACTTTCATAGAGACCTATGTTACTAATAATGTAATTTATCGTCGCTGTCAAAATGCCGCCAATCTACAACTTTTTTTGAAAAATTAGTTAGTAACCATAACGCATTCACCTATATATATATATATATATATATATATATATATATATATATATATATATATATATATTCGCAATCTCCTGTGAAATCGCTCAAATTGTACTTAGGCGATATTATTTTGACAGTGACTTTATGTTACTTATAACTATTACAGTATGAGCAGCTATTTCTCAAAATAAGGATATGTCCAATCAATGACTATTATATGTTCCTCTTTTTTAAAGAACGTCCAGTTCTACTTTATTTTAAAATCTCTGGATATTTGAAGTTTTTGATAGACAGAACTAGATTTATTATTTTTAACAGTAAATTCACTTGTAATAAATGAATCTCACTTTTAATGAACTAATTTTTAAATTATTTATCCTTTTTAATTAATAATTTTCAGGAAGGACATCTGAAAAAAATAAAAGTAATAAAACATAATTACTAAAGCCCACTGTACACTATGCGCACTACTACTTAATTTTATATAATTTCGTAAAAATAAACAGTTAAACACAACACAGAAGTAGTCGACTATTACCTAATGTGATCGTTAAACCAAAGTATAATTTATAAGATGTAATAAGTAACCTCTTTAACCTAATGCTAATAAAACAAATAATAATGTCAACATTCAATTCAATTATTAATTTTTTAATAATATAAAAACTATGTTATAAAATAAAGTAATATTCCCATCCACATTACTAAATATCAAACCAGTTTATGTTCCAAAACATTGTCTTCAAATGTTATACAAATTTTTGTTTTTATTTTAAATGTGTTATCTAACTACAATAATAAAATTTAATATTACAGCAAACAGTTAATATTTTAAAAATTGGATATATTCACTACAAACAACAATGCTATGCTTAATATTTAATACAATTCATTAAGTTGTGTGATATTAGATTCTCGTTATATAAACTTTTTGTATAACATTTGAAGACAATGTTTTGGAACATAAATTGGTTTGATATTTAGTAATGTGGATGGGAATATTAATTTATTTTATAACATAGTTTTTATATTATTAAAAAATTAATAATTGAATTGAATGTTGACATTATTATTTGTTTTATTAGCATTACGTTAAAGAGGTTACTTATTACATCTTATAAATTATTCTTTGGTTTAACGATCACATTAGGTATTAGTCGACTACTTCTGTGTTGTGTTTAACTGTTTATTTTTATGAAGTATATAAAATTAAGTAGTAGTGCACATAGTGTACAGTGGGCTTTACTAATTATGTTTTATTACTTTTATTTTTTCAGATGTCCTAGCTCAAAAATGTATGTATCCAACGATACATCTGGGTTGACCAACAGACAACAAATACAGAAGGTGAAGATCTGCACAACAGACTTGAAACCCAGAATCAAACAAAAGCTTCCCTTTTATTAATTAACCCCAACAACCATATCGACCATGGTATATGGTTAAATATCACAAGCAATATATCATCTAAAATCTATAAAAACTAATCAAAATCATAATATTTCTTTGAACAATTCAACCAAAAAATTATTCAATTTTTAACTGCACTAATTGTAACAACTGTATATTTACATTTAACGATAAATTACATTCACTGTTTATTACAATGTGGAAGTTCATCAGATCTTAGAAGAGACACTATCAAATTTTCATATTTATTTTAAGAATAATCATTTGAGTTTAGCGTACCTAATCAAGAAAAAAATTAATAACTTTTTTAAATTTGATAGTTAATAACATTTTAATTTGCCATTACCTATCACCAACAAAGAATGTGTGATAACACAACTCAATGAGGTAATTATTACATAAGTTGAGCGAAACGCTTAGCTGATATAGAAATTATAAATATTGGTTTCAGGATTCTGATAAATTTTATTTTATTTTATTTTACAGAATTTACTTGTAACCTTACTCATGTTAGTATTATGAAATTAGAAATATTCACAACGATATCAACCAAAATTGTCAAAAGTAAATCACAGAAATCATACAGATCTCCGAACCGGTGGTTGCCAGTTATCACCATAACATGATTAATCTTGAAGAGAAATCAATCTTTCACTCTAATCAAAATAATATGGGGATTGCGTGGCTGAACATTCATTGTAAATGTGAAGCAATAATATTCCCAAGATTAACACTTCAACTGTTCTTAACTTTATCAAAACTTAAGCTATAGTTAGGACAAACATTGCATTTTAATAGAAACCTGTAACTTCTTTGATATTTTTAGGTAATCACAGGACACAAATCTGACACATCCTCAACTTCAAAATTACAACCTTAAAAACAGAGCCCTGAAATTTGTCAGAACTACTGAAATGGATTAATTCAAATATACAGTTTTGCCCTACTCTTCTAAATTCTAGACGTTAACTAAAAGGTCTGCACCACAGAAGTAGTAAGCAAAAATTGGAAAAACCTGCTAAGGAAAACTTTGTTTAGATAACAACTTAAAAGAAAATCATCTGAAATAAATGACAAAAAATAAAATAAAAATGTGTTGGCATATTGTTAATAAATAACCATCAAGGATAAAAATATTGAGCTGTAGAAGTTTTTGTTAAGCTACAATATGATGGAAAAATACACCAAGATAGCCCTCGGAAAGTAAACATACAAAAACTATTTTAAAAACTAGATAATGAGAATCACTTTCTAGATTTCTATTCTATTCTATTCTATTCAGATGTTCCGGAAAACCAAATTTTAGCATAACATGATGCTGTTGACAAAAAATAAGAAAAAATGCTTAATTAAATACAGAAATACAAAGTTAATGTAAGAAACATTAAGTAATAATAATAAATATTAAAACATTTTTTTCTAAAGAGTGGAGGTGTTAAGTGGTTACCTTCGCCTTACTACATCAACATTCTAAAATTCATGGCTGATCATAAGATATCTCAATCAATTGAGCAGATAATATTTTTCAAAAAATTAACTTACAGATAACATCAATAAACTATTTATGTTATTAATAAAAACTTTAAATTTGTAACTTTGTCTGCAATGTATACATTAGTGACATACTAATGCATGGTTTAATTTGAATTAAAATTATAATGAAGTGGTCATAAACAGAATGACACTACTGAAGAAACCGCTAAATATAAATATAAATGTTGAATCAAGATAAATACTTTGTACAATCAAGATTCATGTAAGTAGGCATTAATATGTAAAGGAGTACTAAGAGAAAGTTGTCCGAATATATACTAGGAAGTTAATTACGACATAATTTGCATTTAATATTCTAATGGGTATTAATTGACTAAGCTATCAACATAAGTGACTTGTTATAGTTATAAGTAATAAAGTTGTTAGATAAAAATCTTAACTAAATTTATATCATAAAATGTTAAAAAAAAATTCATTAAACTCAATTTATAAGTATAATAAAAATACTAATTGGATTGAAATTAATAAAAATAATACTTTATGAAAAAATTGTTAAAGATATCAACTGCATAATTTATAAGAATCAGCATAAATATTGTGAAAATAGCTTAATAAAAAGATGCAGTAGTTCACATAAAACAAATGTATTAATTAGAGTTGATATGTAAAAGTAGATAATATAGATTTAACGTTAAAAACTGATAAGGCACAAATTTAATAATCCTATTTGAAAAAAGCAACATATGTAACAATCGTTTTGTGGTGTTCGACGTACCACACAACTACTATATATATTGTTCATGAAAATAATTACAATACCATTAATATTCCCTGTACAGCCTCTGGACAAGCATCCTCCAATAACAAGAATCCTGTTTCAGCACAAAATTGATACACACCTGAAAGTATTATTAATTATATGATTAGTTTCTTAAATAATTCAAAATCATTACAAAAATTATTCAAATGATATATTAATATATATTATTAAGACTATAAATTTCTAAATAATGAGAAATTAAGTAAATTAGTTGAAAAAGTAAAAAAAATATAAAAAAGTATTTTTCCTTCAATTATGATAAATTAAAAAAATAAGTGTCTTGAACAGATTATAGTAATTAATAAACTGGAACTAAGGCCTTTTTTTAGTATTAAAATAATTGAGGAGCATTCTATCAATGCTCGATATACCCAATTTTGGGAATAAATGAAATTAAAAAAATTATAGAGGTAAATCATGAGTATAATATGATTTTTTATTGAAAATGTTGATTATTAACTTCTTTTTCAAAGGGTAAATTTTAAAATCAGAAATAAAGCCATTGAGTATTATATTTAAAACTTTAGTTCTTCAAAAAATCTTCACTTTTGAAAAATGGGCAATTTTAACTTCTGGTAGAAACTCAATCCAATATGGCTACTGGTCACTTTCATCAAGTATTTAAATTTCTTAATCCAAAAAATTAATACATACCACTTAGTGTTTCTCTTAGTGTCAAAATATATCAAAATCTTAAAACACATCATGAAAATCTATAAGTATGGAATAATAGCCATGTATTTCTCTATCAAATGATGTAATTTTACATTTACTTACACTTTTATGAATAATAGGAGTTGGTATAAAACACACAATTGCACTGAATCTAAAATAATAACTGAATAAACTGAATTTAATCACTGCAAACACACTTAAGGCACAACTAACACACACTGTATTCCGAAACAAATTTATAACCACACAATAAGCACTAATTAAAAAAACAAATTAGAAATAAAAATCCGCCGAATTGAAAAGATCAAAGAACGAGTAAGAACTGAAAAGGCGGACAGTCTCCTAGAAACGTCTATTATACCAACCTCTGAATTTTTAATATTTTGTAATATCAATCGAGGTTAAAAAAGAAATAATATGATTAAATATATTTAAATTTAATATTTTAAACTTATTGATTATTTTAAGTAAAGTTTTGACTAAAAAATGAAGAATTATATAGTTTCATGCTAAATAAAATATTTGAACCTACTATCAGTAAGTTCTGACTGTACTTATGTTTCCCTCCAAACCTCCCTCTACCCTATCTCACAGAACATTCTAGGAATTCACTTTATTCAGTTATGATCAGTGTATGTTGGTATTACTCAAGATCCAGAAAATTCTACTTAACCAGATTTCCAGAGAGCACTCTAACTGTGGGTAGTTTGTTGTTCACTATTTTAGAATATTCTTAGTATTAATTTTAAATATAATACTGTTGGTTAATTCAATTAATTCAGAATGATATAAAACAATATATTTAGTAGATGTCATCTACCATTTCTACCATTACGCACACACACATATTAATGTATATTATATCATTAGGAAATGGAATAAATTTCGGTTTTCAAGTATGTTTAATGAATTTCCAAGTTAAAAAATCAATTTTTTGACCTTTTCTATCGTATGCGTTTTCCGCCATCTTTAAAAACCAATGAGAAAATATCGATAATTATTCATTCATTCCTGTAATATACACAATAAAATAACGATAATATTACATTCTTAAAAGCTAAATTAAATATTGAATATCTCATTTTCTGTAATCTTTATTTTTTAATATACTTTAGTGTCTGTTGAGAAAATATTTTAAACGTTTTTTAGGAATGTAAACTCTCTATAAGATTGGAAACCCTATTCTATTTCAGATAACGCTATGAATATAGACCACATGTTACTTTTAATTAATTAAATTACTGGGTTGGAAACAATCAATAAATACACCATAACAAACAATACAGCGAACAAAAAAATGCAGAAATATGCATTATAAAAATGACAGTAAAAACAAATCTATATATATCGTGATATGTTCATATTTGTATGCTTAACAATAATGCCAGGCATTTTTCATGCTTTTTTAACTACATAGGAAAAAGAAAAAGGGGCAGACCAAGGCGTCAGTGCAAGGAGGAAGATTTGAGAAGGAATGAAGCAAGACATTAGAGGAGCCTCCCTGAAGATCGCGAGGAATGGAAAAGAATGGTGGCAGCGGCCTAGGTCCTTCAATCACTGTAGCCCAATAGTGAGTGAGTGTGTTTAACATTACGGTAATAATAAACTATTCTGTAATAATTTAATTTAATGTATAATTTTTTTTTTAAATTATTAACTAAATTATTTTTACTTTTTATTTAATTTTTACTAAATTATTTAAACATTTCATATTGAATCCATGTATATTCGTGAAAGCCATTTGAGGTCCGCTGTAATAGAAATTCTGTTATTTCTGAGTTCATGCAGTTGTCTCGTAAAAATGCTTGGTTTTTAAAAGTCTGTTTATGTGTGAATTGTTGGTTTAAAGTTTTATTCTGCTTTTTTCTGTAAATAATAATTTTTATACGAGTAACGAGAAGTTTTGTGAAGAATAGGAGGATTTTGAAAAATACCTTACTGTTAAAAATGAAGATTGTAAAATTAAAAAAAAAAAATTTATAATTAGTATATCAGGGGAGAGGCAGCTCAGTTTGTAAGGTAATCCCTGAACTTACTGAGCTGATGGTACTGGATTCGACACCGGCTGTAGATAAATTATTTATTCTGATAACCGCAATGAATATACTCTGTCAGATCTTGAGACCCTCTTGGGGTTCACCTAACCTCCATAAAGTGGATATCCTTAATTGGGGGGGAAAGACTGATCTCGAGTAAATATGCAGATTTCGGTTGTGCAGACAGTTGACTACTATAAACCATAAGCAATACTCTTTTAAATTTTCCTCTTAACATCAAAACTGGTCATACATACTACATATTTACTACATCTTGAAGGTATGTAATTGAAAATTGAATACATTTGTTGCTGGTTCCTATTAATTTTTTCAAACGTTTTTCCAACCCAATGGGTTGACACTGCATGTTTTTGGAAATATCTTGTCAAAAATTTAATTTTTTAACTTATCCTTCCATCAATTTGTTTATAATTTTCTTCCAAGGAAACAATACTTATTCAACTTAACTAAAACCTTGCCGACTCCTCGGCTTGAAGGAAGATCCGGATAGGTAGCTTGAGTGTTATAATGGCATTTTTTTTTTTGTATTTTTTTTTATCACCTCACTTGCTAAATCATGTTTTATTTATATTTATTAGGACCCTCAATTTCCGTCCTTTCCAAAGGAGTACATCAATAACATAGACGGTTGTTATCCCAACCGCTAGGCCACAGGCGACTCAGTTCATTATAGAGTTATTTTATGTAATATCTCTGAAGATTTTTCCTTGCTAGCTACACTTATATAATCTGAAATTCTATCCAATTTCCCGATAGGCAACAATTTTAGTTGCATTAAGGGATGTTTTTCCACGCATTTCCCGAATGCCACAAGAGGCCAGGATAGGAAGGAATGCAGTAGGAAATGTGGTAGCATGTTGAGGTCAAGGAACACATATCTCTTTGGACTTCTTTATTAGCTCTTAGTCCTCGCACGGTCGCCTATCTTGGTATCTTGTCCTTGATCTGTGTTATTAAACACCTTATATTTAGAGAGTGTATTAATTTATCCGGTCACGTTTAACGAACGTACATTGTATGAAATGTAATATGTAGGAAATTGACAGTTATCCTACCGCAACAAAATACGGTAATGGACTTGATGATGTAAAGTAATAACTATAAATATCCCATATAATATACACACACAATATATATTGTGACCAGGTAGGTCCAAAATTCAAATGAAGAAATACAAAATTGTTAATATTAGGGAAATTTTAGCTACTTCTTGGCTAAATAAACACTAAACTGAAGAAATGTAACTATCCACACGTTACGATAGTTCACCACAAAAATTAATTAAAGATTGTGCGCTTCACAATTCTTTTGGTCTTACCGATAGGTAGTGGCACCTGACGGACGTAATGAGCGATAGAGACAATATAAAGAGATTATCTTGACAATGTTATCTAAGTTCACCCAACTCCTCCTTCGTTTTGCCTTGAAGATGGCCTACACTGTAGGCCGAAACGTTGGCATTAATAAGTCTTTCTTATTTATTGTTATTATTGACTGCACACCCAGACTAATTGAATCTTCCTATAGACAATATACATTTTATATTATATAGCATTTCCAAGTCTATTTGAACCTTTTCCAAATCAGCTGTAACCTTTTACAAATCAATGCTACCCTTTCCAAGCCACAAGTAACCCTTTCCAATTCAAATGTAATCCTTTCTAAAGCAAATGTAACGCTTTACATCTCAAGTGTCACCCTTTTCATTTCAATTGTAACAGTTTCTGTTTCAATTGTCATCCTTGAAAATGTTATGAAAATGTACCATACTGGGGAATGGACGAATTTAGGGCCTCAGAACTCGCCAGGATAAAATCATCACAACCTTTTTCTTCACAACTCTTGTTAGGACAAAAATGAGGGAAATAATTCAAAAAACAAATAGTTGTTTTTTTGTTTCTCAGAAAGTTTATTTAAAAAAAGTAAAAACATGTAATCTGAACATAACAACAGTCTTCTTGGTAACAAAATAACAAACACAATAACATTTTTGTTTACAAAAAATTAATGAAAAAATTTAAAACAAAAAGTTGATTTTTTTCTCAAGAAGTAAATAATAAAAAAAATGTAAACTGTAATGCAAAGTTTTTTTTTGCAAAATCTAAGAAAGAAACTGTTGATCACTTTAGTATACGTAGTTTTACTTTTTATTTTTTTGGTTTCCTTCTAAAAGGAATAATTATTTATATTTAATAACAAAATTCATTGCTTTTCGAAAATTTAATTAATTAAATTCGTTTACTGCTTTGTGTCAATAATAGTTTTGAAAATAACAAAATTAAAAATATTGTCATGATTTATCCCGTTGATTTCTGAGGTCTTAACATCGCCCATTCCACAGTACGTTAAATTTTCAAAACATTTTCAAGGGTGACAATTGATCTGGGAACGGTTACAATTCAAATAAAAAGGGTGATCCTTGAGTTGTAAAGCGTTACATTTGGAAAGGGTTCCAACTCATTTGGAAAGGGTTACATTTGACTTGGAAAGGGTTACTACTTGTGAATTGGAAAGGGCAGCATTTGATTTGTAAACGGTTACAGTTGACTAGGAAAAAGTTCAAATAGACTTGGAAAATATAAGTGGTCAAAAATTATGTTGAAAGTGTTCAACATACATTCATACAGGCGTAGCTAGTAAAGCGCATGAATATATTTTGTTTTCGTTTTCCAAACATTGCTTTAGTTATAAATTTATTCACTCACTTATAACACTAAACTAGGTGTTGATAAGAAGGACAAAGTTGGTTAGTGACAACAATGTGTCTCCAACAGGAAGCAGCCTATTAGGGAAGTCCATGTCCGGTTGTTATACGTGAGTCTTTCTCCGTTTCTCTTAGCTTACTCAACACACCACTCAGCCTGAGGAGTCCTTGAGAATATTATGTCGGCCGAAGCCCAGAAGATACAAAGCAACTATAGGCTTAGAGTATCTGAAACCGCTAACAAATAGCACAATTCTAAGCCATTCAGAAATGACAATGAATCAAATAAATTTTAAAATCAGAGTAAAGCATCTTAAAACTCTTCCTTAGAATCCCTTCATACTCAAGATCCTCTTCCTAAAAATCTCTCAGTCCTTAGTTTCGTCTCAATAATATCAGTAAGGATTAACTAATCTGAAGATATGATGCCGACAACACCGATCTCTGCTTACAAGCTTCCGTCCTCGGACCACTACCCAAATGCAAATCCGCGAAATCACTCTTGACGCAATCCTACACCTACACCTCAGACCACCAGTCGCAACACCCTATTTTCGAATACCTGTAGACGTCGTTCATCCTTCAGAGTCAGTGTTGCCTCACTGTATATTATTTCTTTACTTCCTGAATCCTGCCAGTTGTTGACCTTTTCTACCAAAGGTACTTGAATAATCTTTTAGTTAATCTGGAATCATCCGTTTTTCTTCTTTCTGTTTTCGTATACGTCAAGTTTTCAATGTTTCTGCATATTTCATCATTACATGTGAATTTCTGTATTTCTGTTGTTTTTACTAGGCCTAATATTCCCTCATGATTCTTCTTTCTAGAAGATTTTAAATTTGAGATTATTTAAAATTATTGCAATTTTTTATTTCTAATTATCTGAGGAAATTATACCTAAAGTATTAATAATTTAAACTACTATGGGTCCCAGAACTCGAATTAATTCGTAGGATACGTTGGTTTCTTGTTTAGCCCATTGAATCATCGGAGGACGACATCGATTAGAATTTTAAACTATTAAAGCAGTGATAATTTTTATAATTCCAATTATTACGAAACATAAATTCCTATTTACTAAGTATCAAAATTCAATCTTGTTAGTTGCCACGAATTCCGATAGATAGCACTAGTTTGGCGCTATGAGGTGATATAGGGATAACATCTTGGAGTCCTTCCCGTAATTAAATAAATGTATTTTTTTTTGTCATTTAGTTTTAGAAGACATTCATTTTTCTTCTTGTAATATATTTTTCTTCTTATTCGATAGTCTCTTCTATCCTGGAGAACCTTCTAGGGGTAACTATTGTTATTTCTATACTACAAGGTGGAAGAATGATGTATTATCATAGTGTTTATTTTTTGTTTATTACTTTTATTGTAGCAATGAAGTATGGTGTATATAAGCTCCAGTTTGGAACGTATTTTATGTCTTGTTGAAATATTATATTATTGTTTTATTTAATATCGTTAATAAACCTTTATATAACGATGCATTGAATCAATAGGGTAATAATAATCTCCTAACAGGGATATTATTATAAATAATTACGTAGATTAATTACTCTCAACACCCTTCATATATCTGTAGTCTCCTCCGATTCCAATCCTCAGTCCAGCACCACAAAACAAGATTTCGCCTTTCTGATCTCAATTCTCGTTTCCACAGAACCAAAGCATTCGAACGTTTCTTCCTCGCTCTCTCCACCTCAGTGTGGAACTCGATTCTATAATCCGTCATAATATTTCACTATCATCATTTATGTCCTTGCTTTTCCAATATCTCCTGGCTTCCCAAAATGGTGTTCTCTAAGAAGGTTAGTAATTTGCGTAGAATAAAATTGAATAATTCATTTTGTTGTTTAGTCGTTTTAATTTATTTTATTGAGAAACATGCAAAGAATTTATCGCATGCATTTAACAGTTGTTATTGATTTATCTTTTATTTTTTAATTGCTTAATATCTTGTCAGGTTTCGTACTTTTTAATTACTTATTTTTTATTTTTTTTATTGTTTTCTGTCCCTTTTTATGTACATGTAGACTTCTGGTCATATATGTATTATGTTTCTTTATCTATTCATGATCATTATTCTAAAAAGACTTAGTCCCAGAATAAAGTTACTTTTCTATTCTAGAATATTTTGCCTGATATATTTTAGGAATCAAAATGCTATACAATGAAGAATTTAGTTTTACACCCCTCACAAAGACAAAGTGATTTGATAGCGATGGTTGAAACTGGTTTCTAATTGGTCCCGATAATGGACGAATCCATGATAAGATAATTAGTTTTCAACAGGCGGAAACTATTCCGAAGGGACGTACTATTGTCTAAACGTTAGCTTAAGGGAGAATATCTCGGGTAAAGCATAGGTCGGAAGGACTTCGAGTGGGAAGTTTCACGGGTTGAATGTTGGCACATCCACAATGTTCCATTATTATTGAATAATTATAACTGAGAGGACAACGTAACATTTGTAAGCATAGAAGGTGATAGAGCAAGGTTCAATCCAAATAGGTCTCAATTCTAATTAATTTAAGTTGTTTAACAGTGATATCTGTTGGTTTCTGGATGAGTTAACATTCCTTTTGAATAATAGAAGCTCTATTCCCGAAATCTTCTAGGATTATTCTTGTAATAATCATTCCTTTTTGATGAGAATGGTTACTACAAGAACAAATTGAGTGTATATCGTTTCAAGGGCATTCGCATTACATTTGAGTAATAAGCGATATTGGGAAAAATACTAATATAGTGTATTAGCAATAAAGCTTATATGGCAAAAATGCTTGATGGAACCACAGATTTCATCCATATGTAGAAATAACAGATAACTGAACAATTATATTTACAGCCCCGGTGGATAAGTGGTTAAATCGGATTTTGTCCAGAGAGGGTTAACTGCTTTCGGATAACCAGAATCATATCATTCTCGTAATTTTTTCGCTTGCAATGGAATTTTAATATAAACAATAACTCCTTTTCAAGCCAATGCCTTACTTAGCCCCTTATTCAATACGAAAATAACTCGATTCCGCTTACTTAAGTACAAGAAACTTTTTTTGGAGAAAATTAGACTTAACAGCTTATTCACCGGGGCTGTAGATATATATAGTATCCCTACATTCAAACAGTCAAGCAATAGTAATCATTTTGTATAAGTAATATTTATGTTATATTACCTGGGATGAGAACATGAAGAAGTGCCACGGAAGATCGGCCAAAACGGAGGAAAAGTCTCGCAAAAGTTATCGATCTTTATAGCAAGCGACTTTGAGATAGGCTGTGGCATAGTGATAAGACCAAATCAACCGTTCACATTCACAACCGTTGCCTCAGGCAACCTTGATACAGTCCTTATTGTATTATGAACACATTATTATTGTTAGATAGTTACTAAACCAAATACATGTACGCAATATTTCAAATACACCGTGGGTTATCTCGTAAAGTTTTTTTTTTGTTACGTTTCATTTTTTCTCTTTATATTGGTATTCTCATCTGCAAATTAAGAACAATAGACAATCAGCAGATTGGCTATCTAAAAAATAAAACAAAATGATATGAGAGGCATCATGTCAGAACAGCTTGATTTAATTTCCTATGATAACAGATCCCTCATCCACTCTCTTTTTAGTCTCCTCCTAGTGTTCTCAGGCATGAGAGTAGTAGCCATTTTTTACATCAATGTATTTGGGTGTCCTCCTCATTTTCTGAGAGTCTGTTTAGCGATTCCATAAATTTTTAAGGCATATTTTGTTTCATTTAACCTCACTTTCATGCTTGTATGGAAAATTGAACGATGCTTTAGTAGGAGTATTAAATTTTGCCCATGCAGATATAATTAGGAAAGGTTTCTTTAACGAGTACCTGACATCGTACAGGCTAGGGAGTTCCATTTTACCTATCCTACGCAGGTAGTTCTTCGTAGAACTTTGTGGTTCTTGATTCCCGCATCAGAATTTACAAAAACACATTTACATTTTCCATCAAATTACCGCCATCGAAATTCAAAAACCTCCTATTATTACTTCCATTTTAAGCTCCGGTTAGCATTAAAGAAATCGAAATTGAAATTTTTGTCATTTTTCCATGAAATTCCAATTCGTTTTTTACACCTCCTTCTAGACTCCGGAAAAGATATCTACAATCGTATTAGGGATTGCGTCGATAGTTCAGTTATATTCTATATACATGGTAATATTTACAAAAAAGTTCAATTTTGTTTATACAATGATATTTAATTTTTCTTGTCTTAAATTGAGTTTTAAACGGAGGGTCATCTGCGGTCTAGTGGTTGGCATAACAACGACTATACCCAAGATTGCAGAGTTCGTATCCCGGCAGGTGGCCTTGAGATTAAAGGGAGTAAAAAATCCTTAGTTATGCCGTCCTTCGGAATGTATGTAAAATGGGGGTCCCGAGCCTGTAACTTGCCTGGTAGTCGTTAAAGATCTCTAATCCTTATTAAACCTGCGTAGGCTGAATTTAGGACTCCCACCGTAGCATCGACACATCAGCCATAATAGCATAACGTCCAATGAATAAATAAACACATTTTAAACGGTAAATTTAGTAAATTATTTCTCTTGATATAATTGATATAAGATTCAAGAAAAGTAGATAGAAGCAGTCAAGATTGAATGATCGAAGCTATTGAAAGGACGCGGAGATGATGGAAAGGGTTGGCTGTTTGGATGGAGTCCAACGAAAGAAACTTTTTGGATGGATTGTGAATGGACTTTTGTCAGAACTCGGCGTCTATTTTCCGTTAAGGCAATGCTACCATCAGCATCCACCATCAATACTCACAATATGGATTTTGGAAGTTAGTTTATACCATTCTACTCTTTATTTCATAGAACTCTTTCTTCGAAAAAAAAAATATGCTGAATTGTACTATGCTAGAAAACTTTTTCGTGAAATCTGAATACTTGAAATTTAATTAATGAAAGGTGGATAAAATGAATTGTCCCTTGCTTTAATATATATTAGTTACAAAATAATCATTTTATTAAAAATTATTGATTCAAATTATAATATTCACAATCTTCTTCTAATAGTGCCTATCATCTTAGTATGTTGGTTTTAGAAAGCAGTTAACAGTCGTTATTGTTTCGGGTTAAATCACTTGTAATTTACTTTGGACACGAATTTGGAAAAATTCTTGAATGGTAGATCATAGCGGGCTGTGACAATTCAGGTTCATATATCTGAACCGGAATTATTAAAGTAGAAGAAGGATATGTCATGAATAACCTCGTGGTTCTATAGAATTCTTGAACTTAGAGCTTGAAGAGGAATGTAGAGCGGTGAGATGCTGTGCTAAAGCCCCCATTTAAATAATAAATTATACAAGTGAGTAAATTAAAACCTTTTTCCAGTCATATATTATTTTTCTTTATTTAAAAACGTTTCAACAATAATAAGTCATTCTCAATTTACATTTCTTATAAGTCCTTTAACGTTATTTATTTAAAACAATTCTCTAAAATTTTTTTATAAATTTGTACATTTTCAACCTAAAATAAAAGACAAATCAAATAAATACATAATTTTACATACAAAACATGTCCCAAAAATACTGAATAAAAAGCATAGATGACTTTTTAGTTGAATAAAGAAAAATAATATATGACTGGAAAAAAGGTTTTAATTTACTCACTTGAATGATTGACTAAGAAAGATGTACTTCAGTAACAATAACAAGATAATTAAAATAAAAAATAATAAATTATTTAATATGTTAACAGCTACAGATAGACCGTTTGCAATCTACAGTCCATCCTCACTCAGTCTCGATAAAGTGGATACCAATAATGTGGGGGGGGCCTGGAGTTTGAGCGAGATCACAGACGAATAACCTCTCTACTTAAATTTTTTCTTATAAACAGCACAATTCCTATCATGAACCTAAGATACCTTTATGGGATGTATAGGTACAGGTTTTTCTTAATATGGAAAGGGAATAATCGATAGTTCAAACACCCGAATATAACAATCATTTCAAAAAGACACTTCTTTAACTAGCCAAAAAAGAGTTTTAGTGGATATTTTAAGTGCAAGAAGAAGTTTCTTAATTTTAACTAAATACCTGTCTTCTTACCTGGCAATATTTAAGATAATATGTATGCATTTCACTTTCCTTTTTCCAGTATAATTTCTTCTCTACCGAATTCGTCACTTGCTCCCAATAAAATGTTCAGTACTAACCTGAAATCATAGGAAAATATATTACATTTAAAATATCAAATTAGTTTAATTATTTTGAATAAGCTTAAAATGTAAATACTTATGCTGTAATTAGATTATTATATAACTAAATAAAATAATTAGGATATTTCGTATTATTATTTTCGAAAAAAGTGTTACAAATATCTTCATCAATTAGGTATTTACTATGCAAAATAAAGTAGGTCTAAGAAAAAAAATCATAGAAAGTATGGTCATTAACACAATGATTGTAAATTGATGTTAATACAAGAGACGAATTAAAGCTAGCCTAATTAACAAGGTTATAAACAATTTTAAACTAAAAATCGTTTTATGAATATATTGGGTATTTGAATATTTAACGAAAGCTATATATGCTTGTGTAATTGATGAAAAATTTATTCAATTTAATACTTTGAGAATTAAAGATTTAGATCCGGAATATTTTATGATGGATTAGTCGTATATTATTCACTTCGTTGTAAATTTAAATGTAATATTATTGAATATTTATTAATCAATACACCCAGCCTTTACTACTTTCCATAACCTCTTTCGTGATATTTTATTAACTCGTATTTTTTTTTTAGCTTTTAATACGCCAATTTAGCAGGAAAAAACTGAATTAATCTAAAGACAGTAAAGTTGATAATATATATTTGAAATTATTAATTATATTTGGATACTCTCAAATCGTATTGCACATTTTTCTTCGAGATGTGATTCACATAACCCCCTTTTTTGTTTTTGGTGTCTTGATAATGCCTGAATAGGCGAAACGTCGACTGGTAAGTGGGTGTATTTTTGAAACATAAGGCTTGGCATTGTGGTTTTTCCCAATTGCATTGTAATAAATAGTAGTGTTTCTTTTTTAGTGTTGGCTCTATTTTAGTGATTAAGGTATTAACTTAGTTCTTATATATAATAATATATAATAGATTAAACATATAATATGTCATATATATTATTATACCATATTATATGTTTGTTTATTCTCTGGTAACACAAGAAATAGGTAGGTGTTGAGCTAAACTTGAGTCTCTTACAGTTTGTAATGCGGGATGGTGTGTCTGACGCGCCTGCCTGTGACAGGAGAAACTTAACTTGAGAAGTTTTTTTATTTCTAACTTAAAACGTTACTTTGTATTTTTAAAAAGTACTTTGTATTTTGTATCATGCTGAGGTTGAAATGTATTTCTAAAACATTAAAGTTTTCAAAAATTACTTTATTTACAAAAATTACTTCAACTTTACTTAGTTTCAGCGTAATAGATAGGAGAGCTTAGACCTGGAAAGAAGTGGTATTTTTAAAGAGGGGTTAGGTGTTCGATTCTGAGCGGTTTATAAATAGCAAAGTCGATACTGAGAATATCGATCCAACGGCCATCCGGCCCCAGAAGTCGAAGGCCGAAATAAGAGTTTGAGGAAAAGAGGGTCGGTGTATATTGATGGATTACAGCAGGCGATGGATACCATTTCTGTCTCAGCTTACTCTTCTTCTGTCTCGCTCAATAAAGTCAAAGGATATTGCCCGATCCTTTATAATAAATCTCTGTCAAAGGACGACTCTTTGGAGGCCACTAGCTGGTCATTCGAAGTAACCGATTGACACTTTTAGGTCTTCAAGGCCTTGGGGAGTGCATCCAAATTTATATATTACTTATTGCATTATAATATGGATTCAACTGGACTATTTTATATAATATTTAATTTATGAGGTAAGCCATTTTCCAGTCAATTTTTCTTTTTTCTTTTTTTACAAATACGTTTCGACTATATAGTCATTTTCAATTTCACAAGTCCTTACTGGAATTTTCATATTAGGTCTCATTGTGAATGTCTATAATTTAAAACTACTTACACTTTTTTTGGAGATACACTTTTTCTTTTTAGAAATGACCATGGAGAAAAAGTGTATCTCCAAAAAAAGTGTTTTTTTGTCATTTTTTAATGCTCAGCTTTCACTTTGTCGAGAAATTTAGTTTTTGGATGTTGGTACGCCTGTTAACTGACAAAACCAACCGTTGTACAGCTATTTTCAGGTTATATAAGTGATTTCAGTTGGTGAGGATACTTCTACAAAAATATCATAAACTTGGATGCAACATGTCTCTCAAAATTCATTTCCTCCACTCTCATCTAGACTTTTTCCCTCCTAGCTGTGGTGCGGTCAGTGATGAACACGGTGAGAGATTCCATCAGGATATTTCTGTAATGGAACAAAGATATAAGGGCCGTTGGAATGAATCAATGCTTGCAGATTACTGTTGGTGCGTGTGTAGGGATGCTCCAGAACTCACCTACAAAAGACAGGCCAAAAGAAAAATGAAATCCACATGATGGTAATAATATCCAACCTGCCAAGTATTCTGCCATTAATTTTTAACTCCAAATTAATTTATAATGTTGATAAACTTATAGTTTAAAATTTACTGATTTGCCTCAATTTGTTAACGTTATATATTTTGACCCACGGTGTATCACAGAAACTAGAGCTAATCAAATTTTTTCATTGTCATTTTCGTTTTTTTCAACCCAAAATTAGTAAGATTTGACTCATGAAGTGAAGGAAACATTACAAAAATATTTAAAGCATACGAAACTTCTTTTTTGCGACATATGATGATTCTGAATTATACATTATTTAATGTATTCATTAAAAGCTCATTTTTTCCAATGTTAGGGCATGGTTATGAGACCAGCATAGTCTCGTAACGTAGCTAAAAAGAAATTCAAAAAAATGACTGAAAGTGGGGAACCATAAATATAAATTATATATATTTTTTTCTATGTATATCTTTTCTTGATTGTTATAAATAAGTTTTGCTTATGGTTTTCGAGATTCTGTCATTTATATTAACTAATTAAATTGATGACTATATATAACAACACTAAAAACCCGAATACATTTGTAATAATTGCATGTATACGTAAATATTACGAAGAAATATGATGAATGAAATACGTATTGCAAAGGTATTTGCGTGATAGATTTGTTAATATCTATTCATCATCAAATGGTATAATTATGAGGCAAACATAATATTGAAACGTCACGAAAAGCAAGTTAAAAGAATTGACCGAATTTCGAGAACCATAGGTAAAAATTATATTATTAGTTACTTTGAATGCCTTTAGGATTCGGTCTCAAAAATATATATTGCGACATAGGTTTTAACTTTTTACTAAAAAATAAAACCCCTTTACTTAAAGCAATGAAGGGTTTTGGGTTCAGAACTTAGTATGGACAATATTGTATCTAAAAATAGCTTTACACGAACATTTTTGCCAGAGTCTAAACGATCTGTCCTGGGCAGAAGTAAAAAAATAACAGTCGTATAAGGGTGACGTTTAAACTGCTTCTGTAGAGTTTCATCATTCTGGCACATCCATTTTTTTCTTTCCTGTGTCCTTTCGTAAAAAAATATTATTCTAGCCAAACAAAATTAATTTTTTAAATGTTGGTTTTAGTTTTAGAAATACTGAGTCGAAATTCGTCTGATTACAGTTAAATGTAAATATTCTACACAAAGACATGATATAGTAGTTTATATATTATTATTTGTTTGTTCATTTAAGGTCACTTCCTGCTATGGCTAATCGGACGATGTTACAGTGGGAGCCCTAAATTTTGCCTATCCAGGTTTAATTAGGATAGGGATTTTTAACGGGTACCTGTCATCGTACAGGCTCGGGACCCCCGTTTAACGTCCCTTCCGAAGGACGGCGTAACTAAGAATTTTTTACTCCCTTAAAAAAATCCTAGGGCCACCTGCCGGACTACGAACCCGTGATCTTGGGTTTAGTAGTTTGTTACGCTAATCACTAGCCCACAGGTCGTCCCTAAATTATTATTCGCATAGTTATTTTAAAATGAACTGTCCAAGAATAAATAAAGGCTTTATTATTATTATATAATCCCTGGAATTTCTATTCAATGCTGCCATTCTTCAAATTAACGCGAATTATATAAAATTCTTTTAATTCAGTCTGGTAACATCCGGGGATGGCCCCTTTAGTATGAAGGACCCTCGTGGGCCTCTATAAAGTGGTTGGGTAACCAAAATAGGGAAAAAAACTTGGCGATTGAGTGTGATCTAGGACGAAAACCACCTCCCTGCGTAACTGTAGTTCAAGAAACAGCATAGTCTCTACCAGTTACTGAGCCCATGACTCTTCATGGATTGTACTGGTACAGGTTTGTAATTTTGTGATAAACAAATAATAAATGAATAAATAAGTATTATACAACTAGGATATATCAATAAATCTGAAATTATCTTAATGCTGTAAAGTAAGGCCCTTTTCAACGAATATTCTTTTGACCTATTTTACGATCTCATACATTTTTATACCTAACCCCCTGACTAATCGCCTGAGTTCCCTCATTCAAGCTTAAGACTAATAAATTTTCTAAAAATTAATCAATTTCTTTATTTCATCCCGCAAGTCTTAGTATTCCAAGGGGATATGGTTGAGTAAGAAACATAGTAATCATTCGTTAGCAATGGAATAATTGTAGTGGACAGATTCTTTGAATTAAGGGCCCTATTATGCTAAGAAGTATCGGTTTTTGTACCGTATTAAGTCGATCAAACCTAAGTAATTGAACAAGGATAAAACATATTGAATAGAGCTAACACCGAACGTGCAGGAGGTGACGACCGAGATCAAGATTACTTGCCTCTTTTCCCCACTCAGTCAAGAGCACCCACTTCATAGAGGCTATGTGAGCCACTCCGCGCCCATAATACCTAAATAATAATGATTTTATTAGAACGTTATTGAATATTGGCAGTATTTTCTAACCATTGAGCAATTATCGTCTGGGAATCGCTGTGTTAAATGTAAGCAGCTTAAAGGTAATCGTCTTAACATAAACACGTCGAAATTGAATGATGGTTTTATAACTACTGTTAGCAGAGAGAGGATGTTATAGCATCTGTACCTCAGAGGTAAACTATTGTAACTGACATTTTTCAAACTTTACAGGAGAGCAGTTTTAATGTTAAATTTTCCTTTTTATAGTTGTTCGCGGTTTTCAATGATAATTAGAGGTCATCAAGATCAAGATCAATCAATACCTCTGAAGTACAGATATTAAAATTAAATTTAAATTTATATCACCTACAGTACCCCGAGGTTTAATAACTACTTACTTAAAAATATGTTATCTAAGAAAATAGTTTGACAATTTTTATAAATAAAAATATTGTTAAAATTTCATAATAATCATGCTTTGGTTTAGTTCTGCTTGATTATGAATTATTTTGAAATAAAAATATTTGAATTATTCTGTCATAACTTGATATATGCAATTCCACCTGATTCCAACCCAGTCAAAACTGCACCTAAAAGTTATTCATTTTACTTTAAAAGCCTAATTATTTTCTAATCATTCATTATTTAAAAGCCATATTAATTGGGATTAGAAATCACCATTTATAGTGCACCATTAGAAAATTATAATTATTATTACAGCATATTGTATCTTTATTCAGCAATGATTTGAGTTAAAAAAGATTTTTTATTAATGTACTTAAAATGAATAAATAATTCCTTCTTTTAATGTTATAGTCTAGCATTGTTTGTTTTTTTAATGCATTATAGTAATAGTAAGCGTTAACAGATGAAACTGTTACTACCCGTAGCAATTACTGGTAGAAAGTAACAGTTACTAGACGGGAATAGGACACGTTTGAAGTATATACAGTTCAGTTGGTTTCTACAAATGTATTTGTTAATCTATGTTTAAAGGCGCAAAATCTATAGGTCATCAACGTCTACAAATTTTCCTATTGTATTTAGGTTGTATTTGGAATTATATGTTCTCTATGCCGTTAGCAATTTCAGAAAAAATAATTCGTTACGTATAACGCGTTATGTAGTGTGGTAATATCAGACCAGGCAAATTTTTTTTTTTTGTAGCGACGTTTTTTTTTTGCAGTTTGCGTTTTAACGTTTATTATAAGTTTTAGAACAATAAGCTTCACTTTCGAAGATTTACCAAAATTACGGTCATAATGGCAAAGAAACATCGAGTTAGATTTCTAAAGTACAAACTTTTTGAAGTTTTTTTTTTTTTTTTTTTCCCCTTCTCCTTTCGATGGCATTGGACACATCCATACAGCCAGATTAATAAGTAAGAATGAAGAAAATATTTACATATTTATGTTTTAAATAAAATTTTTTATTGATTTAAAATAATTCAATATGGAGCTTATCTCATCTTTTTCACTTAGTGATATTATTTCTTTGTATGAAATGTTATTTTTCTTAAGATCTTGTAGAAGTTTTTTTCTATGAGGTGTATATGACTTACATTCCATAACGATATGGTGCAGAGTTTCTCGATTTTTGCAGTTTTGGCATGCAGCCGATTCCGAAATTCCGATACGGTGCAAATAGCTGTTACATAAACCATGATTCGACCGTAATCTACAATACGGTTTTATTTCCTGTTTATTTAAATTGATATTTGAAAACCATGGCCTGCGTGAGATACTAGGAAATACGGATTTATAATATTGCCCTGTAGTAGAAAGTGAATATTGATGCTGCCATGTGTTATGAATATTTTGAAGTTGCTAATAACCTAAAAATTGGGTGAAATTCTACATAAATATTTATTATATTTACTAAATAAAATTTAAAAAAACAATGGGTAAATTTTCCGCTTCAAAAGTTTATGTTTTAGTTAGGAAATTGGTTCATAATTCCGTTTGTAAACGAGCACATCATTAGTGTTATAAATGCCTTCATTTTATATAGATTTTTATAATAAAATGAAGGTATTAATGTCGATAGATCACAGAGACAACATTTTTTTTTTGGCATAGTTGACAGACAATTGTGGCAATAATGTAGTTGTTCAATAATTTTTGGGCATAAATCCAATACAAATAACAAAACAGAGGCTTTAATGTAATTTTCTTCTGTTCATCGAGTTGAATAGATCAATAATTAGTGACTTCGAATGAGAATAAAGATACAGCCAGACTGTTTTCATCGATGAGTTTAGAGACAAGTTAGAGATGTATTGAGATTCATTAAATAACTGCACTGAATTCTTTTGTTTAAATATAGTCATTTGTACCTTTTGACTACCGGATTTTTCACAGTAGTTTTTACAGCTATGGTCTTACTGTTTGTATCTGATAGTTGTAAAGACTTCTTTATGTTTTAATGTAATCTTTTAATATCATCCCTAAATCCAATACAAATAATATTCTTAATCCTCCATATTGCAATCGATATTCTGAGACTTAGGTGGGTTTAAATCCTTTGCTATTTGGGTCAATAGATCGAGAAAATGTTAAAC
Organism: Arma custos; assembly: GCA_037127475.1. Classification (NCBI taxonomy): domain Eukaryota; kingdom Metazoa; phylum Arthropoda; class Insecta; order Hemiptera; family Pentatomidae; genus Arma; species Arma custos. The sequence continues at coordinate 18,251,157 of CM073762.1, read as the reverse complement.
GTGAGAGGTTACTGGAGCTGTTTCGAGATAAAAGCTCGGAATAGCGAAGACCTCGAACTAAAGCCTATTAGATCTAATTTATTTACTATATTTCGGAGATTAATATCGTCTTAGCTAAGGGCCTTCCTCCTGGGTTTAGTTTTCTGGGTCAGCTCCCTATTAGTGTAAGATTAAGGGAAAGGTTGAAGATAGGATGTGATTTTCTACAAGAGATTACTCCCAATGATATGTTTGTTTCTTAGTCAGATTATTTAGTTTCTAGAGAAAAAAACGAGTTAGCCATTAGGCAATATTTTGCTACTATTTATAGCATGTACATTAATTAGTAATAATAATCAATTAGTGTTTCAAAACATGTAAAGAAACACGTAATCAATGCTACAAATTCATCTGTACAATTAGGTTTAATGTAGTATAAATTGTCAAACTGAGATAATTGAAACTTAAGTTTTTGTGCCAAAGATCCCGGGTTCAACTCCGGCTGTGGCAGATAAATTATTTAATGAACCACGTATTACCCTATGGGATCTACACAGCCACATGGGGCTCACCCTGCCCCTACAAAGTGAGTACCCTTAATGGGGAGGGGAAAACCTGGCGTTTGAGAATAATCTGAGACTGTTCTGCTTGCGCTGTTGTCCTTGAAATAGTACAGTCCCTACCATGTACTGAACCCAAAACCCTTCAGGACGCAGTGGTACAGGTATATAGGTATAAATAATTAGTACTAGTATGTTTTAGGGCCTGTTGACTTCAGCGCGCTCAGGTGTCACTTACCTCAACTATTTGGACCATGCCAGGTTATGCTGCCTACAATTTATTTCAAATAGTATTGCCTTTCATTATCATAGATTAGATTTTTAGGAAATGAAATAAATGAGAAACATGTGAAGACAAAATAAAACTAGAAAAAATAAAACATTTATTAGAAGCAATGTGCATCACAAAGAAGAATATCTAACTAAAATATTATAGTTTTTTGTTAATTGTTTTAATTTTTATCTATTTTTCTTTTAAAGAGAAAAGATTTTCCCGGGCAAAAACAACAATATCTTCAGAACCTTTAACTATGAAACACTCTTATGTTTCTGTACATATTCCTCCAAATATCCACTGCTCAGGCAAAATCCGTCCTGTGCTGTTTTTTCTTCTACTATACTATACTGGACCTTCAATTGTTGTTGAACTTCTCTCAAATTTAAAAGCACACACTTCTTTTACATAATTGGAATAATCAATCACTGTTGAATGAGACATGTTAAGCTATTCGTCACAAAACTTTATGGAAGTAAGTTCCTCCTGAAGAAATAGGAGAGCTGACTTTTCATCAAATCACAGTGCGAAAAATCTTCATTAAATTCCATCTCATATTGTCAAAATAATATCAAAACACATCCACGTTCACTTGACACAAACAATAACAAAGGACTAAGAAAGGTTACAATAACAGTAGAAGATGGTTAAGAAAAGTGACACCTGAGCGCGCTGATGTCAACAGGCCCTAAAACATACTAGTACCAAATAATTTTAATAAATTGTTTAAACGATAAAAAAGTAATAAGTGTGTATAAATATAGTTATAAATCTTATCTTTAATAAAAAATATCTGCGCTGTTCCTTGCCTACATCACACTCATTATACATTTGTAATAAATTTGCGCAAAATATTGCATTAACATTTTTTTGTAATAAAAAGAAATTAATTAAAACAAAGCGTATTAAGGAATATAAGATGAGCCAGATTTTGTTTATTAGATTTTCTCGGTACCTTTCAGGTGATGTTAAACATAAAATTCTCCGTTTTTGTATGTGCTACATGTGTTGTTGTTCAGCTCTAATAACTATTAAGCCGAATAACATCAAATATTGCTGTCACTATTTTGTCACCTGGTTGTTTGGACTCAAGAATTTTTTTTAAATTCATCTTTTATGTGCTAAATTTATATTATATAATGGATAGTAGCATATAAACTAGTTTTTTTTTAACGTGCGTTAATGTGAAGTAATATGGTTTGTTACATTAACAATTTTCTATATAATAATCATTTTTGTTTATTATGATAATAAAAATAAAAATTATTATTATTACTGTTATAAATATAAAGATGATATTAGAATAGTCTCTTGTTTTGATGTGTCTTTTCCATAGAGAAATAGTCTCTTCCTTAAAAAGAAACTCTTCCCATCATCTTTTTTTTTTTTTTTATTTCTTTTCTTTTTTTTTCTAGGTCAAAGAGATGTCTTTCAGAATGTTTCCTTTTGGGTTGCTCGTAAAGAATCTAGGAAATGATGTCTCGATTTTTCGCTCTATATATGAACACATTTTAATGGATATAGCGAATATGTATAGCAATGTATGCATAAATTTCATAATAATTTTAGGAATAATAAATGTAAATACAAAATTGCAAAATAAATAAAATAGATATTCCTACAAACAGAGGATAAAAATCACTAATAACAAAAATGCAATACTACGCAGATGCAAATCAAGACAGTTTAACACAACTACTTATGTGGAAATTAAATGGTTCCATGCGTAGAAAAAAATACTCATAAATTATTTCAAAATATTTCAGCTATAGTTAATTTTTTATCAAAATTCAAACAATTATAGTTTAGTATTTTATTTTATTATTCAAACAAATATAGTTCAGCATTTTATTTTTTATACACTTACTCAATTTACGCTGGGTACGTAGACATAAAAAAAAAACACACCAAATAGGTAAACAAAAGTAATATTAAAATGAAAAATCGAACGAATAACCTTCTTGATAAAAAATAAAGTATAAATATTGCTTTCATTTTTTCGTATTTCACATTTATTTGTTGATATATAACGTACTAACGTAAAAATTAGTTTTTTTTCCTTTGGAAATTTTATTGATAAATAAATAAAGTTGAATTTAAAACAATCACTTCTACCGTGCAAGGTATGTGTAAGTTGTGGCAATGTTCTATTTTAGTAAACATCATTTTTCGAAGAGGTCTGTTTTTTTTTATATACAGTTTTTATATTTATATTTTTCTTCTGTCTAATGTAACTTCTTTATCTGAGTGGTCGTTCTATTAGATCAGACAGATACCTTTATGGTGTTTTAAAAAGTTCGTTGCTACGGTATTGCATGCAACAAAGAAAACTGATGTCTCCGTGTGATGAAGTCTGTACAGCTATAAAAAACAATGATTTTTTTCTCAATTTCAAAGATTTTATTTATGAATAATGACAATATATAATGTATTATGACTCTATATACAATTTTAACATATCCTCGTGTTGCCCTGAGGTAAATATAAATTTTAAAAATGACGAAAAAAGTCCTAATTTAAAATTAATCACCATCAGAGTATCTATTTGGGAAAATAACTAAACAATTATTAAGAAACATTTAATTATGTATTAATCCACTGAATTTATTTAAACAAGTGTAAAACTAGAAAGTTACACTTTTGTTTAGTAGATAAAGAAATTCCTGTACATTGCTTGCCTATCTACTTATCTACCAGACCTATCTATCGTTTCGTTTTTGAGCTTTGTTTACCAAGCACAAAGAATTGTTTGAAGGATTAATTATTCTGATTATAAGAAGCTTAGAAAGAAGTAGTTGAAAATTCAAATTAGAAATTTACATTAACGCAATACTTCATAACTTGATGAATATTTTATATACAGAAAATCAGAAGGAAAAGCATAGAAGAAAAGAGATTGAGAAGATGAGTTGAGTCTAAAAACATCTCAAGGTTCTTCATCTCCATCAAATATAGAAAAAAAAAAGACAAAAAAAGTTATCTAGTTGAGTAAGTTTGATTAAACTGAAATGATAAAAAGGTTGCCGAAAACACTACCCACGCAAACACTAAAGCCCCTGACATTGCCTTCCTAATGGCTTCTGATATCTCTTCTGGAATCCAGAAGAGGAAATGAGGTTCTCCTAAGAAGGGGCAGTATTACAACTTCTTTCCACTTAAAGTCCTTTCAAAGATTTAATGAAGATCATTTTGACCCGATTCAAGGCCACCCCTCACCATGATTACTAACACGAAGTCGCCAAGAAATACAGTAAGGGTTTGCGAATAAAATAATAACCCGAAGGTTCGGCTCCGACACCACTAATTTGCTTACCTCCACAGACCACTACACAAACCCAAATTAGTTTTTAAACACATTCCTCTCACCTACACCTCGGTTTTCGCCTCAACTACAGAATTTAAGGAAATTCGTTCGTTAAGCCCTATAATTTTAAAAGCCCATCTTAATCTTCGAGATGCGACATCTGCAATTATATTAAACAGGTGTTTGCTTCGTAATTCCGCATTGAGTAATCATCTAAATTCTAAGAGATGCTTTTATCATCCTATTTCGATCCGAATGTTCTACGTCACACCTTATTTTCGAATACCTTACTAAGATGTTGTTCATCCTTTATAGTTAATACGAATAAAAAAGGGTTTAAATTAGATTCTAATTGTTTTGATTGAATTAATGCTTTTTAAAATATGGGTTGTATTTTTCCTGAAGGTTGTCGGGTCGTTTTCTCCTTTAAACACTAATTAATAAATAGATCTTAGGATAGGCTTCAAGGATCTTAAGCTTAGTATGTGATAAGCAACATTTTTGATCAAGAACAAGGCCTAATATGTCCCAAAGCTAACGGTTGTACAGAGGGAGGAGGAAAAGCTTAACCACCAGGTATTTTATCCAAGTTAAGGTACTTATTTTTTAGAGGCTAGGTGAGCCCCAGGAAGGTCTTTTGGCTAATCCTCAAGTAATAACAGAATAAATATTTTATGGGAACCTTTTGTTACTGTCTTTGAACCCTATCGTCGGTGCGAAGGACACTGGTTCGCAGCAACATTAGGGTATGTTAACCCCTGTAGCTTAATATGTAGATATATATGTGTGTGTGTGTGTATAATATCTGTATCTATAAAGAGACCAACAAACCACATCGTGAGACCAAAGATGGAATTTTTGATTAATGTGCATTAATTTCGTTATTTGAAAATTTAACGACGTCTATAACGTTATTTATTTCATTACCAGGGCATATAATTGAATTAATATCAATCGAAATATTATAATATAGTTTGGTATTTATTGACAAATTCAGTAATAAGTTTGATATATATATATATATATATATATATATATATTAATATACTTTGATTGATGTAAATATTATAGATTATTAATATGGAGACATTATATAATCATGCCTTCTATTTCTAATAGACTTTCGCTGACGGTTCCTTTCGCAATAGAGGAGACCAAAACAATATCTTAATATTCTGCTCGAATACGACCGTACGCCACCTCCTATTTTCTTCGTAGCTCTTGGGCGGTTTGTATTCAGATCAGGGCGCTAGGTTATGACTTACTGTTTCCGCTTCGCTCAAGTGCGTAGTTTCGTCCGACTCTCTGCTCCAAGGCAAAAATAAATTACTGTTTGTCCGAGGCATCTCCTTTCCACAGCAGTTCTTCTCAACCTCTTCGTCTTGCTTCTGTGAACATCTGAAGTTCTTCTTCTAACAACACCCAATTTCTTATACCCTACCTATGTAACAATGCTTAACCAGGAAAACCGAAGTATGAAAAGTGCGCCGTCTTATGTACACAATAAATTAAGTGTGTACAGTGATGTAATTAAGCCGGTTCTAATATACGGCTGTGAGACGTGGAGTCTCATCTGGAAAGTAGAATTTATACATCCGCAAGGAAAATCCTCACGATAACCGGAGCGGTATGGGATCAGAGTTAAAACTCATGGAGGAGAAGGACCAATAAGGAATTGCCCACGGAAACTGATCAGTCGATATCTCGTGGTATGAAAGCAAGAAGGGTAAGATATCGGGACATGTAGCTCGAAGTAATTCCGTCAGGACGCCTCTGCACAACTATGAATGCCACAACAGTTGGCAAGAGACCGTGGAAGGCCAAAGACCAAATGGATGTACAGGGTTAACAAAGATGTTGCGGAGCTGCATGTAGCAGACTGGAAATCAGCTGCCCAGGGTAGACAGGGGTGGAGAAGGCTGGTAAAGGTGGTCAAAGATCTACAAGGAAAAAATTTATATATTTAGTGTCAATAGTGTAATATAAAAAAAACCGATATATTAACATGGGGAAAGTCAGATAATTGGCCATCATAACAATCTTACTAAAATTATAAATGTGAAAGTTTGTATGTTTGTCTCTCTTTCACGCAAAAACTACTGAATGGATTTGGATGAAACTTTACAGTAGTATAAGTTATACAGCAGAATAACACATAGGCTATAGCAAGCATGCCCCCCCCCCCTGCCGACAGTTTTTTAGATACTGTGGAGAATCCATTACTCAATAAAGGATAAATAAATAAAGGATAATCACATGATAATTGTGGTTAAAATAACAGAAAGGACAGGAGTGAAACTATTTGTTTTGACATCATACGAATATTATAAATGTGAATGTTTGTTACTCATTCACGCAAAAACTACTGAACGGATTTGGATGAAAATTATTGAATAAAATAGGTTATACATCATAGGCTACATCAAGAGCAGATTTATGTGGGGTCACGTGGGCATGCCCTCCCCCCCGTTATAGTACATAATTAAACACAAATCTGGAACTTAGCTTCATGAAATTTGTAGAAAGATTCTTTGTATAGTTTACGAAAGAAATTTGGATAATTCCACCCCAAGGGTTTCCCTTTTAATATTTATATTAAAAGGGAAACCCTTGGGGTGGAATTATCCAAATTTCTTTCGTAAACTATACAAAGAATCTTTCTTTGTATATTCTCCCCCTTATAAGGGGGGTTCAAAGGTTGTAGAGAATCCGTCAGTTTTGAAGTTAGACATCTGAAATTATGGATGTACGAGTAACTTATATTTAAAAAAATAATTAAATTATTTATTTAAAATGATCTTTCACGAAACATTATGTGGCAGGTCGAATTCCACGCGAGCGAAGCCGCGGGCATAAGCTAGTATAAACATAATTAAATGCGTCTGGTTTATATTTTTATTTTTGTTTATGAAAAATAAAATAATTATATGAATATAAAAAATGTTGTATCTAAGGCGTTTGAGATCGAAAGCCGATAACTTCGAAATTTCAATACTCGACATTTTTCACTACTTCAGTTAAAAATTTTATATCTAATACGAGACTTTGCCATCTTATTACACATGGTTTTAGTTCGGTTCTGAATCTGAAGTTTAGGGAGCTTAAAATTCATCCTCTTAACGAACGTGCGAATGAGTCAAAAATATGAATGAGTGAATTTTTGAAGTTTTATAATACGCTTTTGATATCAAACCCCTCATTTTGGTTATTACCAACCGTGTAGTTTTTAATTTTTAGGGCATGATTCAACTTTAGTACATCTTTTAATCCAATTTGCTAATAATTAACATGATTTGTAGTTTAATATTATAAAATTAGTATAAAATAATATAAAATAAAAGTAATAAAATACTATTAATTAATAATAATATAATAAATAAAACTCTAGGTCCTGATCTAAGTACCCTCTGTGGCTCAAGAATTATTTATTCTGTTAACAGTCGTGAAACGCCTCTGTAGGACCTGGAGACTCTGCTTGGGCTCACCCATCCTCTATAATGTAGGTACTGAGAATTGTAGAAAAATCTGGCAGTTTAATATTATCTCGGACAAATCATCTTTTTCCACAATCTGACGAGGATAAAAGAGCCTTTATACCCATTAGGGCTTAGAAGATGTAAAAGTTATCTCTTTAGTCGAGTTTTTTTTAATTAAATTAAATTTTATTTTATATTTTTTCAAATGGTGTCTGACTATTTAGAATATAAAAATATTGAGGTTGAATGCATTACCTTTCCAGGCCATACCCGTGTAATAAAGTAAAATAGATAGACTTGATTTTATAAAACTGGCAATGGTGTCGATATCGCCACTGAGAGGTATATATTATTATGGCAGTAACATTTAAAACAAAAATCCTTCATAGTTTTTTTCCTTGTTGCGTGCTCGAATACGATTTTCAAACACACGTCGAGATTTAAACAAGGCCAGAGCAGACGTGTTAAAACCGACCGATCGCTCTTTACTCGAAGCCAATGAAACCATAATTTATGCCTAGCTCGAAATCACTGGGTTTTTGTTGATTTTCTTTTTCCGCATAGCAATTGTAGCAACATTTTTCTTCTTATCTACAATTATCCTAATAACTGTGGTTACCATAGCAGCGATAATAATATTTCTAATGATAACACTGCAATTGAGCGTGTCAACGTTTTAAAGGTTATCAGCCTTTGGCGGACAATCCTTCGCTTCGAACGCTTCAAGGATCAATTTAAAACTTTGATCATTTTTTTATAAATTTTATTTTCTTAAAATGTTGTGGTAAATACATAAGGGTACATATTTCTTCATGGTAATGATTGCTAATCAAAAAATTTATTAAGATTATCAAAATGTATCTAATAAAGCCATTATTTAAAATAAATAGTTTCTCTCTTAAATGTTTTTCCCTTGTATGGGTGGCATTGAAATATTCCATAAAGCCATATGTAAATTCTTTTAGTTAATATGTTCTGTCACTTTGTTGCTACTGCTGTAATTTATTATATTAAGTATATCTACAGCCCCGGTGAATAAGTGTATTTAATCACTCCAATTTTCTACAAAATGAGTTTCTTGTACTTAAGTAAGCGAAATCGAGTCATTTTCGTAGTAAATTAGAGGCTAAATAATGGATTGGCTTGAAAAGGAGTTATTGCTTGTGTTCAAACTCTATTTCAAGCCAAAAACAACGAGAATGATACGATTCCGGTGTCTGAAAGCAGTTATCTATCTCTGGACAAAATCCGACTTAACCACGTATTCACCGAGGTGTAGATACTATATACGTTATTTTATAGTTTCCCAATATTTATGAATGATAAAAAATTTAACTCTGTCTAATAATTTTATTTTATTATCATAAATAATATTTTGATTCATATCTATATCTGTAAACATTATTTATCTTTGTTTTATGTATATCAGGCATTCTAATATAATATGCTTAAGGCTATACTGACGGTCACCTGTGGTCTAGTGGTTAGCGTAACAAACTACTAAACCCAAGATCGCGGGTTCGCAGCCCGGCAAGTGGCCCTAGGATTTTTTTAAGGGAGTAAAAAATCCTTAGTTATGCCGTCCTTCGGAAGGGACGTTAAACGGGGGTCCCGAGCCTGTACGATGTGAGGTACTCGTTAAAAATCCCTATCCTAATTAAACCTGGATAGGCAAAATTTAGAGCTCCCACTGTAGCATCGTCCGATTAGCCATAGCAGCATAATGTGACGTTAAATGAACAAACAATAAACATTAAGGCTATACTTACGATCTTAATTAAACTTAAATGTTTATTTCGTCAATTTAATTAAATTAATAGACAGATGTTATGCATTAACAGCAATCGTTCTTAGATACGAGAATTTCACTGTATTATTATACCGAACTAACCGGTATCCTTTGTGTAAAGGGGATAGTTGGGGGGTGCAGTCAATAAGAACACAGAATAAGTAATAAACTTATATTATGTGCCGACGTTTCGACCTACAGTGTAGGTCATCTTCAGGGCGATTTTGGAGAGCGATGCCGTTAGATTTAACGGCTGGCTAGGTATCCTTTGTGTGTGATTCCATATTAAAAATTTGTAATATTGATCCGCGATATGGATAAAAAAAAGAAATCCATAAGTATACCATTGTAGTGAAATCTAAGTACATGGATATATACACAAAATAATTTGAGATTTATCTTGTAGGTTGCCAAGCGTTGCTTTTATACGATATTAGCAATTCGCGAAATGATAATAATGTGTAAATTAAACTAAAAAAAGAGGCTAAACCTTTATATACACAATTCAGAAAAGGAGAGAATATTTCACTGAATAAACAGTCTTCCTCTCGTGGCATAGTTCACGATTGATGAAACAAGATGGGAGAGATAATTTGAAAAACGAAAGGATAGAGATGTTAATTTTTATGAAGGGCGTAAAAGGTTTTTATCGAGCATTAATTATTTATGAAGGAATGTAAATAACTTCATTACCCTTAAGGCTAAATGAAAAGGAAGCAATTGACTTTAGCTGTCTGGAAATTAACTTTTTATGTTTATTTAACAGCTTTTATAGCGTTTCTGGCGTGGAATATGATATTTAAAATGTAATACACCACATGACAGGCCAGTAACGAATACTTATAACCTGACTTAATAACCTACTAATATATTTCTTGTATCTGTTGACCTCTTTTTTTTTTCATATAATATTTTTATAAATTTTCATATTATTATTATACTGTTTAAAACAAAAATATTTAAAAAATTATGTTATTTGAATTTCGTTGTTTTTAAAATTAAAAAATTTAAAAATATTTTAATACATAAAGATTTTAAATAGCAGTAAGGTACAAATAATATAATCATAATAAACTCACATTACCTTACAGATCAAAGTTTAAAGCCAGTAGTAGACAATTGACCAAAGGAGGATAAAGTATCCCTACGAAAATGGTAGATATAATTTTTTACAATTTTATTAGTTATCTTTTCTTGGTTTTCCTAACTGTTTGGTTTTGTTAATTGTTTTATTTTTACAGATTTGACTTATAACTTTTTTAAAAGTAATATTTCTTAGTAATTATTGATATATAATTAAATTTGAAAATGGCATGTGAATGCCGAAACGTAGTGTTAAAAGAATAAAAGTTTTTATAACTGGAAGGTGGTTTGTTTTCAAATGATAGAAATAACATGACATAATTTAATTTAAGGATTATTTTGTCAAACTGTCGCTGAATTCAAATTTATTATTAATTATCTTAAAAAACAGCCAGTATTTCTTAAGCTAACAGTACAATAAGCAACTTATGATAATAATTGCAATGTTATTGTTCTAAATACTTCTTGGTAAAGCACGATTTGGGATTAACAGAAGCCCTACGTAAGTTTTAACTCGCTAGATAGATACAGTGGCGCTTTCTGTGGTAATGTAGTGTAACTTGATTTTTTTAAATCAATCTCTAATGTCTCTCTAAATCTGAGAGTATTCGTTTGAACGTCTGTAGTGAGGTTGCTGTCTCTGATGGATTTCTGTCTGTTTCTATAGTTGTACTACTGTGATCTTCATTGATGTGAATCTTTTGGTAATTGATCCACAAGTTGCCGGCTTGGTTGAAAGGGATAGTTTAAGTCAAGTGGCGTCACGTTACATTGTTCAACATAATAGTAACTATATCGGCGGTGCCCCCCCCCTAAATCTTCCCAATAAATAAGTTCAAAACAAAATAATCTTGGATATTTGACCTAGCCAATACGTACTTATTATTGTATTAGAATCTGGTATAATTTCCTGATCATTTAGATATAATGAATGCTATATTAGCTTTCTCGTCTAACAGGAAATTATGCCAGTTGAAATTATTATTTATAATTACCCATAAATGGATATGTCAATCATTCTCAATAAGCTGCCACTTTGTTTTATTGAGGTATGTATATTTTCAAGAAATTTTTTTCTAAAATTCCAATTTTTTTATTATAAAACGTACAAGATCGATATTTGACCTAGCCAATACGTACTTATTATTGTATTAGAATCTGGTATAATTTCCTGATCATTTAGATATAATGAATGCTATATTAGCTTTCTCGTCTAACAGGAAATTATGCCAGTTGAAATTATTATTTATAATTACCCATAAATGGATATGTCAATCATTCTCAATAAGCTGCCACTTTGTTTTATTGAGGTATGTATATTTTCAAGAAATTTTTTTCTAAAATTCCAATTTTTTTATTATAAAACGTACAAGATCGTGACGTAGAACTATACCTTTACCACCAAGCTCTGGCAATCTGCGAAACTAGTACCCTTTTGTGGAGTATTTCGTGAAGATACTAAACATTTACTAATTATTTAATTTCCACTATTTTAGAAACTTAAGGCTTTTTTAGAGTTTTCTAATTAATTCCTTATATTTATTTCATAAAATTAACCTTGTTTTATAAATTATTTAGTTTAGTAGAGAAATCACAAAAAAGTGAATTTTACAATTTTTTTATTTTACTTATTTGACTCATAAAGTGTAAACTAATAGGAACATAAGATTATGGATAAGTTCAGTATACAACATTTTATTAGAACTTGCATTTTGTGAAAGTAAAGAAGCTGAGAATGAACTTATAGGCTCCTGATTTGAAAATTTGTCTTATTTTTTTCCATTTCGTTTCCTTTAATAACATGGTTTTGAAAATTGTTGAATTATGTAAACGAATGCCCAACTTCGTGAACAAATGACTGACTCCTTTGGAAGGCTACTTGAAAAAACAATATGGCCGCCACTTGAAAGATGGACTCAATAGGTACAATCAGCTATAATATTGTATAGCTAGATGTGGCAGACTATTTTCTACCTCTCGCTATTGCTAGAACTCAACAAATAGTGCAATATCACGACATACCATGCTTAGTGGGTGGATCGTGAGTACCCCTAATAAAAATAAGATTAAATAAAAATAAAATACAACTTACTCTAGGCAGTTATTTAATTAGTTGTAAGCAATGCAATAAAAGAAATGTGTTATATAACTTTCTAAAATAACTGCAACACTGTAATACTCATAAAAGGTAATGTGCGAATTTTACTGATACTAAGCCAACAGCTGCACAAGAGTTGATTTGCAGAAATCACGCTGATCCGACAAATTTTCTCCCAGTGACTTAATAAAGGATGGATGAGCCCTAGGGGCGTACATAGACGAGAGGGTCAGATTCTCGGCTATTAGCATATTAAATATTTTATCTGCTACAGACGGTGTTGAACTTGAGACCTTGAAGAAAGTAACATAGTACCTTCATAAAGAGCTGCCCCCCCCTCATACAACTTTCTAGGATTTTGTTATATAACTTTCTTATATAAAAACTCCATTGTTGTACATATTTTTTATTCGATAATAAGAATAAAAAATTAATTTTATGAAGTTATACATCAAATAAACAGTAGATAAATGAAGAAGCCTAAAGGAGTTGATATATGAAAACAAGAAGCACATGGGGGGATCACCTGCGATTTAGTGGTTTGCCACTACTATACCGAAGCTTGCGGGCCCTTTATTAACAGAAGATAAAAATCCTTGGTAATTCCATCCTTCGGAGGGGAAGTAAAATGTTGATCCCGGGCCTGTGCGATGTTAAAGATACCCATCCTAATTATAGCTCCTTTAGCAAAATCCGTGGGTTTTTTTTAATCACACTTTATTGAAAAAGTATTACAATATGTTACTTGTAGGCAATAAGTCGCAGCGCTAAGTACAGCAAACATACTATAAAAATAGCAAATACCACAATCATACAAAAAATAAAGAAAAAATAAAATAAAAACATAAATAATAATAAAAAATAAATAAAATAAAAATATATACATGTGGATAATAAAAGCAAAATAATGATAATAAAAAAAAAGTCTAAAAGTATAATAATTGCTCACATTCATACCATAATTACAATATATACAATTTGTCTGGGGTCCGAAAACTAAGCTTCTTCCTCAGGAATAAGGGCAAAGCAGGACTCTCGGAGGCCCCTGCGCCCTTTCTCAGACGCGTCACTGGCAAAATGTGTAACTTTGTCGTCCTTAGAATTAATATCAGTAATATTCCAAGCAGCTTATTATTACTACTTTTAAATTAGTTAGGTGCTTATAAAATGCTAATTGATAAAATCTATGTTGATTGAATCTAACACTGGAAATAGCTTATCTCATAACGAATGAAAGTAAAGTAATATTATTTTAAGACACCCAGTACCCTAATAATAAGAAAATATGCAATTAAATAATTACTTGACTCGTTCCATTCGGTCAAATCTTTAAATTATGAAGTAAACTATCAATAATGGAGTAACTATCAATAATGGAGTAAAATAAATGAAAGACTAAAATTACAAATATATAATACATATAAAACAAACTTATGTGAACATTTTTACTTTTACTACTATTATTACTCTTTTATTACTATTTTTCCATTATCTTGAAAGATTGATGATGAATTAATTGAAGAAACTAATCGTTTTTAAATGAAGTTGAGTTTTAGCGAAAGAAGGTTATTAAGGAAATCCAGGAAAGATTGCATGAATAATGAAAGATTTCATAAAGGAAGCATTTCTGTGCGAAGGATAAATAAAAATTTAATGTGTAGGATCTAGTATTTATAAGGTTGATTGAAGAACAAGGTGCATACTTATTAAGGATACACTAAGGCATTTTGATTCTGAAGGATCGGAAAAGGTTGGCTCGTCCAAAGGATTGGCGTCGGAATACTGGGTAAAGGAGACGTCTCAACTCGGAATATCAAATAAACCATCCGCTTCTCACCACATATCACCTTGAATATTTTTAATTTTAAAAAATGAATTAAATTTAATTAAATCAACGCTTCATTCCGTTTATTCATTATTTTATTTCAAGCCAAGGCTTCTTCATTTATCTGATGCTTATTCGTTGCATAACTTCATAAATTTTTCTCCTTATTATTCAATAACAAATATGGACAACATTGGACTTGCTGTATGACAAATTCTAGAAAGATGTCGGGTAGTTCCTCATGAGGGAGCTGTGTTACTGTCATGTCATCAATGGTGGTTCATACACTTCTATTATGTGGCTTTATTAAAACAAAATATTACAATGAAATAACTAAACATAAATATCTGTAAAAATAGGCAGGTTGTGATAGAGACCTATAGTTATAAAAGGTTAACCTGATATCTTTTGTCGTGGTCTACGAGGAAAATAATAAATATTTTTAAAAATTGGTTGCTTTTTTTTTCTTCTAAACTCAAAAAGCGCTGTTTTTGAATTTAATATAATGTTACGGGCTACTGGGTATTAAAATGAATTAAACAATTTCTTAATTAAAGATACTAATATTTATTAACAAAAATAATAAAAAGGATACAATTAAACTATTAACAATTACTAACAAAGAAACTAAACAAAGAAATTACTAACAAATAAATTATTAAACTAATATAAATTTATAATAACAATATTCTAAATATTTATTATCTAGGCCTATCTCCTATTTAACTATTACAATAATATAAGATATTACTAATTCTAGATAGCTTAACTAGTTACAATAGTTTCTATAAATATATTACACTACAATTTATAACTAATAATTAACACTTACAGTTCACTAGTCCACCGACCGAAAGATTCTCCAAGTATCACAAACTGATACACAGTAACAAACAGAAACAGTTTATTACACTCGCGAGACTGTTACAGTTCACTGATACACTTATTACACGGGCCGATTCAACACTGACTAGTTTATCACACTGACACTCACTTATCACAGATCTTCACTGGTCTACTCTCAGGCTAAGACTGACTGCCTCGAGTTGAGGGAAGTATTTAAAGAGGCAAGGCCGAACATTCTAGAACACGAAGGGGCCAGAAAATTCTGGAATCTTCTTAATCCTTTTCCGACAAAAGAAGACGATCTAGAACAGTCCTAATCCTATTTTAACGTCTCCCGCTGACGGACTTAAGCCGCTAATCCGCCGCTTCCGCCTTCCTTTGTGCGGCCGTAACAATAAAAACAAATAATGAAACACATAATAATACAAGTTATATCTTCTTCCAATATTTATATTTTAGTACTGTTATTCCAATACAGAGAATGAAATAATATATATATCACTACCCGAGTACAATTAGTGAATGAGTGAAACCAAACTGAACTTCGATTTCTGAATGATATCGGGTTACCTCTACTGAAACGTAAGTGAATTTTGTAATACATTGAATGGGCTTGTTTAGTAGGAGGATGGTCCGCCATTAGGTAGGCAGAGTACTATGTACGTTCCTCGTTTATTTAAAAATATTTATTATACTTTATTATATGATAAATATTTATTATATGATGTATTTCTATTGTTATATATTGTTCTATCAATATATTATGGGCCGCTAAAGATGTACCTATGACCTTTTTTTTATAAATTTCTTTAATTGCGATTATTCTAACTATCCATATTCTTTATGAGTTGAATACAATTATTACTTTCCTGGGCCTAACTATTTTGACTATTAATTACAATGATTTTCCTCTATGTATTTAATTCGAACTGCATATTATATATTTTAAATTTATTTATTTCTATATTTCTGTTATGGACCTACAATTTAAACGATTACAATTTTAAATTTATACAGCATCACTTGAATAAGAGGATTCTTTTTGTTTATTCCATTATTTGGACTTAGCGAACGAAATACATAACCATAAACTAATACTCTGGTGCCACAATATCATACTTATTAATTATGCTAGCTACTTCAGAAAATTGTCAATAGTATCTTAAAATATTATTTAAATTAATATAATTACTCAATATTGTATTATTACATTCGAATTATGTGTTTCTGCACCATATTTTGAATCGTTTTCAAAGCGAGGGTGAATTTGGCGGTGGGAAAAGTGCGAGGAGGGAAAACGGTGAATTTGCGCTGACTAATTGAGCCCAATCCAATAATGAACCTTTCGCTTCGTTAAAAATTTATTCGATTTCGAGCCTAAGTGGAGGGCCTTAACTCAACCCAAGCTTCCAGTAGAACTTTTACAGTCGTTAATCGTTTAGATTAGTCCTGACAGATAGACTATTTCTTTTAATGAGTGTATGTTTTAAATATAAGGTACCAATAGAACTGTGGTCAACCCTTTAGTACCCGATTCCCGATTTTATTATAATTATTAGAAAACTAAAACTAATTAGAAAAGGTGTAGCGATACAGTTTTTTTTTTTATATTGGTATAACTTAATTTAAATTATAACGCCATCCGACATATAAAGTCCACACGATCTCGCTCGCCCATCTCAAGGTACAGGACCTAACTCGAATCATCGGAAGCTAATCGCTTAAGTGGATCACGACCGCGCAATGTCATCGATCATCATTCCCATCTTTATTCCCTCCAGCTCCGGCTAAGTGGTCTTTAGTGGGAACAGCTCCTCAGAGGGTCCCGGTGGGAACAGAAGAAGACAATGGGCTATCCTGGGCTTCATCTGTATGCCGTGGCAGTCGGCATAAGCTTCGAGTAGTGGTTATAATACTAATGAACCGACTGGCTCGTTGGAGTGGAGATTAACAAAATTTATAAAACATCATGAAAAATAATCCAGATAATCACCACCGCGTTGGGGGAAAGGTGTTGTAACGAACGTTAACGAAATAACGACCCATTGAGAAATTTTCACCCGATGATAAAAATTAATTCATAAATAATTCATTTCTCCCTTTTTCTCAGAGGTTAAACCATCATAAAAATTTATCAAAAAACGAACTACTTAGTTAATCGGAAGGGACTTTTTTCACAACAGACTGTGAAGTAGCTAAATGAGCTGGATTACGAATTTCTCCCACAACCAACCTATCAGCCAGACTTACCCCAACAGATTTACAACTTTTCAGCAATTTGGATAACTTCCTTAAGGGTAAAATTTTTGAAAAAAAGATCCTCAATCCAAAAACGCATTTTCAGAATTCATATTACTGGAAGTCCCTGATTTTTTCCGTTCTGGGATTGAAAATTTGATAAAATGTTGGAAACAATTTGTAGAAAATGAGGGTAAATGTATTGATTTCATAAAGTTATTTCAGTGAATAATCTTTCATTTGAAAAAGCACATTTCATATGAAACGATCCAATAATATTAGCTGAAATTAACGGCCTATTATGTGCAATGATCCTTAAGTAACAAACAGGATATTATTCGCAAGGGCAGCTGCAATTAGGAGGATGCACGTCTGGGTGGAATTAGCGTTTTAGTTGATTAGATGCAGCAATCTCCTTTGAAACAACAATCAAGTAATGTACCTGTAAACCCACGTTGTACGACCAGGTTATATTATATTAGGTAATAGTGTATAATACAGGTTCTATTTAATTAAATAAAATATATAATATTTTAAAAGTTTACATTAACGATATAAGATGTAAACTATTTTTCGTTATATTATAAAGTAGGACATATTTAATTAAAATAATTTAACCAATCAAGTTCGATAGACGCAAATATGTGTCCGACGAAAGGAATCGGTAGGGATAATTAGCGCTTAAATGCTTGTGGGAATTTATATACCAATTTTTTCCCCGTTGGGGAGTATAATACGAATAATTCTTTAGCCCCGGTGATCAGAAATATTTACAATATTGCATCCAATTATTATTCAAATCTTCAGTTTTCTGGGTTTCAAAATATTTAAAAAACTGAATTTTATATAGTAAATATTCCCCCTTTATATAACATATTGGGGATTGCCTCTGTCAGTCTGTGGTAGAGCACTGAGTTGCCATGCCGAATATCCTGGTTCAAATCCGGTAGACCAAGACTTTTATTTAGTCTGTTTGCAGCCGGATATGGATCATATAGGATCTAGGACCCTCCTGAGGCTCATCCAGCCTCTATAAAATGTTATAAAAATAGGGTACCCAAAATAAGGGGGAAGAATCTGGCGATTGAGCGCGACCTAGGACAAGCCACTTCCTTGCAGAACCGTTTTCCATGAAACAGTATAGTCTCTACCATATACTGAGCCCCAGACCCGTTCACGGGTAGTAGTGTTACGGGTTTATATGATATGTAGTATGTACAACGCAATACTAAAAATCATTAAAACGTATTTGGCATTTATACACGTAAAAACAAGTAATTTGATGATGTAATATGATGACATAGTATGACTTCTTCAGATCTAATTCCAAATTGATAATAGCAAAAACCGCTCATTTATATGTACTTCTATATTCCATTACGCAAATAACAATTTCAGTTTAAACATTCTAATGCCTGAAAATTTATTAAACTAAACAAGAAGTTAGAAACAAGTAACATAAATTAACACTAAAATATAATAAGTACCTCGATAAACCAAGAAATAAAAAATTTCTTTACAATAACATACAATATCGCACTAGTATTTTTGAAGTGACAGAAATTCGTTTTTTTTTATTTTTTTTTCGGTGGTGAGTTATGACCATGAAATAATTGGGCAAATATATCTTTATCACTCATCAAAGCTTTATCAACATAACTTCAGAACTTGTCTGCCAGAAGGCACTTGTGTCACTCTGAGTGTCCTAATGCTATTTCAAGCTCACTAAAAGCTTTTCCCATTTTTCCACAAAAGTAGGTTTTCGACTTATGTCACTCTATTAATGCTGATTCTATATAATGATAAGCAATTATAACAATGACTATTAAATATCGTTAAAGGTTTTCTTTCTTAACTAGTAGGTGAAGGTTATATTATCACTAATGCTTATATATAAACTCCTAATGTATTTTACATATATATATATATATATATATATATAAATTGATTTTTAAATTAATCCAATTAGTTAAAATCGGTTTTACAAGTAAGAGTTTTGTTCAATTAATCAATATCTCCGTTGGGATTCTAGAAAAGCTGTAAATAGTGAATTAAAGAAGGCAGTTAAGAACTCGAACACACGTCGCAACGTGCGATGAGCTTAACTCACACTAATCCCTAATGTCAATCTGAAGAAATACCTAAATTATAAAAATCCTTTGATCTCCTCGGCCAGATCCCATCTCTCGACCGCTGCTTTAAACCCGCTATTTCTTTCTAAATGAAGAAAAATGCCGGATAAGATCTCTACATCCTTCTTCTTCCCTTCTTCTAAACGATCGACGGCAGAAATAAAGACCGGAGGGTCTTCAGTTGTGGCTAGAAGATAGAAGATAGAAGGGAACGAATCTACAGTGATTAGGAGAAGCGGGGCTAGGCTGCCTCCTTCTTGGTCACATTAGTTACATTGTCTCACGTCTTCTCTACCGATCCTATGCTATTCCTATGCAATCGATCTTAATCTATCGCGATTACTATCGATCCTATACTAACGTCATTGTATATACTTGGAAGCACAAATTTTTTTTTTGCTCTATATTTTTCATCAAGCATTCGTTATTCCTAATTTATTAATTGTCATTAAGGCTTTTATTTTATCTTTAAAAATCTAAAAAATAATGAAAAAAGTATAAATATTTTAAAATATGATTGTACGTTGCAAGTTGTTTAATAAAAGAACATTATAGTTTAATTAGTAATCATTTAACGACATTTTATACCACTATGGGTAGTCGGACGATGCTACGGTGGGAGTTCTAAATTTATTTATTTTATTTACAATTATAATTAGGATAGGGTTCTTTAACGAGTAACTGTCACCGTACAGATTTGGGCCCCCCATTTTACGTTCTCTTCGAAGGACAACTCCAATTAGTAATTTCTACTCAACCAATACTAATAATATCAAAGGAAATAGAAATTACCTACTTTATGAAAATATTATTCTTCTAAAATGCGAAATATTAGTTTTCGTTTTTGTATAGTAAAATTTAAAGTTATTACAGACTTCTACGAATTTTTTTCGCTTAAGTTTTAACAATCCCTCCACCTATTTTCCATAATTGATCCTTCAAGTACATTTCCCCGGAATTTTAACATTGATAGAAAGAAAAAGAGTTGTTGCTGCTACAAAGGGATCCTTTTAACTTAAGAACTTCAAAAGGAGATCGAGGCAGCTCAGTGGTAGAGCGCTGAGTTGCTGTTTTGAAGTTCTCGGATACAAATCCGGCTGTAGCAGATACATTTTGAATTTAACTTCCCGAACACAGATCTATAATGATTTATTTCTTGAGATGGACACTGTCAGATTTTGAAGACTCTCCTAGAGCTCACCCATTCACTAAAATGTGAGTATCTTCATGAGGGGGAGAAGCCTGGCACAATTTGAGGCAAAATCCCCCCTCCCCTGCACAACTGTTGTCCTAGAAACAATACAGACTGTACTATGACCATGTACTAAGATCAAGGACCTTGATGGGTTGTAGATGCAGATTTTGTTAAAGACTTCAAAAAAGTAGGAACGTTCCACAGAAGATGAAAGAACGACTCTGCACGTCAGCAATAAACCTCATATCCGTCTCAAACATGCACTTCTCTAGTTACTTAATCTATGTATGCATCCTTCTAGCTAGCATGGACAATCCATAATACATATATAATGTATTCATGAGGTTGGATGGATTATAAATATATTGAGAGCGAGGCCTCGCCTGACTGGATCGAATAGGCTGATGGTTACCTGAGCTGTCATGAGCTGATCGATTTAAACCAAGGACGTGATCCCTCTTTTATTCTCTCGTGGGAGTTTTTCGATGACAGTGTAGTTCTCAAACTGAATAGTCTAGAACTCGATTGCCTAATTTTCCATGTTCTAGGAGAAAAACATTGTTAAATAGCTGGCTATCCATGTTTCTTTCACGACAAAATCATCCCGAAAGTTATAATTTTTTTTTCAGATTACTGCAACATCTAATTATCTTTTTTTGAATACAAAAAGAATCCCGGAACTGGTAGTTTACTTGAAGTCTTGATAGATTTTTACCAACTATATACGCTTTTCGAAATATAATTATTTTTATAAATTTGAATTTAATACTTACAGTACGGAGTAGAGCTTTGGGGCTCCACTAAGCCATCAAATTCCTCTCGTATCCAATCCTTACAGTCCAAAATCCTTCGTAAAATCCTCAATCCTCCTTATTTTGTTAAGAATAAACTCATCCATAACGACCTTAATGTCCCTTTTGTTGCTGATTTGGCCCGAACCCGGTATCTATCCTTTCATAACAAACTTCATTACCACTCAAACCCTCTAGTTTCAAACCTAGCTTCCTCTTCAATTCCCGATAATCCTCCGAGGCGTCTGAAAAGAAGATGGCCACGTGACCTCCTTACTTGAGCTTTGATTTGAGTACTACCAGTGGGTAGTTTCTCAACTTGTCATTATCATGTCATTATATATCACTTAGTCTATTTACTTGTTGTATTATTGTAATACAGTTGTAGATATCAATAAAAAAAATACTTACAGTACAAGGATAGCTCTGTGCTACCAACCTGAATGTTCCAAGTTTGAGACAAAGATTAATTGTTTATTTTGTGGGATTCGAAAGACTGCATGCAGCTCATCCAGCCTCCATAAAGAACTATTAACTGGTAAAAACTGGGCGATTGAGATTGATCTTAGGCAAATCGCCTTATTGAACAATCGTTAACTTGGAAACAGTGCAGTTCTTTCCGTTAATGAATCCAATGCCATCTATGAATTATATTGTAGTGGTGCGGTTTCTAATTTTTTTTTTTAATTGATCATATTTTTTAATGGATAAGAAGTATTTTTCTTCGTTTTTCTGTTTGGGGTGCTTTTTATCACATTACAACTGTATGATTAGTGAGTGAGGTTTTGGATGCATATAAAATATTTGCATTTAATTTTGAAGACGGGTACATTATAGCTATAAGAACAGACTTTAAGTAAAGTATAAAAGGAATTTATACTTTCATATTTCTAAATTGTAACCAGCAAGATTTTCTTCTTAGCCCTTCACGTATAGTATATTGATGTAGTTATCCTTTATCTTTTTAATGAAACGAAATAAATACGTGTATCCTAGGTTTCACCCAACGATTATAAAGTTGATACTTATGTTTGGGAGAAAAACCTAGGTTAAGCACGAATATGATGGTTGTTGAGCCAAATCTCCAAATCTCTGCACAACATTTGGCTTTGAAACGATGTACATTTTCTGTAATGAATCAAGACTTACCTATATACTTGTAATATATTAATCATTTTTAATGAATAAAATAATTTTTTTCTTTATATATTTTCGGTCTATTATGTTCAACTATTTGTAAGATAAACAAATCCTTAGAAGTGGTATTTTTTTTAAAGAGACTATTAATGCAGTTTTGGATAGACTATGCCTGGTGGATTTCGATCAAATTACTTATCTACACAACCGTTGCATTTCATTCTGTATAGTCTCAACTATTTACTGATACTACATATACTGCACGATACCTTTCATGGATTGTGGTGGTACAAGTTTTTCTTTCTCTGAATTATTAAATTGTAACTATTACCGTTCGGTTCCCAACCCTTCGAATGTAGTATATTAAGGTAGTTTTTCGCTCGGTTCTTCGAAGGAAACGAAGAAGATAGGTTCACTCCCTCGGTGAGATGTGGCCTAGGGTGTACCAAGGGAGCGGCCTTATCCCAGTCCTCACATCGATATATCAGTTTTATTTATGTTTAACTCCCCCGTTGGGGTGGGGAGTGAGTGAGTTATGGACGCCATTAAATTGCTCACTGGTCATTAGCTTAGTCGTGGGCCTTCATCGTCCAATGATGAATCTCTCTTCCATCATCAGTTTGAATTTGCAAGTGTAATGGCGGCCAAAGACTGACGAACCATCTGGTACAACGTATCAGAGATCTTACTCAACTACATTAAGTTTTATGATAGTATTCAGAGAAATATATCTCAGCACACTGGCAGAATCACGAAAAATGCAAATTTTCTTACGCGTTACAGGAGAAGATTACAGATTAAATGTTACTCATGACCGTATCTTCTTTGTTGTGTATCCTATATATTTACCACCAGAAAAAAAACAAAGCAAACAGCAAGTAATATCTATAGACGAGAACAATCACATTAGAGAAATAGTCAATAAACAATCTGTTGATAATCTGTTCATTGGTTTTTATCGAATTCGTTGTTCATTGAAGTCATAAGATCCAGTAGACCAGTGGAGGCCTACCCAAAAGATCTTGAGATCAACTTTGAGAACTTTTTCTTAACTGCGCATTTAAAATTAAAAATCCCATCAATAGATTTAGACGTACCATTGAATTTTTTGTGTGAAAGATCACGATAAAGCTATCTACGTACATATTGTTACGATCACAGACAGGAAGGCGGAAGCAAGGGATTAGCGGCTTAAATCCGTCGGCGGGAGAAGTTAAAATAGGATTAGGACCTTCTCGATCGTCTCCTTTTGTCAGAAAAGGATTAAGAAGATTCCAGAATTGTCTCCACCCTTCCGTGTTCTAGAATGTTCGGCCTTGCCTATTTAAATACTTCCCTCGCCTCGAGCGAGTTTTAATCTTAGAGCAGACCAGGCACTGTGATCTCGTAATAAGTGCGTGTCAGTATAATAAGTGAGTGTCAGTGTGATAAACTAGTCAGTGTTGAACCGGCCAGTGTAATAAGTGTATCAGTGAACTGTGACAGTCTCGCGAGTGTAATAAACTGTTTCTGTTTGTTACTGTGTGTCAGTTTGTCATACTTGGAGAATCTTACGGTCGGGTGACTAGTGAACTAAGTAAGTGTTAATTATTAGTTATAAATTGTAGTGTAATTTTATAATATTCATACAAACTATTGTAACTAGTAAAGCTATCTAGAATTAGTAATATATTATTGTAATAATTAAATAGGCCTAGGTTATAATAAATATTTAGAATATTGTTATTATAAATTTATATTAGTCTAATAATTTAATTGTTAATAATTTACTTGTATCCTTTTTGTTAATTTTATTATATTGTTAATAAATATTAGTATCTTTAATTTAGCTGTAGTTTAATTCATTTTAATACCCAGTAGCCCGGTAACAATATTATTATAGATGTTAATTTTGTTTATCTATAAACAAGTATTTGTAAGTGCTAAGCAATGAAATAGAAATGTTGTTTTATAAAAACGTTGTTATTGTCAGTTATTTTTTGTTTTTTAATGTGAATGTCGATTAGCTGAACTTTCGATTATCCGACATTAGTTCAGTTAATCGATGCTCTACCCTACTTAGTTTAACCAAAAAAACTAAATAAATAAAAATAACAACGCTAACAAGATAAAACATTTGATTTTAAACATCAGAACTACTTGACGGAAAAAACAAGAAACGGCTAGCCGTTTTAGGCTACAACACTTACTAGACATTCTAGTCTCCTAATTCATTACAAAAGACTCACATACATAACTATTATTATTAAGACCTATTTGGACATACGGCGTAGTGCTTTGGGGCTCTATTAAGCCATCGAATTCCTCTCGTATCCAAATCTTCAATCCAAAATCCTTCGTTAAATACTCAATGTTCCTTACTTTTTTACAAATAAAGTCATCCATAATGAACTTAATGTGCAATTTGTTTCTGATTTGGCCTGAATCTGAAATCGATCCTTTCATGACAAATTTTATTCCCAATCAAACCCCTAGTCTAATAGCCTAGTTACTTCCTCTTCGATTCCCCATAATCATCCGAGGCTTCTGAAAAGAGGATGGCCTCGTGACCTTCTAAGTTGAATATGTGAGTACTAAAAGTGGGTATTTTCTCTACTTGTATTTATCTCATATCGTTATGTATCATTCATACTATTTACTTGTTTGTAATTTGTAATATATCAGATTTAAATGTGTATATTACAAGTAAATAGTAGTTTGTAGATATAAATTTCAATAAATATTTTATTAAAAACATCAGCACTATAGCTATTTTCTTCTTCTTCTTCACGAAAGAGCCTTTTAAGACCACGGGAATATCACTAGTTTTCTTTTCTCATTTTCGTCTTTCTTTTCTGCCAGTATTTTATAATCATTTCTTCGTTCATTTGCTTCCTTTCTTCTGACCCATCAGTACCCTTCCTTTTTTTTCTCTATTTTTCACAAAAACATCGATTTATTTCCGTATATTCCTCTATCTAGGCAATCTTTGTCTTCTATTTTTAATTGTTCAATTTCCTCTCTCATTTGTTTAACATACTTTCATCATTACTACGCTTTGTTTGTCAAATATTTTCTTGTTAAATCTCTTTGTCCTTTCTTACTATCTGCTCGTAGAATCTTAGTATTGTGATTCTTAATTCGATTTCCAGGTGTTTCATCTTCCTGTACGTTATATTTCCAGGTCGGATCTTCATCTTTAGCCTTCCGTGTATAAATTCTAGTCAGGATCCACTTCTCTATTTTCAGTAACTTTTCTAATTTCCATCCCGTACAAAATTACTGATATCATCACCGTGTTGTAGTGTATTTTTTTGCGTTAGAGGATAGGTTCTTCTTATTATAAATATTTCCAGTTGCGAAGCTTAGTATTCCAACTTCGTGATTTTCTCATTTATGCTCTCTTTTTCCAAATCAATGTTTCGTATTATTTCACCTAGATATTTAAACTTCTCCGTTACTTTTACTCCTCCATATTTTATCTCTATAATTAATATTTTGTCTCTATATCCGTATTCAGCTTTTTAATATATAAATTATTTAATACAATATTATGTAGTTATAAAGGACTCTAGGTTTTATTTTTCAACTCATTAAATGCAGTATTTATGAAATTCCATTTTATTATAAGAAGCCTTTAATCTTCGTCAAATTAAACTTTGCTTTGCTTATTGGAGAGATTCCTGCTGTAAGGAGAGCTTTCCCAGCCTTCAAAGCGTCGTATTCCCAGTAAAAGGGTTTCCTACCTACGAAACGATTACGATACGTCTTGTTAACTTGGAATTAAATCTTCCACTTTCCTTTGAATGACACCTGAAATTTCACCCTTCAGTTGTTTGGAGCTTTAAAAGCGTGAATTATTGCAAGTCCTATATTAATCTACAAGCTAAAATGGAATAGTTAATAATTTTTCTTTTTGGGCTAATTTTGGTGAACTATTCATCCTTTATAGTGTTAAACTAACTAAAAAGATACACTACAGGCCATGAAGGGTCTTGGTTTCAGTATATGGTAGATACTATACTGTTTCTAAGATAACGGTTGTGGAGGGAGGTTATTTGTTCGAGATCACTCTCAACTGCTAAGTTTTCCCCCAGTTTTCCAAGAGTACCTACGTTGTAGAGGATGGATGAGCCTTAGAAGGGTTTGCAGTTCCCACTGGGATCGTCCATGTCAAAATCTACTTATCATGGATTTCCATATTCCCATTACTATAATACATAATTGAATCATATATTTACAGTGTATCAATTTATATCATATCAATGTATATTTACTATATATTTTATTATGATAATTATTTATCAACGATATAGCCGAACAATTTAAAAACGGCTTGCCCAGAAGTCGCCTACACATAGGGAAGCCACGCACTTTCCCCCTCTACCTTGCTCGCTTCACTCGCCCATTGTCCTCATCGTGGCTATTATTATATTTTATAGCTGTGGCTATTTTTGTATTTTAAATGACTAAAAATTATAAGACTGCAATTGTACCTCAGTTAATTCAGCACCGGAGAGGAACCAACCATCCAGCCTCACTTCAGATTTAGCAAAAGATATAACAGTCTTTTCCATTATTCTACAACATTGTTAACATTATTTAATATTCCATAAGATTTAATCTAATTCTGATTTATTAATATACCCTCTAGTAATATTACACCAGCAAAAATTAAAAAAATTAACATTTAACTTATTTAAATGACATAATTAAAATTTCTTATATATGTTTGATATTTTCTCTTTTTTGATATGAAATTTTATTTTTTTATATATTAATAGTTCTTGCGATAATTTTATAAAAACCTAAACTTTCGGGTCTATCAAAATCAAATTTATCATTAATACAGAACTTGGCTTTAATCTATAGTTTCAACATTTTACTTCTGTAATTATGGTGGCTAAGAAAGTTTAAATGTTTGCTATAAGAGTAATTTTAAATTTCTTCTTCTTCTTCATTTACCACTACAACCCATGAACGGGTCTGGGGTTCAGTACATGGTAGAGACTGGACTGTTTCAAGTTCAAAGTAGGGAGGTGATTTGTCTTAGATCACGCTCAGCCATCAGATTTCCCCCTCTAATTTTGGGTTCCCTCTTTCCGGAACCCCATTAATTAGGAGTCCCAGATCCTACATGATCCATCTCCGGCTGCTAACAGTCTAAATAAAAGTCTTGCCTGCAGCGGGATTTGAACCGGAATTTTCGGCATGGCAACTCAGTGTTACCATCTACCACCGAGGCTCTCCGTTCCCGTTCCCGTATTTTAAAGTTCAGTAAATCTAAAATGTGAGAGATAAAACGAATATCTCATTCTCTTCATATGTTGCTAAGAGTAAAGTAAAACCAGATCTTAAAATGTTGTTGTTAAAGCACGGATTCAATATTTTTCTCAATCGTAATATTTATTTTTTTTAAATTTACCTGAAAGTTTATTTTATTTTTATTTAATTTCATATACATTATTTATAGGGTTAAGAAGTATGTTGATTTGAGGCGATATTAGGACCCGTGAACAAGACTGTAACTGCTACAATTCCAGATCCTTCCGCTACCTGGGTAGAATCTTCTCCCCAAAACAGCAGCAAGGTCAGCTAACTGGTTTTGGAGGCGGGCCAAGATACGGAGCGATATAAAAGGATTCGTGAATATATGCTTTGGCGAAACATTGCTTTTAAAATGGAAAATAAGCTCTGATCTGATTCATATGAAGTTTACTGTTGAGCTCAAAATAAACGGTAATCAGTGAGTGTGCTGGAAAGTAAACAATTGATTTTCGTTTTTGTTCATTGCAATGGTTAGGGCATCGCTTTTACTGTATACTAATGAAGGACACAATTGACAGATGTTTTCGATAAGAACGATTCCGGTGCAAAAATGGTGTATCTATATGCCCATGAATTATTATTAGTTAGTTGATCAACTTGTATGGAGTGATCTGTCACCTCTATTTTGTTGTTCTTGTTCTGTCTGTTGGCGTGAGATGTAATTATTCATGAACTAAATATTTTTCACCGAATACTTATTATTATTGGATACTGTTGTTTTTTTAGAATGCCTTTTGTTTACATACCTTGGCGTTAATAGAGTTGAGTCATGGGGGGTTAACCCCCACCAGTCAACCACTCCAACATATTACTCCTTTCAAAAAAGATGTCTCGTAATATAGGTATAATATGTATTATACTACAAATCATTTAGCTTCAAATTAAATAAATAGATTATAATTTTTTATAAATGTTATTTTTGGAAGGACAATCAAGAAATAGCTTTTAAATACAAGTAACCCTATTTATTGGTTACAATAACTAACTATACTTAATTGCATAGGGAACTTTCTAGACCCATCCAGACTTTACTTCTAGATTCTAAGAATTGTCTAAACTGTTCTTCTCACATTTGCGATCTTATTGTTGCCGCTAGATGCCACTGCTGTCGCTATAATAATATAATTAATTGTAAATTCATTACAAAAACTGTGTTTGGCATTATTGACCCATACTTCTGTAATCCCACAATAATATCTTTGAAAAAATTAAAATCCTTCAAAGTTTTATTTTTTTTAAATTGTTACAATATTTTATTTTTTAAATATGACGTAAGTCAATCAGATCCTAAAATTAAATTAATGTTCAAAGAACTTCGTTCTAGTGTATTCATCGCAAAAATGGCGAGAACACGAGAACATAGGATCGTATGAGAGAAAAGATTTGTCTTCTGCCGGCAGGCGGCCTTGGGTAGCTCAACTGGTAGAGCGATGTCACGGTGAGACAATGGTTCCGGGTTCAATTCACGGCCGAGGGCCTATCTTTTCTCTTTAAAAATAAAATTGTTTTTTTAATTTCTTGTTAGCAATGGGGGATTATATCCCCAATAACCCCCCTCGTTACGCCTATGTTTACATATGAAATCTATAGTGTACCGTATGAGCGTCGTACTAGTTATTTCTAGTCTCTGTTAGTCAGTTGGTATAAGATGTAATATTCGGTTCGGTATAATCTTATGTTTTTATTCTTATTTATTCATGAACTATGGCAGATTAATTTATATAATAATCGAAACTTTACTTTTTCTTTTATTTATATGTGAATATAGATGTATAATATAGAGTCGACCATCTCTTGTTGAAAAGAAGACTCAACTGAAATTTAAATTGGTGCCTACCAGAAATGGACGCGAAGTTTCTGCGCCGAAAGTCCTGGGTTCAAATCTGGCTGTGGAAGATAAATTATTTAATCTGTTAACATCAACATGGACCCACTGGGATCTTCAGACCCTTCTGGGGCTCACCCTGGCTCTATAAACAGGGTGCCTTAATTTAGAGGGGTCGAGTGTGATTCCAGACTTTTCATTTCTCTGCTCAACAGTTGTCTTTTAAACAGTACAGTCTGTACTACTTCATGGGTTGTAATGGTACAGGATTTTATTTATTTTTTTAAAGATATCATTAGAATGATAAAAACTGTATAAATACAACATTTAAAGTCTTATAAATTTATGAAAAGTGTCTAAAAAACAACAATAAATTTTAAAAATTAGCAATTTCGTAGTTTTTAATTTATACTATAATACAATTTAATGTAAACTGACACTATAATCGTAAGCGACACTATTTCTAATACTATTTTGTATACAATTTGCTCCCGATTCCTTTAGAGTTCATATTTATAAACACTATTTTCAATTTTTAATTTTTGAAATTTTCAATTTTTTCTTTCTATATAAGCTTGTATTATTACACTTTACCTATGTAACCTCTAGATGTCTGGTATCAAATCCATTTATATCTATAATTAAACT
This sequence comes from Arma custos, assembly GCA_037127475.1. Classification (NCBI taxonomy): domain Eukaryota; kingdom Metazoa; phylum Arthropoda; class Insecta; order Hemiptera; family Pentatomidae; genus Arma; species Arma custos. The sequence continues at coordinate 18,220,650 of CM073762.1, read as the reverse complement.
AGTTTTTTTCTAAATCCTTCATATTCCACCCCATTTTTCTATATTTTTATCTTCTCATTTTGTATCTTTTCATTTACCTCCTCATTTTTCTTTCCCTTTATATTATGTTTACATTTAAATGTCTGGACATTTATTTTCTGTATTTCATATTCGTATTCTTTAATTATTACATCTGTCACTATTTTAATTTCTGTTCATCATCTATAATTTTATTTTTATCTATCACTATTTTAATTTTATTATATTCTGTAACCACTTTTATATTCATTATCTTTAATTATCATATCTATTCACTATTTCATCATATCTAGTCACTATTTTAATTTCCACACTTGTACCACATTACTACATAACTTGTCACTATATTCTTGATACTGCAACGTTTTATATATGTTTCTGTTTGTTTCTCTCTCTTAGCCCTGAAGATGGCCTACATTGTAGGCCGAAACGTCTGCGCACAATAAATAAGTTACATTTATTAAGGTGTTTTTATTGACTGCACCCCCAACTATTTCTTCCTTATATTAGAAGTTACAGTCAACCAATTCTTCTCTAACATGTATAATAAGCACACTATTTCTATTTTTTTTTATTTATTCATTTTACGTCACTTTATGCCGCTATGACTAAGTGGAGTCCTAAATTTTGCCAATGCAGGCATAATTAGGATAAATATCTTTGACGAGTGCGTGGCATACAATACAGGCCCGAGATTCAATTTTACATCCCTTCCGAAGGACGGCATAAGTTAAGGATTTTTTTATCCCCTTTAAGGTCACAAGCTGGGCTGCGAACCCGCGTTTTCGGGGCACAGAGTGGTTATTCTAACCACTAGACAATATGCGAATCCAATTTGTTTTTGTTATTTATTAACTGCATTGAATAATATACTGTTATGTACAAGTACGAGAAGAGACCTAAAATTCGGCGTGGGTCAGCAAACATGCGACCTGAACATAAGCCCATTACACGAAGACCTTCATGTCTCCCGGGTTTAAAACCTGACAGGCGTGCCTTGTTCCTTCCTCTACTGACAAATACAGTTCCCTCTCAGTTTGGAAATCTTTATAATTGGAAGGCCCAAGTCGCTGCCTCGCTGCCAGCTTCAGCTACAGCCTGTTATTCCCTTTGATGGCTAGATCGTTTATAATCCTCGTCTCCTCCAGGTTGCGAGCTACATGTTCATCCCAAACTAATTACAATTATATCATAATTATACGATATAATAGCATAATTAAGGATAGTATAATTATATTTCATTATAAAAGAAAATATATTCACTACTGGGGATTCAACATCCAGAAATTTTGTAGAATTATTTTTTTCCTCGATCTGGGATAGAATTGAGGAATTAAGATATTTAATTAATGGTTGATAACAAATAGCAGATTCATCTTTAGATCATTTTGTTTATGATCTCTTTATTAAAAAGAAAATAAATAAAAAAGTTTTATTCCTTGAATTTGCTAATTTACATCTTGTAACAATTATTTAATAAATGTTGAAGTATAACAATATATACTGCAAGTTGAATAACATATAACAGTAGGAAAAAGAAAAAAAAAACATACACAAAATAGAAAAATAAAATAAAATAACAGTAAAATAAATAAATAAAAATAAGTATAATATTTGGTAGTAAAAATAAACAATTTAAGTACAATTTTTTTTTCCATTTAAGGAATAAATTCGCTTATAATTGATAAATTATTATAATGTAATAAATTAATTATATTTATTCTAATAGTATATGTCTAGTTCGTCTATGTATGTATCGCCTTAAGTTTTGTTTGTTATAATTGCCTATTGATTGCATTAAGAGGTTTCCTGAGTTTTTTGTTGAGTTGAAAAAGTCCCAAGTCTGAGAGTGAATAAACTGTTTAACTGTTTGTAGGTCTAAATCAAGTATCATGTCGGTTATTTTTGTGTACCTGGGGTAGTCATTTATGATTCTCATACATAAGTTCTGTATTCTTTCTATTTTTTTTTAGTTGGGGTCACAGGTGTAGCTCCATACAGGAGAGGCATATGTCAGTAAAGGTCTTATGACTGATTTATCTCTTCATTAATAAATAGGAGAAAAACAAACTGGAGGTTTGTGGTGGTATTGTGAAATATGGTGTATCGATTGTGAAGCTTTATATAGTTATGATATTCATATCATTCATGTGATTCGAAATTAATTCACAATGATTTTGGAATTTTGGATTGTCTGACCTTTTCAGTTAATTTATTTAACTTCACTTTAAGCTACTATGGCTAATCGGAAGATGCTACAGTTGGAGTCCAAAATTTTGCCTATATAGGTTTAAATAGGATAGGGATCTTTAACGAGTGCATGACATCGTAAAGGATCAGGCTCCCATTTTCCTAAGGACGGAATAACCAAGGATTTCTTTTTTACTCCCTTTAAAGAATTTTAAGCGACTGCAATCCCGTGATTTCAGGCATAGGAGGTTGTTATACTTGTTTCATAAACCGCAAGAATAGAATTCTGATGAGCCCCAAAGTATTCTATTTGTTCAGTATGTCCAAATAGTCCTGTGGTACTGATTAATCGAACTGTATAATTATTATTAGTTATCAAAAATAAAAATTGTTTATTGAATTTAGAACTGTGATTTTGTCAAGAATAGGTGGATATTGAACTTTCTTAATGGCACTTAGCTTTTAATGGAATTGAATGGAAAAGTAATTTTATTCTGGGACTAGGTCCCTTTGGAATAAAAAATGTGAACAGAAAAAGAAACATGATATTTACAATTTAATAGACAATTTAAGACAATTTAAAAAGAAATAATTAAACAAAAATTAGTACATTAAGTAAATAAACAGTACGTATCTTGACAAGATATTATGCAATTAAAGAGGATAGATAAATCCACAACTTTTGTTAAATGCATGACCTAGCATGCAATAATTTCTTTACATCATGCATAGTACATCTTCTTAAAAAACACAACTAAAACAACTAAATAACACAATGAATTATTCTATAACATTCTAAGCAGATGACTAACCTACTTAGAGAGCATCTTTTTGGAAATCTAGGAGATGTTGGAAAATCTTTAAAAAAATTATTCTTTACTAGGGGGAGAGACCTGGAGGTTGAGAATGATCTTGGACACTTTAGTTCCTTGCAAAATCCTTGGCTGGAAAGTGTACAGTTCATACCATTTATCCCCATAGGATCCAGTGGCACAGATTTTTTTTTTTCTGTCTTAGTTATTTGATATTACATAACATACTTTGGATTTCAATACCTGTGTAAATCGTAACTATATATAATGCTCTGTTTATTTACTTATTATACCCTCATTAATACACATACACATATTTGTATATATAAATATATATATATATATATATATATATATATATATATATATATATATATATATATGTGTATATATATATATATGTGTGTATATATTTATTATAATGCAATTGGGAAAAACCACAATGCAAAGCCTTATGTTTCAAAAATACACCTACCTACCAGTCGACGTTTCGCCTATTCAGGCATTATCAAGACACCAAAATCAAAAAGGGGGTTATGTGAATCGCATCTCGAAGAAAAAGGTGCAATACATCCTAACGATCAACAGCCCAAACAGGCTCCAAACATGAGACAGCACCCCACCACCAAGACGTTCAACATACAACTGATATATATAATGTTGAGACAAGCTCGTAAGTTCGATTATAAATTTCTTAAAAGGAAGTGCAGTTTTCGTTGAATCAAATCTCGCTCTGGGTGTGGACTGTATGTTGTAATTTAAAAAGAGTTCGTAACAATAGAGATATAATATGAAGAAATCCAAAACATAGAAATAAAAGTTACTTAACCAAGACGCAGGCCGGGCAGCTTCGTCGATAAAACCTTGGCTCCTTGAGCGCGCTCAAAGACCAAAAGAAGCTGGTAACGTCCTTCCAGGTGGATTCCTATGATCTAGAAATCCTCCAGGGGAATTCACACTTATTTGCAGGTGAAACGGGCATTACTTATAAATACATAAATAGAACGGAATCATGGAAAGTAGAGAACTGGTCAAGAACTAGATTCGCTAAAATTGAGCTGGATAGCTGGGGGTAAACAAAAGAACATGTGACTGATTTGTGTGACTGCTCGCTCAAGACTAGATTAAAAACAGTGCCACATGTGAAATAGTGAAACGTTAGTTGCCCCAAGCAACCGCTAGATCAGGTGTAATGTGCTATTTAAAATTTTACCTATTTATCTTGTATGGCATTAATTTATTTACAAAAAGAACGCCAAATGACGTGAACATATATATATATATATATATATATATATATATATATATATATATATATATATATATATTCTCAGGGTTTCGCCTATCACAAGTTATTGCAGCATTGCATACAGGCTATTAAGATGTCACTACTCAGCCCTGTTCGTTCCATTGACTTGGCCGGCCTTGGAACTTCTCCACCCAATTAACGATGAGTTTAGAAAGTCCCATCTATCAAGTGCCCGTCTGTAGTTCTCAAGTCCTTCGTAGTATCCTGCTTGTATAAGTCCGAGAACATGACAGAGGGTCTACAAGGGGGGTACAATACCATCTGGTATTGGAAGAATCGTGCTTCGAAATGATAGGCTCTATATTTCAAAAGTCATTACAATATCTTAAAATAACAATAAAACATTAATTAAACGTTAACAAAACAATAAGGAAATACAAGGCTTAGAGAATCCAACATTTGTTAAGTAATATTGTTGCATACAGACGTCTCCAACACACCAGCAACTACACTTAGATTCTTCAATCTTGGCCGTTCGTAGATTTACCATTCTAACTTTTGAATAGGAAGAGGGATACAGAAAACCACTAATTTTGAATAAGATGAGGAATATAGAAATCATTCAGAAAAAAAGAAAGAAAGTTGAAAAGAGAAATTTTAGGTCCAAAACTGGTAGACGAAGATTACCAGAATCAGAAATCTAATATCAGCAGCTACCTTAGGAAACTTAAAGAACGATTTTTTGTACACCTCAAAAGGATGAACCAAGGAAACTTGCAAAAAAAAATAAAAAAATTATTCCGTCCAAAACAGACACGATAAAAAGAAGTATTACACCAGAAGATATTCAAAACCAGGAATTCTACAAGAATGAAATTCATAAGTGGGAAGTTGACCAAGGGGGGAAATCAAAGAAGACTGAAACAACATGGCCTCAAGAAAGAAACGAAGCCCACAGCAGAATGAAAGAAGTATGGGCAGAAAGAAATGCGCGCCTAAAAGTATGTTGAGTAGCCTTAATGGGCGCATTCGCTGATAATAGTAAATCATTATCCATATGTGCTGTTATTTTTCTCATTTCATTCAAACTCCTTTGAATAGATTAACCTTCTCTTTTTTTTTTTTAAACACTTTATTGAAACATTACAATCTGCCACTGGTGGGCAATAAGTAATGGTGCTATGTAGCTTACAATCATTCCATAACTAAACAAGATAAATAAATATATACATGTGGAAAATATATACATGCTGTAAAAAAAAGCAGTTAATGCAAAAAGATGATAAAATAAAGTTAAAAAAAAAATAGTGTTACGGTCAGAGAGAGAAAAAAAAACGAGTGGAGGGATTAACGTCTTAAGCCCTTTGGCGGAAGAGATTAAGATGGGATTAGAACTATCTCGAAGATTCCAGAAACGGTCTCCTCTCTACTTCCACCCGTCTAGAACATTCGATCTTGATATAAATAGCACCCCCTCGCCGCGAGGAGTCAGTCAGTAGTAAACCGGACTGTGTGATAAACTTGTGTCAGTGAACTGTGACAGTCTTGTGAGTATAATAAACTGTTTCTGTTTGTTACTGTGTGTCAGTTTTTTATATTTGGAGATTCTTACGGTCGGTGGACTTTAATTATATAATTATATGATATAGACGCAATATATCTACAGCCCTGGTGAATAAGTGGTTATATTCGTAATAAATAAGAGACTTAATACTTATTAATACATTTAAAAGAATTACAGTAATTAAAACCTTACATACTTTTATTAAAACATTTTAACTTGACTACTGTACCATAAAACTAAGAATGTTTTAATTTAAACGTGGTGATTGGCATTTCCCAATTTTTAAGCGAAATCAATTATCTGAACTTCTTATTAATAATAATCGATTAATAGAGAATAATCGATATTCTACTTTATTACGAAAAGATTTTTCCTCTCAGAGTTCTTTTAAATGTTCTTCAGATTTTCTTTTATAGCACGATCATGTCTTGTAGAAGCTGCAAGCACGAAACCCTTCATAAATTCGAGACAGCAAAAAAGTCGACTTTAATAAACTGAAAATCACTTTAACTAAAAGAAAAGTGGCCCTCTTGAAGAGCTATTGAAGTGTTTTTCACTTAAAAAAGTTTGGGGGAAATCGATGTGAGGGAAATCTAGAAGTAGGTCATAGCTCTACTGTCTCCACGGCTTGATAATAATTGATTGGCAACTTGATCACCCCCAGCGATTATTCATTCAGCCAAACTTCCTTTACCCCCTCTCTCTCTCTTACCTTAACCATTTTTTACTTTTATATTACAATATATTTTTTACTATTACACATTTCCGTTATTAATAAAATTTATCGATTTAATCAATGTAACAATTTTCATTAGTACACAAAAGACAATAAACTGCTCGACATTTTCGCCTACTTCAACATTAACTGGACAAATTATGCTCCCAATTAATTACAATAGACTTATTTACATGACAGTTATCAGAGCTATTTGGACATGCAGAGTTGAACTATGGGGCTATACTACACCATCCAATTCATCTCGTATCCAATCCTTACAATCCTAAATCCTTCGCGAAATCCTCAATGCTCCTTATTATGTCACAAACGAAACTCATCCATCATGATCTTAATATCCCATATGTTGCTGATTTGGCCCAAACTGAATACATATCCTTCCATGACAAGCTCCATACACCAAAAAACAGAAAGAATTAACTCAAATCGTAGCAGTTTTCTGAAATAAATACACAACGAATTAATTTGGGTGAATTTTTCAAGTATAAACATAACAGGAACGCAGTCAAATTTTCAAAAATATAACTGAAATATGATTTCATAACTATGTGATAGATGAATCCGCTGCCAGCCGAATCCAAAGTAAATCGAATACATTGAAGTTATTAAGAACAAAAAACAAATGAAAAACCTAAATCATCATCGAACCTCTTTGAGTGTTTACAAATATCTTAATCCATAGGGCCTTTAGGAGGAGTTTAGTGACGTACAGGTGAACAGAAGAATTTTATACATAATGATATATACATACTTTTTTAACATATCATTAAGTGTCACGCATTAATGCAAGCTTGTTTTTACATAAGGTTTGTCATCCTAGCTATGTTATTGTTCGTTTATACCTCGGATGTCCTCCTGTCGAGCTATGCTTCACAGCTGCCCCTCACAGCGACCTCCAGCAAGAACAGATGATTGGAGAAGACGGAAGCCCAGTTAGCGAGCAAGAAGGAGGTTCATGAATATTTGATCGGTGAATTAATACACCCCCCTCAGGATCTGCATTCATTTGAAGACCTGGAAGGACCTTCGCTATTGTCCTCCGTGCCTGATGGAGCCTAGTCATTATGTTGTAGTAATTGGTCCAGTCGTTTAATCCTCGTCAGGCTAAGGACGGGGTTAGCCATCCCGGTACTGACCATTATCCTCATTACGATCCCTGTAAAGTGAGCACTATGGGTTCGAAATTGAAGGACACGGTACTTACAGTGGTACTTACGTTTAAGTTGTGTGACTCTTATAAGCTCTACTCATTTTTATTTAAACTACAATTTGATTCGGTAGATGGAAGAGGAATGTGGCTAAAATATAATACATTACAATAATATAAATAAACAAGTATCCTTTTGACTACATTTTTTAAAGTGTAATTGCTATTATATCTTTATTCCTTGTCCTCCTACATTGTACATTTCCTTCTCTTTGACCATGGCCGTACATACTCTCCTCGAATCCTTCTATCCATCTTTTTCCTCGCCGTTTCCTCGCTTCGGCACTCCAAATGAACATTTAATTCTTCTGAGTTGACCTCATTTCACTATATTTTGGAGAAGGTATTTTGAATTTGCATTCACATTCTGATATTAACATTGAAAAGTAATTACATAAATGTTAAGACCGTGGAAAAATTCCAACGAAAAGCCCTAAGTCTCCAAACTAAAACAGAAATAGAAATTATCTGTCCAATACTTCGCCCATTCAGACATCCTCAGGGTAGAAAGAGAATAATAGCAAAACTAAACATGAATAATGCACCCAAGAAACATCCCACCACCTCAACTAATGAATCATAAGGAAGGTTACTCGACCCCAGCTGGTTAAGGTTAGATAAAAACAGCTGATAGAATTCAGAAATTCAAAATTCAATATACACTCACCAACTTCAAAAAGCACCATATGAAAAATAAATAATAGCAAACAACACAAAACTTTAGACAAAAGACCATATGAAAAAATGAAAGTAAAAATGCAAGAAAAAAATAATGAAACCAGTGGACCTACGGCTATTCCACAAAACATATTAATATTGAAAAGTGAAAAGAGACCTTACATAAATGTTAAGACCGTGGAAAAATTCCAACGAAAAGCCTTAAGTCTCCAAACTAAAACAGAAATAGAAATTATCTGTCCTTTAACAAATCATTAAGTGTTACGCATTATTGGAGGCTTGTTTTTACATAAGGATTGTCATTCTATGTTATTGTTCGTTTATATCTCGGATGTCCTCCTGTCGAGCTATATACATGTCGAGATAATTTCTATTTCTGTTTTAGTTTGGAGACTTAAGGCTTTTCGTTGGAATTTTTCCACGGTCTTCTGATATTAACATTAGACCTTTCTGGGAAAAAATCGGAGTGGCTCCAAGTTGCCGGATTAGAGCACTGAGGGTTGACGTGCTGAGGGTTCCGAGATAAAATCCAACTGTGATACATTTCATTTGATCTCCTAAAAGCAGTTTAATTTACAGTTTTGGCTCAGAGTTAGAGCGCTGAGATGCTATCCTGCAGGTCCTGGGTTCAAATCCTGCTGCTGGTAAGACTGGGCTCACCCAGCGTTTAAAAATTTGGTACCCCAAATGGGGGAAAACCTGGCATTCAGCTTGATTTAGGAAAAATCACTTCCCTGCCCAACCGTTAGCCAAGAAACCGTACTACTACTACGTGCTGGACCCAAGACTCACCACGGCTTGTACAGGTACAGTTTTTTTAATTTATGGAATATTCTAATGCCACTCACATCCCTTTGTATGTTATCTGTTATCTTTAATGAGTACATATTTACCCAATGTCCTCTTGATCCCGTGATATTGAACTGTTATCTATCTATAACTTAAAAAGTAGCACGGCAGATAGCTCTGCGTTGCATGACATAAGATGTGAATCTATGTACTTTAGAACTCCCACATCAAAAAACTACATCGATCCCTATGTTTACGGCAAAGTTAGGTCAAGAACTATGTGACTGCTGCGGCTGATGACCATCGCGAAAGGTCGACCTTTCGAGAGCACTATCCGTGACATTTGAGGCAAGGTGCTCTCAGCCACTCAGTCAAATATCTCGCTCTCCAATCTAAATTAGAGATCATGAAACGGGGCATGTGATTGGACGAGCCGTTGGCCCCGCCCTCAACACGGCTCTAAGGTCTGCGGATCTGGCATTGTAACGTCTGCGGCAATGTCGCCATCAAGGTCTTCGAGGTTGCCGAGTATTGCTCCGAAATTCGAAGTTTTTTTTATAATTTATTCAATGGTACATATTGGGATGAATAAAGACAATAAGAGAAATTACCCAGTGGTAGTACTAAAATAACAAGTGCAACCTAGAATCGTGACCTTATCTTTGGGCCATCTGCTTTTCAGACGCCTCGGAGGATTATCAGGAATTGAAGAGGTTGCTTGGTTTGAAACTAGTGGGTTTAAGTAGGAATGAAGTTTGTCATGAAAAAAATGAATATCGGATTCGGGCCAAATCAGCGACAAATGGGGCATTAAGGTCATTATGGATTACTTTATTCGTAACAAAGTAAGAAAAATTAGAAGTAAAAATATTTTCCATTATATTTCATTCTTTCTTTACTTTTTAATTTCTATTATTAAATTACTAGAACAGAAGTAATGGAGCTCATTATACTTTATTTTGTTTTGTATATATTAAATTTTATAAATATATTACCGTCTACGACATGGGAAGTAACGTGTTTAGTCTGTAAAAGATAAATTGTTAGTAAGTAAAAGTAGTCAAATGACAATCTGACATTTACGTTCTATCTTCAAAAAAGGTGATAAAATATTGCTCAAACTATAGAGGAATTTTGAATAATATTAATATAGTATATATATCCTTCTGTATAAGTGAACGAAAATGGCCAGGGTGGAGCTCAGAAAAAAATCTCTTAAATAGAGTAAAACTATTTAAGATAATTCAAGAGGCCTACCCTAATTAAGAAAATTAGGACTCTTAAAATTTATTGTAGACAAGTTATTTATTTTAATATAAAAGTTCATTTTTTTTTTAATTTAGAATAGTTAATAACAAGCTTTCACAATTATAAATAAGAAATCAAATATTCCAATTGTTTAATCGTAAATTACAATAAAATTTGTTTATTTTATTTTTTATACTTCTTATGATGCTAATTAAATATTTAGGTTTCTATTATTATTATTATTATTATTCTTAATCTTAATTTCCCATGATATAATTTAGCCTATATAAATTAATATTTATTTATTGCTAACTTAATATTGAACTTTTTTCGTTATATTGTTCATGGAATGAAAATGATTATATGTATCCCGTATCTCTTTGTTCGTTGAATAAATATGCAAATTCGTACGTGGCTGGATTTACTTTCGTATCAAGGTCAACGTGAAATAATTATTCAATTTTTTTTATTTGAAAAATCTTCTCTTTTTACCTTATCAATGCGTAAATAAAAAAACCCAGTTTAAATGAATTATTTTAGATAATGTTTGTCCGAAAACTTCTTAGCTTGGAATATTTTGATAACTTTATAGAGATGATAAAATAAAGACCATGAACAAAAAGAAATAAATAAAAATAAAGATCACACCAAAATGGATTCTAAACATAAACATTCGACTTTATTGATCCTTCAATCCTTGTATTCCTTTAATCCGTTTGAATATAAATATAGATCCTAAATATATAAAATACATTTTTATTTATAAACCTGTCCGATCTCCAAGGAAATATATAGGTAATATGTTCTGGTTAGAAGCGTTATTGTACTAGTACTAGGACAGTAATGGAGGTGTTTATTTTATATATTTATAGCTAACTATAAATAAATATATACTAAACTTAACCTGTACGATTACAACCCGTGAAGGGTCTGGGGTTTAGTACATGGTAGAGACTACTGTTTCTTGGATAACAGTTGTGCAAGGAGGTGACTTGGCCTAGGTCACCGCCAGATTTTTTCCCCTTATGTTGGGTACCCTATTTTTATAATATTTTATAAAGGCTGGGTTAGCCCCAGGAGGGTCCTAGATCCTTTACGATCTCCGGCTGCAAACAGATTAATTAAGTCTTGCACGCAGTGACATTTGAACCAGAATTTCCAGCATTGCAACTCAGTGCTCTACCACTGGCCGCTCCCTCTAGGATTATTTAAAGAGATTCAAAAAATCTTTCGGACACGACCTAAAATAGCGTATCGAGGTGAACTCGAAATAGATGACGAAATAGATGACTATTCTAATTAACCTTAGACAGGCAAAATTTAGGACTCTCACCGCAGCATCGTCCGATTAGTCATAGGAGCATAATGGGATGTTAAACGTTGCTCATATTTTATTGATAATAAAATTGGAAAAGTATAACAAGAAATTATTTTTTTTCCTCAGGATACTTGGCGACGTAGGTTTTTGTTTAGAGATTGATCAATTTAACAACAAATTTATATTGTCTAGCGTAAAGGTAAGAATTAAGGCATTTGATATTTATGTTATTCCAAAAACACTCGGACGGTTTTTTTCTTTTTCTCCATTTCTCCTGTTCCGAGATTGGAAAATAATATTTGTAGATTCTTGAGAATTATATTAGCATCGACTGACCTAAATTCTGATATCATCGATTCTATTTCCGATCCTTGGCCGAAAACAAACGAGGATAAAAATATCTGTGTAGGGGACGGAGATGAAGATGGTGAAGAAGATTGATACGGAGGAACTGTCCGGATATTTCTCAATGATTGATGCTTTTCCTTTCAATCCTAATTTATCAATCTCCTTTTGAAATTCGCTTGGGTACCAACCAGCCGCTGATGATGTTCCATGATGGTGATGTTATCCTTAATTAAAAGATGCATCGTTACGCCTCATCAAAGAGATTATTAAGATGGTGAATTGGATGGTTGAATTAATTTGGCGCTTCACTGGAATCCATTGCACGGGATAAGGAAAGTAAAATATCACGATCTTGATAGTTAAAGCTTCCCTGAGTCAGTTTGTACACGGATTGTTTTAATGTTAATCTGTGAAATATGTAGGAAGAAATAGAGAAAACAATTTTTTAATTCATTTAAAGTCACTTTATGCTACTATGTCTAATCGTGGGAGTCCTAAGTTATGCCTATACCGGTATAATTTTTTTTTTTTTTTTTTTTAATTTATTTATTGATATTTACAACTGTATTACAATTATACAACAAGTAAATAGAATGCGTGTTACATATTGACATGAGAATGACAAGTAGAGAAACTAGCCACTGGTAGTACTCAAATCAAAGTTCAATAAGAAGGTCACGTGGCCATCTTCTTTACCGGTATAATTAAAATAGGAATCTTTTATGAGAACCTGACACAGCACAAGCTAAGGATTCCATTTCTACGTCCCTTGGAAGGACTGCATTACCAATGATTTTTCACTCCTTTTAAAAAATTGGTTGAAAATTTGTAATCAGTCACGAGTGAAACGTCAGGTTTTAGAAACAGGAGTCAACAGCAATAAATTCTATTTCGCTTTAATAAATAAATAAATTATCTATATATAAATTCGATTCTATTTAACTTATGTCAAGATGCGACACAGATTCCTTGACTGTTTGATAACGATCTTCTGCCTTAGGATCTTTGTCCTCGATTAATGTTAGAGACTTTCCACAAATTTTACAATTTCGTACGTAAATACAATGTTATGGTGATAATTTTGAAAACTGAAACAGTGAAATGGAATAATTCGAACTCATGAAAATGATCACTCGGAAATCATGAGTGATTATTTGTTAAATCACACGTGAACTAGCTTAATAATTCTGGCGATCCTTCTTTCACATAACCTTTTAATAAATGCCAACAGTAATATAATATAATATCTAGTAATAATATTAATTTAAAGCAACCAAAACGCAAAAACAAATGTGATTTTTTTATTTCTTCTTCTTATGCAACACCTTTAGTGCCTCTTAGCGTAGTTGAGCGTTTAGCCATGATTGCCATTCTTTCCTATTCTAGCCAGGTTTAGAATTTCTTTGATATATCTTGTTCTTTCTTTTTTTTTTTTGTTTAGGCGTTCAAAGTAAACCAATTATGACATTCTTGGGCATCCTCAGGCTCTTTTACCCTAAGGGATGCTGTCTAGTTTTTCAGTGAGTATCTAAGCTCTTCCGTTCTATGTTAATAGGCGTGACTTTAGAAATTTCTACGAGTTGAATTTAAGTTCCTTTTTTCATTGACTTTAAGAGAGCCTATGATAGCGTGCTTAGAGACGAGCTATTCAAGGTAGAGTTAGGTGTTCCAGTAAAATTAGTTCGCCAACAATGATAAGAGTGCAATGCATGGTAAAGCATTCAGGGGGATGTATCTGAGTGCTTGACGACATATGAGGGACTTAGCCAGGGTGATTGCCTGGCATGCTTCCTATTTAACTTTGCACTAGAGATTGCAGTGAGGCGATCTGGAGTGTATGTAGGAGGCACCATCATCAACAAGACTACACAAATCCTGGGCTTGTCTGACAATGTTGATAATGTAGGTAGGTCGTTTGTAGCCATAAAGGAGGCTTTTATTGCCCTTAAAGAAGCCGCACCAAAGATTGGTCTGGTTGTTAACCAGGATAAACAAAATAGATGATGGCGGGGTGTCGAGGCGCAGCGAGAAGAGGAGGTGAGGTCCAAATTGGAGAATTTAAATTTGAACGGGTAGATGAAACTGTCTATCTCGGAACGCTGATCTGCTTGAAACTCGTACTTGAGACTACGTTCAGGCGACTCCCTCGCAGATAATGTTTGGAGGCACAGCTTGAACGTGGCTAGATGGGGTCAAAAAAGATGACTATCCACTGTTGCCCTCTAAGATTGCTCCGAACTGCTATTATGAATTTTTATTGAGATTTTAAGTGGTATCTACTCATATCCAGATAATAATCCTGTATATGAGCCTCCATGATACTCCTTCATCCTCAGCTACCTGATACAGACTAGGTCAGGAAAGATTCCACTAGATGACTAAAGAGAAACTTAATTACCTCGGTTAATTAAAAGCGAGGCCCATTGACTAAAAGCCCCTTCATAAGTTGGGGGAGGGAGGTATGGGGGGAGGGGGGGGGCAAACGGCTTCATAAAGATCTCAGATAAAAGTAATTCTGCTTCTTTCCTTCTTTTCTCAGGCAAATTCGAGAGTATCTCTTCGCTCTGGCGTTTCGTTAATTAAACCTTTTTATGTTGTTTAAGAACGCCCGCTTAATGCTACTCTCGTCGTCCTTATTAAGGCTATCTTTTGTTGACTGAGAAATATGAAAAGTATTTATTAGAAGGATATTTTACATTGATATGTTTTATATAGGTTTTCAGGTATATGTAAATATTGTATGAAACAAACAGCCTGTTTTCAATAATTCAATGAATGTATTTCTGAATGAATGGAATTAAAAGTAATCATTATTTAGTCTTTGATGGATAATGAAAGTTTCAATAATAAACGAAATTAATGCTACTAAGTAAACACCATCATCAAATATGTATATATTTTAGTCAAAAGGTTATTGACACAATCATACCTGAGAAGGCTGATAGATTCAAAATGGCATCAACCTATCGAAATAACGTCACGACTTGAAAAATAAGAGCAGTATGAACTTCTCACTAGTAAATACTCATGAAGAAACTAAAAGCATTTGAGACGTGGGTTTACCTCATTATTTTCTGTATTTCGTGGACCGATTACATAACTAACAGAGAAGTTCTATGTTGGATCAGAAAAGATCAAAAAATCACATATACATCATCAAAATAACTTGGGCACATCATGTAAAATAACAAGTATCATCTACTGCATCTGATAATCCAATGATGATCGTCAAAATCTATAATGCATCTTGGGAAGCAAATTTATTATTCTGTTGGCTTAAAAACAGTGGAGTCTCAACCACTGTCTGATCTCAGACCCTTTGTGGGTCGTAATGGTACAGGATTTTTATTGTATTTTTTTGTTTAAATAATAAAAGCCTGTAGTACATGCCACTATATTAATATATTATTTTTTAATTCTTCATCGCTTTGTTATTTTTTATTAATTGAAAGTTTCCGCAAAGTTGGGGTTATCTCCTACATTTTAAGACAATGTTTTTTCCAGACCTTCTTCTCAAGAGCAACTTCTTCATTGAGACTATAACCAATTCTTCCTTTACTTGGTTAATTCATGAGATTTACGGTTAACCCGGCCTGAGTACTGCTTTAGCTTTGGTTCCTTCTCTGGTTCTTCGTGCTTCCTTCGGATTTTCCAATCTTTATGAACGAATGATTCTGTATACTTGAAGTAACATTTAATTTACAAATTTTTCACACCGAATGATCCATCTTCTTCAGTATCCAAGTATACTTTTTTTAAAGTTTATCTTTATTCCATAACTATTATGTCCTTCCAGAAGCTTTTTTAGTCTGGCTTGGTATTAAAATAATTTACTTATCGAAGGTTAGTAGAGTGTATTTTTTTTCCATTTTTCCACATATTATTCGTCTCAGATAATAGTTTAGTTATATAATTTTCAAATAAAATGTTAACGTAATTTTATAACATTGAAAATAGGAAATAAGGGTCTGAAGTACAAGAACTGTAAATTTCTGCTAGGAAATATCAGGCTACAGAATTGCTATTAGAAGGCCTAATGCAGTATAATTTGTTAGCCGCCTTTGCCATAAATTAGAACAACCTTAGAGAACGTAAATCTACTCTTGAACGTTGAATATTGCCACGTCCTTCACCGGGGACTTTATGTTGTGGGCTCAATGTTCTAAGCACCAAGACTTAGGAGCGGTACTTTATTGCATTGGAAGATCCCCTTCCACATTGGTTCTTGAATTATTTCTTTCAGGATTTTATTTCTTCTTTCAAGTGTCTGTTGAAAGAAGAATTGAATTCCATACCGATTTTTTTAATTGTTTATCGTGCTCTCATCATTTTTTGGCATATGTCAACTTCAACTTCTTATACTTATAAGAGAAATTGGAAAAAAATGGAATATTCCGAATACGGTAGCTAAAATACCTACTAACAAATAATTTATTAATATTTGCCAGTTCATGAAACACAAAGATAGAAAAAATAATAGTAGGCCTACTTGTTTGAGATTACTAATCATTTATTATCTATTATTTTTCCCTACGTTTTGGCCAACTAGAGACCACATGCCAATTTCAATTCCTTCTAATTCCTTCTGTTTTCTTTTCCTCCAATACTCTCTCATCTTTTCAACATGTCTGTTTTTTCTTTTTTCCGACCATTTCGTGCCTGTTCACATATTGCTTGTACCTTGGAATCTACCAATGCAATGGTAGAGCACTGAGTTGCCATGCCGGAAATCCTGGTTCAGACCCCGCTGCGGGCAAGACTTTTATTTAGTGTGTATGCAGCCGGAGATGCATCATATAGAATCCAGGACCCTCCTGGGACTCACCCAGCCTATAGGAAATGTTATAAAAACTGGATAACAAAAATAAGGGGGCAAATCTGGCGGTTGAGCATGACCTAGGACAAGTCACCTCCTTGCAGAACCGTTGTCCATGAAACAGTACAGTCTCTCTCCCGTGAACGGGTCTGGGGTTCAGTACACCCAGACCCGTTCACGGGTTATAGTAGTACAATGGAATCCCAAGTTCAACTCTATCTTTCTGAAAGCATATCTCCGTACTGCTGCTTCTGCTTTTAATTTGTGTGTTTTTATATCTTTTTTAATTTCTCGGATCTAGCCTGTAGTTAATTTCTTTTCTCAGAAATACTTAAAAATCCATCCATTGTTTTATTAATTCCTACATTTTTAACATAATTTATTCTAAAGATACTAGGTACATGTATTGCTTGTGTCATTATTTTTTTCCGTATTACAGTATCATGCTATTTTATCAATAAATAGTTCTTTTTTTTAAATCCTTGATTCATCATTTCTGCGATATTAGTCGAAACGGATATGAATGGAAAGTTCCAAATGTGATACTTGAAATACTTCTTTAAAATTAACGAATTGGCGTTTCGCCAATAGATGAATCAAATGGAGAGAATAAAACCACCTAGCCAATCTCTTTGTCAGCCTTCTTGCCCAATATTCAGGGAAATGAATTTCTACTACATACACTATCTCATTACTTTGTTTTTAACCTAAATTTGTATATTGGGAAAGGGTAACAGTGGACGTAGAGTGGAAGGTAAATTATTTAATCTTTTAACTACCGTAGATAGATCCCATAGGAATCTGTGGACCTTCCTCAAACTCACGCAGCTTCTATAAAGTGGTTACCCCTACCATCTGGAGGTTCATTGAGCTGAAATCGGTCAAATCACTTCCCTAAACAATCGTTGAGGTAGTAGATCCTCTACCAGATACTGGACCAAGACCCACCATTGGTTATAGTTTTGCAGTTTATTTTCATTTATATTACATATATTTTTTTTAAAGAAAGGTATGTATATATGTGTATATATATATATATATATATATATATATATATATATATATATATATATATATATACAGTCCCTGGCCATATTAATGTGACCACCAAGAAAGATTATTTTCTTTATGTTTTTTCCTAATTGTTTTGATATAATACTTTCGCGTGTCTTAATAAATCGGTGTTTTAAGTAATGGCAACACTGTTATAAGTTTTTTAATGTTTTTTTTTTAGTAATGGCAGCATTGGTTTTAGTACAGCCATTTTGTTTTACGAGTGACGGCGTGCATAATTTGTGTTTGAAATTGTTGTGGATTTATTGTTTCTTTTTCATTAAATACAAGTGGGATTCGGTAAGTTTATCATTGATTTAAGCAAACTGCTTTAAATTGCATTGACAGCATGCCACGAAGAGTAAAGGCGGTTATCGAAGCGAAGGGTGACACCACAAAATAGTAAAAAAAGATTTATTTTCGAAACTATTTTTTTCAATTTCATATTATTATCAGATAACTAACTTACCCTTAAAACTAATATTTAAACTCTATTTACATCATTACGCATACAAAAAGATAATGCAAACATGTAACAAGAACGAATCTATCCAGGGGTCACATTAATATGGCCAGGGACTGTATATGCATATCTTTCATTAATATTATATTATTTATCATCATTTAATTTACCAAGTGGTTTTTAAAGTAATTAATTAATGTATGCTACTTGATATTTATACCGTAATTACTGTTATTATTGTGGATTTTTTTTATTCTTACAATAAAATCTTAACTCATTGGTGAATCAAATATTACATCAGCAACTATTGCTGTCAAACTGCTGCTACTAGTTTTTTGTACATTTACTGTGTCAGAATGTCTACTTTTAATAAATAGTATATTGGCAATATTTTATATCTTCCTGAAGGCCATCCAGACCCTCTCCTTGCAATATTTATTTATGATGGATGCTTAGTCCCCGGAATAAATCTTTCACATTCACTCCTATTCACCCTTTCCCGACTCTCTATTCCGTCCTTCTAAATACATGAATGTACAGCACACATATTGATATGTTTTCTAAATATCATTCCTTATCCTAAGCATTCGCTAGTTATTTAAAAATCCAAACATAAATGTATTTATAGTAGAACCTCGATTATCCGTCAGGGTATGGGACCAAGATGGTGACGGATTTCGGAAATAGACGGATGTGGGAGTGAGTCATATGTCTCATATATACACACACACACACAAAAATTGAACAATATATTTCAAACATTCGACATTATAAATCTACTCGTATCTTATTTACTTACTGATAAGCTATACATATAGTATGTAGTAAAAATATTTTTTAAAATAATAACTACGTACATCGATGGCTAGAAGCACAATTATTGTATGTACAATTTTTCACTCTTGAGAAATTAATATCGATTTAAAGGTGGAGTTTAGCTCTTTCCTCGTGCACAAACGTAGTATGCCCCTTCTTAATGATGATTAAATGATTGTATAGAAGGGACATACTCTAGGGGTCCCCCGCACGTTTTATATCATTAACTGTCGTCAGAGGGATTTCATAGATTTTGCTAAGATTAAAGCACTTTCACCTTTTCGTTAACGTTTTACAATTTCAAACTTAGTAGCGAGATCTAAACTCTTCCTTTGTCTTTTTTTCTCGACATTATTATACACGCTTTTAACAAAACGATAAGTACCCGTAAGACAAGACTGAAGACTGAAGGTAGTTCAATTGCGGAAGCTACATTAGGTAGAGATGAGGAGATAATTAATTTTTGAGAGATGTGTGCGAGGAAGCCTAGGTTTTGAATAAACAACAAATTATAGGAAACGAAGTTTTCAAGACACAACAATTTATTCTTAGCCGGCGTCTTTGACTTTAGCAACCAAACAATATATACATACGTCGTTTTTTTTCTGTGTTTTTTTTCTCAAACTGAGGTGACGGTTAACAGAGAGTAACGGTAAATAGAGTGAAGGATAATAGATGTTTTACTGTACATTCTTTCTTTTTTATTTATTTATTGTTCTTTTTTATTATATCATTTTTTTTTATTTTGAAGAGAAAAGATTATGTCTTGGCCCGGATTCGAACCAGGGTCGCCCGCGTTTTTAGCGCGGTGCTCTAACCACTGAGAAACCAAGGCTCGCATCCAAGCCAGACAAATATAAATATGTAAACAAAGAAAATCCTTTACCACTACAGCTCATGGAGGGTCTTCGGCTCAGCGCATGGTAAAGATGTACTGTTTCAAGGACAACTGATCTCCTGAGAGGTGATTTGTCCTAGATCATCTCAACAGCCCGTTGAGGATAAAGGGTATCCTCTTTATAGAGGCCCTTATAGGTCCTCAGATTCAACATTTCCCATCCCCAGTAGTTAACAGATAAAATAAATTAACCGCCATTGCCATATTTGAACCCGGAACCTTCCGCACGGCAACTCAGCGCTCTACCACTGAGATACGCTACCTTAAATATATATTATAATAAATACTTTACGACGATACATGACCGTGGAATATTAGCACTTAAAGCTAACCTTGTTTGAGAAACGATAATTCAAGAACTGGTTGAACAAGGGGAAGCGGTTATTGAAAAAATATATTCCTGTTTGTTAAAAATAAATAAATAAAAAATAAAAGTGATAAATCATTTTATACTTCTAAGATTAAATGAGATATATAAAGATATATCAAAGCCTTTTGAAACGGTAGGGCGTGTTCTTGAATTCCAATAAGAAACCTGTTCGTCCTATCACAATGCGTCGCTGAATTCTGAATTAAAAATTTATCTCGTGTTGGCCTTAAAAAGTTCAATGCCCCTCCATATTATTTAAATTCTTATAAAAGGCATAACATTTAATCACCTGTGGAGTAGTGCTTAGCAGCATACTATGCTGAAGGTCGTGGATTCGCAGCCCTACAGGCGCCTTTAGGTATTTTATGAAAGAGAGTACAAAATTCTTGGCTATGTCGTCCTTCAGAAGAGATGTAAAATAGGGGTCCCGAGGCTATAGGATGTTGATTATTCGTTCCCTATCCTAATTAAACCTGGATAGGCAGAATTTAGGACTACCACCCTAACATCGCCAGATTAGACATAGCAGTATAATGTAATAATAAATGAATAAACTACATTGATTTCATAAATAATGGAAATAAAGAATCAGCTGTTCATTTTGTACGAGACAGACTTATTTATAATGTTAGTCGGGATAGAACGGTGATGCCGGAACTTGCAGAAACTCCTTGGGTTTGTCCAGCCTCTATAAGAGCTTACCCAAAAATGATAAATTATACTAACAGCATTATGTAACTATGTAATACTCGTACTAACAATTTCGGATTTTAATATATATATATATATATATATATATATATATATATATATATATATATATATATATATATTAAAATCTAAAAACTAAAATATATTTCAAGTAGATATATATATATATATATATATATATATATATATATATATACATATCTACTTGAAAGTGTGTATTTAAGATGGATGTAAGCCATAGATTTTATAGTAACATTTTCCATAAAATAGACCAGATCTGGTAAGATTCTATTATCGACATTGCATATATTTATTATTTCTTTTAAAAAAGATCGATTTTAATTGAATGACAACAATTTATAATCCTTCTTTAATATTTAATAATTGTCTTATTCTCAATGAAATAGAGACTTAAACAAGTGCAAGTGTTCAAAATGCTTTCCTTTAAGGTACTTTATAATTTCAAATAATCAATGATCCTTCATTTACATTTACAACATTTCTTCTGATAAAAATTAAAGCTTAAGGTAAGAGTATGAATTTAGGATCAATAAAATTTCTTTTAAAAAAAGGTTCTTTTTTTTGTATCGTGAAGATTAAGATGAGCTTGTAATGTTGTTGAGCTTAGTAACGAACGAATTCCTAAAAGGTTAATAAGCGCTGTGCCGAATGAAAAACGTCTGAGGGGTAGACCGAGACGTAGGTGGGAAGATCTGTATGATTTTTGTTTGGGGAATGATACATGGGCGGATGTTTGTAAGGGGAGATTGCTGGTACCGGCTTCGAGCCTTTGTGTTCGCTAAGCCTTATTATTCCTTTTTTTTTTAACTTAACATTGGAATTAGTATGAAAACAATTAAATAATTAAATTATGATTTTCCTTTTTATGTTTCACTCCGAAAGATGCCTCCCTCCTGAGGGACAATGAGATGACTGGAACCCGATGTCAGCTGACCCAGCTTTGTCCTTATCGTTCCTTCACACTCAGTTCCATTCAATAGCAACAATTCTATTCATATTGTTTTTATGTTATAGTTATAGAATCATATTCTATTCTGCATTGTTCTGTAGCAAAAGTTAAACCAAAAGGGAATCAGTTCATAACTGAATGTGGCATGAGTTTATATTTCTTAGATGTAAACAAATAAACTAAACAATAAAATATCGATAATAGGTATAAATAAAATATAATAAATATGATTAAATATATTACAGTCCCTGGCCATATTAATGTGACCACCACGAAAGATTTTCTTTTTGTTTTTTCCTAATTTTTTATATATTTTCCTAATTTTCGCGTGTCTTAATAAATTGCTGTTTTAAGTAATGGCAACACTGTTATAAGTTTTTTAAAGTGTTTTTTTTTAGTAATGGCAGCATTGGTTTTAGTACAGCCATTTTGTTTTACGAGTGACGGCGTGCATAATTTGTGTTTGAAACGTTTGTGGATTTATTGTTTCTTTTTCATTACATACAAGTAGGAATCGGTAAGTTTATTATTGATTTATTATTTGTATCATATATTTTAACTATTTTGATAGTTTTTTTTTCATCAATATGTAAAATAGGGTGTAAATAGGGTGACACCACAAAATATTCAGTATATAATATACAGAACATTAAGATTTATATTCGAAACTATTTTTTTCGATTTCATATTATTATCAGATAACTAACTTACCCATGCAACTAATATTTAAACTCGATTTACATCATTACGCATACAAAAAGATAATGCAAACATGTAACAAGAACGAATCTATCCAGTGGTCACATTAATATGGCCAGGGACTGTAGATAAGGTTTCAAAAGGCCTATTCCTCAATCATTTAATATAAAATATTTCTTAGGGAGGTTTATGTAAAGTATAATTATCATCATTAAAATCTTTAAGCCATAAAATCATGTATGTATCCAATCAGAATAATCCAAACAATGGATTCTGTTAATAATAAACCAGAATATAATGGATTGAAGCGTTTTTTTTAATTTATTTTTTGGTCGAAGTAAAAAATGTTAAACTTATTGATTCAAGATAGTAGGTACAAAGGTGGGTGCTTAATTACAGGATCAAAGTTGTAAACAACGTCATCGACTAGTAAATAAGCCTAATGAAGATTTGTTAGAGTCATAATCCTCCAACAAGTCGACGACACTTTATTTGTTTTGGGCGGTGTCCAATTAGGAGGTTGTTGAGAATAAGGATAGCAAACATAAGTTGTCCTGAACTATCCTTAAGGTGTCCTTAGTCCTCAAGGCAGATGCCCGTATCCATGGAGACCTCACTCATTGACAGAGATAACTCATGCTCAGAGGTAGAGGCGGGCCTGTAGGTGTAGCTTTGATAATTGTAGTGTACATGTGTAGAGGTGGGTGTTCCTAGCCAGCCTTGGCCCAATACTGTTCCTCACTTCCCGCCCTGTCTCTTATAGTTCCTAGTTTATCTCTTAGCTATCCTATTAATCATAACTGTATCGCTT
Source organism: Arma custos (assembly GCA_037127475.1). Classification (NCBI taxonomy): domain Eukaryota; kingdom Metazoa; phylum Arthropoda; class Insecta; order Hemiptera; family Pentatomidae; genus Arma; species Arma custos. Next base: position 18,196,886 of record CM073762.1, on the reverse strand, counting down.
TACATTCACACGTACATACAAATAGTTTATTCACTACTTTCGATTATATGTTATAACTATATTTTTAATTTTAAAGAGAAAAGAGTTTGTTTTTTTTAGTTTTAAATATTTTTATTTTTAAAGAGAAAAGATAGGCCCTCGGCCGGGATTCGAACCCGGAACCTTTGTCTCTCGGTAAGATCGCTCAACCATTTGAGCTACCAACTCTAAAAAATTGACCAATAATTAAAAAAATTATAAATAGTAATATGACGTAAGTGAATAAGATCCTAAAATTAAATTAATTTCAAAGAACTTCGTTCTAGTGTATTCATCGCGAAAATTGCGAGAGCACGAGGACATGGGATCGGATGAGAGAAAAGATTTGTCCTCTGCCGGCAGGCGGCCATGGTAGCTCAAATGGTAGAGCGATGTCACGGAGAGACAAAGGTTCCGGGTTCAAATCCCGGCCGAGGGCCTATCTTTACTCTTTAAAAATAAAAATATTTAAAACTTAAAAAAATCGACCAATAATTTTAAAAAATTATATTTTTATATATTTCCCATAACATTTCCTTTAGAAAGTAAAGAGGAATAAATATCTGATGTGGATTTCACATGACGTCCTTAAACAAATATTAAGCGGTGGGTTGATAGTTCAAAAAGTAATAACAATAATAATAAAAGTATTTTTAAACTCAAAGGTTCGATGCCGATAATAATAATCGCTGCTAGCAAACTTTCAATCCCCAGTACGATCACCCTTGAAGTAATCCTCTCACCTACGCCTCGTCTTCTATCGGGCGTTTATCAGTCGGCTGAGCGCTATTATCTTCCTAGGAATTCGTTCCTTACACTAAATTCAAAAACATTACTAGGATATCTGAACCTACGCAACTGTATCACTTCAATTATACTAAATGGGTTCATCCTTCTTATATATTACATAATACTAAAGAAATAACTGTTAAAATTGTAACAAAAAACAACCGCAACGATCCAAATGGGTTTGGGAATTGCAAAAACCGGTGTATCAATTGAAATCTGAAAATTTAAAAAAATCTAAAATATTATTGCGTAATATGATGTCAAAATATACATACCGATGATTTTTAGCAATGCCATACCTCTCTTATCATTTATAGCTAGTTGAGAATTTCAGCTGAAGTACTATTTTGGTTTACGAGTTAAGCTTTTTGAGTTTAGTTAAACCGTGATAATTAATTTTGGCAGAAGAAATAATTTTTCTTAGATTTCTATTCTTGCCTTCCAGTAAAGTACCACTTCTCATGAACATGTTGTATTTTTTAAATTATAGTATTTGTTATAGGTAGATTAAAAAACACATTGCAGATATGTGTGTATGTATATTTATATTTTGTTATTATATCATGATTCGGTCAATAAATACCAACAATTCGAGGTTTTATTGTTCTCATATGCATGCCCTAACATTGGAGAACAGGCGTTTAGTAAATTCATTATTGAATATTAAAATTATAAACTAATTCAATAGAATCTGTCTAGTTCTCTTCGATTTATATGTAAGTGTTTAAGAAAAACAACACTTTTACCATCTTCTAGGTATTCTGGAGAGATACCACACTGTAGTACTAGTTTAGTATTAGTAAACAGTAGTTATGGAGTCTTTCAAGAGTTTTTCAGGAGTCTAGATCATAATTTAGATAATGTAGGAGTAATTAAGTTCATTATCATTAATAATACATTTACAGTGCCTTTTTATCATATTAATTAACCTAATATTAACATGCAATTTGAAAATTAAGCTTCTAAACATGGCGGAGGGTGTAGAATAAATAAATATTTATTTTATTCTTTTAATACTTGTTCTATAAATTCTACATTTTGAATAATTTATGTATATGGGGAAGAAAATAGTCCGATTAAAGACCAAAGACTATATAGAAACGAAAAAATGATTTAAATTATAAAATAAAATAAAAGTAACAGCAAAAAAAAATGCAGAAAAGTTGGGTCTAAAGGAAAATTTTAGGACCTAAATTCAAAAACGATAATTTAGTCTAATACGCATAATATAATCCAGCTTCCGTTGGCGTTTAAGCCAGTTACGTGGCTGGGAAAGGGCGTACGGGCCTCCCGGACTATTGCTTTGCCCTCATTCCTGGCAAAAGCTTAGTTCGGGGGCCCCAGGGAAATTGTAACAGGCAGATTGTAATATTTCAATAAAGTGTATTTAAAAAAAAAAAAAACCCGCATAATGTGTCTCTTTATAAAATAACAGAAATAATTCCCGACGCAATGAGGAGCAGAAGGGTTAATTTCTACCTGCTTATCCTGCGAATGAATGGTAGTATGAATGGTAGTAAGAAGTAGTATGAAGTAGGCTAACGAAAATGTTTAAGGAAACAGAGAGGGTCATGAGAGAACTCTGGAAGGCGGAAGATATGTTCAGGGATGGAACTGCCAACACTTTAACCCTGAGACCAGAGGATGAGGTTCCAGGCGAGAACGGAGCGGATGATCAAAATCTCCGATGAGGAAAAGAGTAAGAGGTCAGCAATGCACGGATAATACATTCAAAATAGATAATAGAAAAAATAAATAATAGTTTTATTTTTTTTATCTATTTATTTTTTTTCAGTTTCAACCAATTTTGGTGTACCCTGTATCAATATTTTTTTTTTAAACTAAACCAATGGAATATAAGTTAGTGAATACAAATAAATATTTAAAAACAATGTAAGTAGAGAAAATAATAATTAGAAAGTAAAAGTAAAGGAACAATTTATGTAGTATGTAGTAGTGAAGTATAATAACAGATTTTTTTTATTTATTGTGATATTTATTTTATTTCGAATGTATAAGAAACATAAATAGTGCTATCAAATTGATATTGAATACTGAGGTATTCAGATGAATGTCTATAAATTCGAACCTTTCCATATTTCCGTCGTGCCCCCGAACATATGTCAGGATTAATATTTTCATTTACGGTTCTCTTTTATTATTATTTTTTCGCTGTTCTCGATTATTAGCGGAGATAAAGTTTTAATCTCTAAATTGATCGAGGAGACCCAGAGACGAAAATATTTCCGAACTGTAGCCGAAGGTGGGTGGCATATTTCCAGAAGGTCATCTTGATAAAGAGCGTGATCCTGGATCCTTGCCGCTCTAAATAAGGACTCGAGGATTTCCAGGATGGGCAGGATTAGTGGAAACTTCGACTGGAAATGCAGATTGCTCCTGCTGCAGGTCGGGTTATTCATTGCTAGCCCTAATGAAATCGATACTGAGTTGGGGTGCTAGCGAAATTGCTGACATTTTACCCCCTCCCCTCCCACTCACTCTTTCTCTCTCTCTCTCTCTCTCTCTCTCTCTCTCTCTCTCTCTCTCTCTCTCTCTCTCTCTCTCTCTCTCTCTCTCTCTCTCTCTCTCTCTCTCTCTCTCTCTCTCCCTCTCTCTCACCCCCACACCATGACTTGACAAATGGTTTCGAGATATTTGAATATAGTGGTAGTCAAATATATAATAGTAATAGTGAGTGATATTGTAGTATTTGTTGGTGGGGTTTTTAATTTAAATTAATAATAATAATAATTAATTAAACACACTAATCATTATATCTCCGTTGCACTAATAACTTTATATATTTTTTGGAAAATGGTTGAGGCAGATATTATATGTAATACTATATATAAGAAACTGCTTAAGATTTTGGTCAATGGAAATTCAAAATATTCAAAATTATTACTGTTTGGACTATTAGCAGGCTCCGGAAAAACATAATAAGTACCAACAGTGAAACTACCAATGGTAGTAATAAAATTGTTAGTAAACCTGAATGAACAGTGTGATAAATTAACGTAAACTATAAAAGGTTAATATAAGAAATAATTATTTATTGAAAATTAAATATTTCATGAGAGAAAGAATGATCATGAAATGTATAGAATTAATAAAATATAAGAATAATTGATTAAAAAATAATTTGAATAGTTTTCGCATAACATAATTTTTTGCTTCGTGTTTTTGCTTTCTCTCCTGCGTTCAAATTGAGCCCGTTTTTTCTTCAAAACCCGTAGCATTCTGAAGTTCCAGATTAAGTAAAGAACTTAACTTAAGAACTCCGGAGACCGGAGAAAGCTGTTCAATGTCAGCGATTGTTTTATATATTTTCATTTTGTTATTAAACTATTTTGTCACTGACTATGGTTCTGCTACTCTTCGAATAATTTTTTCTGTCTTGATTAAGGCTAAAAATAAACCAAAACGTCGAAGCCCGATAATTAATAGTTGTGCTATATTAATTATTGTGCTGATATTTCATCGATCTGACGCTGGACCTCTCCATTATTGCATCTAATGTTAATCATCTCCATATCAGTTACCTTTTGGGATAAATAAATATTTGAACTGTAATATACTGGCCTGTATCCAATATTAGCTGTGTATTCATTATTTTATTATTATTAATATTATCGGCATTAACACCTAGGATATAAACAGAAGTAAATTTATGTTTTCCTTCTCTCATCCTGCAATACATATCATATTTTCAACGTGGTCCTTCTTTCTCTCTTCTGTCCACTTCTTTTCAATTCATTTATCTATATTTATATGTTCAAATTTCACTTTCTTGACTTTCTTGATTATTTCTCCAAATTTTTTAGTGCCTACTAAATCTGCTGTGGAAGTGTTCCGCCTCAAGATTTCTTCCTGAGTTTCTCTCATTCAATCGTTAATCACTATGTTAAATATTCTTTTATACAGTTTTATATTCGATCTCTTCATGCAGATCCCTATATGTAGGCTGGTCCATAAATCTTCCTTAGTGTAATCTTCTCATGTTTTCAATCTTCTTAATTTTTGTTCTTCTCATGAGTACTGTAGTTTCTTAGGATTAGGAACAACTGTATTATAGCTCATTTTCTTCTTCTGTTATATATAAGAAAAATTAAAATTTCATCCTAAAAACTGATAAATTTTCTATTAGTTGTCTATTAGAAAGAGTGTAGGTGAGAAAACGTTCTAAAATATCAGCATTTTCAACACCGGCTGGATCTTTTCATTATAGCAAACTACTTTTACATTCTTCGATAAATTTCAAAGTTCGTTTATTTATTTCATTTCTGAATCATTTATTAATTTTAACCAAACGCCAAAGCAACCCTCACAAACATCTTAGCTACTGACGAAAGTAGGACAATTAAGAGGTATCCATCTTCATTCCAATTGTAATTGCTAATTCGAGATTTAAAATTATAATTTCAGTCATTATAAAGGTCACAGTTGTCATGTTGAGTGGCAATGATTTCCCACGCAGTACAAAAGATCATTTAAATTATCTATATCGTTTTTATTAGATGTATTTCAAACATTATGTGAGTTTGTATTTACATATAGATACATATTGTGTTATTATGACTAATTATTGGATGATAATTACAATTAAAGATATGTAAACAGGCTAGTAAGAGTCTTGATTCGTGATAGCGTATCAAACAATGTATTTTAGTGCGCAGTGTGATCGGCACTGTGTTCGAATCCTAAGATTTCTCGCTTGGCCAGTTTCAGCTTAGTTTTTGCGTGTGAGCCTACCAAAGAACGCCTAAGAGAAAATTTAGATGATTGATAATATGATTTCTAGGCTGACCTGCAGCTTTTGGGAGTGAGAAGATGAAGAAGAGCTGCAGGGAATCGCTCTGAGTGAAGGAGAATTATTGAGGAGGCCAGGGTCCTTCATGGTTTAGAGATGGGTAGTTTTCGGAGTTTAAATAAAAATCCCTATAAAAATGAAAACAAATATATAATTAAAATTATAACACTATCGCGTGTGGTTTAATTATGCCCCGATTCACTATTCCTTGAAAAATTCAAACTTAAGTTGTCATATAATTTATACGTTTTAAAATTATTATATTGTAACAGCAAGCACGATAACAAAACCGAGAAAGATGTAACTTACCGGCCGGTAAGTTATCTGGTGAAGAAGACAGTGTTGCCCCAATAAACTGTTGGACAATTAGCTTAATGCATTGCTACACTGCGGGTAACCGGAGAGCTGCCTTCTCAATGTATGTTCTCAAGTTTCGTTTTTATTTATAAGCAGACATTATTTTTATACTTGACCATTATTTTATTATATTGTGTTCACGCTATTTGGCGTTCTTTTTGTAAATAAATTATTACAATACTTAAAAAAGGTAAAGTGTCAAATACATCTTAAAATAGCACACTACACTCTCTAGCGGTTGTTTGGGGCAACTAACGCTTCAATTAATTGACATAATCACAGCCAGAGCGCGATATACGGATGCTCTATTCACATGTGGCACTTTTCTAATCTCGGGTTCAGCGTGCAGTTACAAAAAGCAGTTTCTTGTTCATCACTTATACCTCCAGCTATCCAGCGAATCTAGTTCTTTACCAGTTCTCTACTTTCTGTTGTATCATACTATTCATGTTTTTTACAAGTAATGCCCGTTTCTCCTGCAAATAAGTTTGAATTCCCCTGGAAGATTTCTAAACCACAGGAACCCCAGCTAGAAAGACGAGCATCTTTTGGTCGTTTGAGCGCGCTCAAGTGGCCAAGGAGGTTTTATCGACGAAGCTGCCCGGCCTGCGTCTTGGGTAGGTAACTTTTATTTCAATGGTTTAGAATTCTTCATATTATTTCTCTATTGTTGCGAACTCTTTTCAAATTACACCATACAGTCCACACTCAGAGCGAGATTTGATACAGGCGAAACCTACGCTTCCTTTTAAGAAATTTATAACCGAACTTACGAGCGTTGTCTCAACATCTTGGGCTGAAGAACATTTTATTGACGTATCGTTTTTGTTTTTTTTAATGTCTATTTTCAATCAATAATGGTGTTAATTTGGTAATTATTCCGGTGATTATCGAGCTGAATCACAACAATAACTTTTCGTTCGATTCCCTTTTAATATTTTCCAAAAACACTAGTTATCGTGAGATTTAGTATGGAAAAGATAATGTAATTATGGCAAGTGCGTATACTTCGGCAATCGTTTCACCTAGAAATGAACGTTTCAACAAATAGTTTATAGTATTATCATTAGAAATTAGAATAATAGGTTTTGTATGTAATAACTTAATCGATTTAAATATGTATATAATTATTTACGTGTTTATATGCATTGCTGTCCATACATGGATACATAGAGAAAGATTACTCCAACTCAATTCTAGAAACTTATTTTTTTCATTATTTATTTGTTTTATTTTTTTCATTTCCGACTCCTGATAAATACTCGACCTATGAAGTATAGTTAAGGATATAAAAGGCAATGATTAATTAAAGAAATTATAATAAAACCGGTTAAATTTCAAATTAAACGGCAACAGCTACAATTACAAAGTAATATATTTAATTCACAAAACCCCTCAGTAATTTACCCTCCTTTAAAAATGTATTAATTAATAATGTATAGAAATCCCTTGAGGTTAACTCGCAAATAGTCTTTTGTTCATCGATTCGCTGGTTCTAGTTCCTTTTCATCCATTTTGAAATTCTTTAAATGTCTCTTGCAGCTCTGTTTTACTTCTCGCCATTACTAAACCATCCGCATAGGTCAGATCCTGCGTCATTCTGTTATAAATAGTGCCTCCAGGATATGCACTTAATATATGTCATGAAAAAATATAGTTAATTTATATTAAAAAAATAAATCAAAACAAGCCTAGCTGGTAACCTTTATTCCAGAAAATTTATCCGTTCCCGCATTCTCTCGGAATTCATTTTTGTAAGGTTCATAAAACTGAATAGGTCAGTGCAAGAAATTGATGTTTTAGTAGAGGAAATGTTGCATAAAATGTGAGGCTAGAAGAAAGATGAGCTGTATGCATAATTGATTAGTTCAAATTCATTAATTCAAAGTTCAGTTTGACTATGCCTTGTCTATTTTTTTTCACATCAATTATACTTAAACTTAGCATGCCTAGCATATATTCAGCACATTTACTATATCAGGTATTTTATATAAATATATCATGAAATATATATTGTATACACCTAGTCATAGTGTATACATTATACACTGCGCAAAAGTGAATAGGGATACGACTAATTCTGTTGTACATATTTACTTTGCCTAGCATTTTAATATTATTTTAATTATAAAAAACTTTAATATTTATTAGAAATTATACTGCATTAAATAGTAATTTAGTTGTTAAATATAAATGCTAGGCAAAGTATATATTATGAAATTAGCAATATCCCTATTCATTTTTGCAGACTATATACACAATATGCTCCCCTACGACTAGTTATATTGGTTCTTCCCTTCGATCCATTGACAATATTCCCTCGGTGCATTCTTATGCCAATCCATCCACTCACAGCGCCCGTCCTATACCTACAGTATCCTACAATTCAAATCATAACTCCAACATCAGGAACTTAGTTGTTGATCCACCATCTGGAACTTAGTCCCTTCTAATATCTGTCAATCGTCTTTCATATCCTTACTTAAATCAATGCTTTTCCACTATCTCCTCAATTCCCAAACAGATGCACTCTAAGTCGCTAGCCCATTTAAAGAGATCAGAATTAATTATTTTTATTTATTTTTTTATTATCATTATTTGCATAGTATGTTGACTGAATTTACTTTTTTTTATTCACTATTTTTGCTCTTTCGTAAATTCCTTATGGTTTTACATATCCTTCTGGCCAGATATATATTAATTTTCTTTTTCTGTCCATATTTGTTATTCTAAAAGGGCCTATTCTATTCTGTTCTATATGTTATATTGAAATAATATTTGAAGTAAGGTTATAACTGTGCGCACGCTAACACGTGCTAACAATGTCTTACAGATTTGTAAGATAAAATAATAGCAATTAGTTAATAGCCCTGACTTGTCTTGCCGAAGGTCCTGGGTTGAAATCCCGCTCACTGGCAGACTTTTATTTAATCTGTTTGCGGCCGTACAGAGATCCTCCTGGGGCTCACCCAGCCTCCAAAAAGTAGATTATCAAAATGAAGGGGGGGGGAAACTGGCGGTTGAGCGTGATCCAGGACAAATCACCTTCTGAACAACCGTTGTCCAAGAAACAGTATAGCCTCTACCATATAATGGACCCCAGACATTCATAGGCTGTACTGGCATGGGTTTTTTCTTAGGAAAAAAAGATGGACTCTAAAATAAATAAAAAATAAATAAATTAAAGTAACAAAAAAGGGAACAAATTTACGTACATATGTATTATTATTAGAGAAGAATTGGTCGACTGTATCTTCTAATTTAAGGGAGAAATAGTTGGGGGTGCAGTCAATCAAAACACCTAAATAAGCATAACTTATTTATTATGTGCCGACGTTTCGACCTACAATGTAGTCCATCTTCAGGGCTAAGAGAGAGAAACAAACAGAAATATATAAAAACGTAGCAGTAACAAGAATATGTAAAGTGGTACAAGAGTGGAAATTAAAATAGTGACTAGAATAGAATAGCCTACATTGTAGGCCGAAACGTCGGCACATAATAAATAAGTTATGCTTATTTAGGTGTTTTGATTGACTGCACCCCCAACTATTTCTTCCTTAAAATATGTTTTATTAATGTCATATAGGTAGATATTAAAAAAGACAAAAAGGGATGAAATATAAATCTCTGTTAATATTGATTAATTTTTCTTCATTTTTTTTGTTTTTTTCTCGGCATAAATTTGATATATATGTGACCATAAATTGTTTCTCTTATATAATTATTGTCAACTTATTTTAATTTTACTTTTCTTTCTTTTCATCTAATCTGTTCTTAAAATACTGTTATTGGAGGTAATTCACATTTTTTTTTGTTCATTTTTTATTCTTTCTCACTTATTAAATTACTAGTAATAATTAATTAAATGTAATTATTTTACACTCTAAGACATAATAGCTTACAACGCTTGTATTTTTATTCTATAGGGACTTGTCTCAGAATAAATAAAGACAATATTATTATTATTATATATGTATGTATGTGTGTGTATATATATATATATATATATATATATATATACATATATATATATATATATATATATATATATATATATATATATATATATATAATTTAAAAAAAAAAAATCATTCTTTAAAATTTTTACTTTTGCAAGCTGAATCCTCTAAAGAACCTTCAATGACCCAGAAGTTTACAAAAATGATCAAGCCTAGCTTTGGCCTTTCAGGAACGAAGTTGAAAATGCTTTAGCTCACAGTTTACACGACAATGCAAACTTTACTGGCTTCTTCCGACTCCTTCCGAAGTCCTACAACAGATTCCCTCCCATTTTAGTACATTAAGCTCTACAGATATTTTTAGTACTATTGTTAATAGAAAACGTGGTAGTTTATTTATTTTTGTATTCTAAAAATAAACTTGTATCTAATTAGTGGTGTTTAAATGTCTGTATAGTGGTATAAGGTTTGCTTCCTTATTTTTCTTTTCAGTAGTATTTTATTTTAAAATATATTTAAATATAAACGAGTTATTTTTAAATTTATTGTTCGTGAGTATTTTATCAACAAGTATATAAAATATTGAATTTTAGATATGGTTGATAAACTGAAAGTAAGCATTATTTGGAGCTCGAAAATGCTTTTTACCTGCATTTTTGCACAGGATAGGAGGTAAGAAAGATAAAAAAAATCGTGCTTAAAACCATCTATACAGATTTTTTATTCGTTCTTTATTATGTTTTGTTAAATTTGGCAACATTGCCTATGGGGAGTGGGTTGGAAAATATTAAATATTAATACCAATGTATATTGTAAACACGTCTTGTATTTTTATATTACACTGGCATATGAAATTAATATTATATTAATTTCATTATTATTATTTATGGTAATTATTTTTGGTTATTATTTTTTCTTTCTTTATTAGCTTTTTTTTGGTTATTATTTTTGGTTATTATTATTGTTTATGGTTATTATTTTCATGATATACTTATTTTGTGGATCTCTCATTAATCGAAGTAGCGGGGTAGCTAAGCTTGCAGAGCGCTGAGTTGCTATGCTGTGAGAGCCAGGGTACAAATCCGGCTGGGACATAAACTATCTTATCTAACAGTTACGAGCATATTCTTTATTAATGGATAACGAAAAACCTGGCAATTAAGCATGTTCTCAACCAAATCACATCCCTGTACAACCGTTTGCTAGGAAAATAGAGCAGTCTATATTAATAATAATAATAATAATGTCTATATTTATTCTGGGACAAGTCCCTTTAGAACAACAATACAGATATTGTAAGCTATTATGCCTTAGAGTGTAAAATAATTACAATTAATTAATTTTTGCAAATAATTTAGTAAGTGATAAAGAATAAAAAAAAAAATGCAAATTTCCTCCAATAACAATATAACAGATTAGAAGAAAAGAAAAAAAATTAAAATAAGTTAACAATAATTATATAAGAGAAACAATTTATAGTTACATGTATATCAAATTTATACCAAGCAAAAAAGAAAAAATAATGAAGAAAAATTCAAACAATACTATCAGTGATTTACACTTATTTCTTTCATTTAAGATGCCTAACTAGATGATATTAATACATTTATTAGCACCTGGTTTATATCCCACACACTAATGTATACATACATAATCACACATACAAGTGTACATCAGAAAACATCATTCATTCATCAAATGAGAGAATTTTAACTCAAAACTGATCCTACTAATTCCGACATTATGTACTGAAGTTCATGCATTTTGGTAGTGTAGGTAGTTTTTCCTTTTAATGGGAAATCAAAACATTAACAAATTAGTGATAGGTAATTAGTTTTGATAATTTCTAGAATGAAACTTTTTAAGTCTCTTCTTAATGCACTTTTATCATATCGACTGACAGTCTTTACATATATTTTCTTATTAAAGGCTGTTTTAATGGCGTACATATCCCGAATGAAAATTCTTTAAGTTCTATAACTTCTTTTTTTTCTTTTTGGTTCATTTCAATGTTTATCAAGTAAAATTATTATTATTTTTTTTAATGGGTTATTTGTTTACTTAATCTATTACGGTAATGCCTGTATATTTATATCTAATAATAAACTAAGCTAAGTTATTCGCCCGCTTCCCCTCGACAGAGCGCTGAACTCGACAGACACCAAGCTCCAAGGTAAAAGTTTTTCCGAGTTGAACTGTCTCGTGTTTTCTCTTAGACATTTGTCGGTGTAACTCGGTACGGATCAAAACTTCTTCATTGCTCATTCCCCTTCGTCCCAACAATAATACGTTCTGGAAAACTTCCGTTCCAAGGAAGGCCCGCCCTCCTTTCAAAGAACTGTTACTTAGAAAACATCCTCTACTGCGAAATATATTCTTATGTTCAAGGAAGACATATTGTTCGGTCAGTTTAATCTCCTAGTTTGATCGAATTTCATATTAAGCCTGTATGCTTTATGCTTCACATTTTCTCATATATATAATGTGCATATCTTGTTTTTTCCATCCTCTAATATTTTTTTACACGTTTCCTACTAGTGTGCTTTTTCTTACTTATATTTAATCTAAATTCGAACAAAATCCTGAAAAAAGTTTTAACTGTACAACTACATTCTATGAGGTTTGTGGATTCTGTACACAGTAGGAACCGTAATGTTGCTGAGGTAACAGTTGTGGTCGGAGGTGATCATCCGAGATCACGATCACCAACCGCCAGCCCCCCCCCCCCAAATTAACAGTACCTACTTAGTATAGGCTGGTTGAGTCCCTTAAGAGTTCAGACCCTACAAGGATTATTCTGCTATCCATACACTGAATCCGAGACTATTGATAGGTTGTAGTGCACATTTTTCAAAATTAATAAATGTTTCCTGTACCACTACAACCCGTGAATGGGTCTGGAGTTCAGTACGTGGTAGGGACTGTACTGTTGCATGGACAACGGTTCTTCAAGGAGGTAGCTTGTCCTAAGTCACGCTCAACCGCCGGATTTTCCCCCTTATTTTGGGTACCCTATTTTTATAATATTTTATAGAGCCTGGTTGAGCTCCAGGAGGGTCCTGGATCCTATATGACCCATCTCTGGCTGCAAACAGACTAAATAAAAGTCTTGCCTGCAGAGGTAATTAAACCGGGATTTCCGGCATGTCAACTCAGTGCTCTACCACTGAGCCACTCCGCTCTATATAATAATTAAATAATAATGATTTTTATGTTTCAGATTTCAAAGCAGGAATCTTCTATTTAATATCGATCAGCATTTTTTCAGATAAATCTTGCTTCCTTGTAATTAAATGAAATAAATCTTGTATTTGAAGACTACAAGAGAAAAAATATGTAAGTTGGTTTCTTCTCAAAATTTGTTAACAATCGGTTTCTGATAGATCTTTTGATGGCGCACACGATGGTAAAGTCCATACAGGTGAAAAGCTAGTACGAACTGCTCAAAACTGCTGAATAGTATATCCGTAAATAGGAAAAAATAGGTCATCCGGACAGTTTTCCCTTTGGTCTTCAATTAATATCTACCTGTGTTAAAGCTCGAATTGATTGCAGAATATTCACGCTGATTTTAATTTTTCAATGCTGCTGAAGTACGTATGTAATGCGAAGAATCACATGAGTTTAGGTTGTTGATTGTTCATTCTTATAATTTTTTTTTCTTTTTTTAAACTGGGTTTAATTCTTCATTTATTTAGGGTTTATCACTATCAAAATAACCTTAAACCTAAAGCTAAAACAAGTATCGCATTATCTGCACACTGTAAAAAAGAATTACACACTTTTGATTTTGATAAGCCTAAAGTTTTGCATAGAGAAAATAATACTATTAAAAGAAAAAATTTAGAAGCTTTATTCATAAATGATAAATTAGAAAATACTGTAAATGATAGAAAAGAAGCAGGAGAAATCAGTAAATTATATTCTTCCATAATTTTGAAAATAAAAAATAATAGATCATAAGATGCCTTATACTTTGAAAACAAATCAGATAATAATTAAAATAACCTGGCCATATAACCTACTAGTAGATTTAAAAAAAAAAATCCATATATTTCATAATTAATTAACTGATTTGATAAAATATTTTTTAAAATTATATATATAAAAAATAAAAATAATAATAAATAAATGTCTATATTAAAAAAAAAAAAAAATTAATTTTTTACTTTGTATTATTTTTTTGATGTGCTGATAGAACATATTTTGTTATTTTATACTAAAGTCAAATGATTCATAGAACTGAAAAAGGATCTAATAGTTCAAAGATCAAAATTTGGTCTTTTAATGCAATATTATTTATTGACCATGGAGGACTAATGATCTCCCAAGAATTTTTAAAAGTATGACTTTCCAGGTACCTATACTTATAGTGTGTTATCTTTGGACATTTATGTTAAATTATTTATAGTAATGTAATTATTGTTAATTTATTTATTAAAGTTAAAAGATGCAGGAGAAGAACAGATTGAGAATGACACCATAGTGTCGAAACGTCTCTAAAGAGTGAAAATTAACGAATAAACAACAACTGTAAAAAAGTAGTTGATTGTTTAATTTTTCAAAAATCCTCTTTTAAAAATATTTTTCTTGATTAAAAATAAAACTAGAAGACATTGAAGGGCAGTTAGATGGGGCACATTGGTTCGAAACGATGCGGAAGGAAAATAAAGCGAACATCCTGCCAACGGCAATCTGCGGGAAATTACAGTAATCGTAATCATCCAGTCCAAGGAGCAACATCTCCTGATAACCTCAAGGAGAACTGAATAGCCTCTATGGATTCGGCAATCAAACGCCTCATTAAAGTTCTCACAGTCGGGCTATTAAAGGAAGCAGTTCGATGAATCATAATTAATAAGTAATCCATTTTTATTTCAACTAATTGACGTTAATTGCTCAAGAATGAAACAAATCCAAAGATATCTCTTTGTAGATTATTGTAATATCATCTTCAACATTATAATCTTAAGTCTGATTTCCAGGATTTAATTATTTCGTAATTGAAAATTATATACTCGTACCTTCTTAGATGTTCAAAGATTAAATATATAACTAATGTATGAATGTATAAAGGCAGGTTAGTTTATATCATTGTTCCTAGTCTACGCAGGACTGAAAGGCCAAAAGCTGATAGGAGAAATCAGGTGGACAGAGACACCGCAGCTATAGGTGTACCTAATTGGAGGGAACGGGCACACGACACGAAGTGGTGAAAAGATAACTTATAAAAAAGCAATGCATACATTCCTCTTTTATAGATCTACAAAAAAGTCAGGGATAGCATAAATATATCTTTTAAGGATAGCTTACTATACGTATTCTGTCTTTTAAAAAATTGATAACGAGCAAAGCGGTATGCGAAAAACTATTTAGACGAGTACAGTATTAATCCTTATCAACATATATACTTTAGTTACCTTAAACATTTCATATGCATTGTTAGAATATTTTATACCATGAAAATTAAAATGAGTACCTTATGGGCTATCGCCAAAAATTAACGGCATGAAAACAAATTCATATATAAAGAAAAATTTTGTTTTGTTTTTATTTTTATAATATCTACATAATAAAATACATCAGACAGACAAAACATGTAGGCATAATATGCCTTAATACCAGTGCAAAGCCGGGGTGGGTCGCTAGTAAAGTGGTTCTTCGATCCGTTTCAAGGCAACGTCTATAAGCTATTATATCAATAAATATTTTATATAATATATATTAATTATTATATAATATATATATGTACTTACCATGATAAGCCGCCAGCAATTCCCTGCCGCAGACGATCCCTGAGCGACCTCTGCCTGGCAGGTCCTACCCAGTTGTCCATGTTCACGCATTCCCCGCTATCATCTGCAAAATGGATCGATTAGTACATAACTATACCAAGTGTATATATTTTTTTATATTTTAATTTCATCTACATGGTGTCACATTTCATAAATTCTAGAATTTTTAGAATATAGAATTGAAATTTCGAGGGAACCTTCTAGAGTAATTGGTTTGAGATATAATTCCAATTTCGCAATCTACCACATCGATACTTGTTTAATGTAGAGAACTGCACTAAATTTTTACTTGCCATGGTTAAAATAATAAATAAGAGAAGAAGAAAATGAAATATTGTTTTAAAAATACTTATTTAATTTTTATTATTCAAATACGGTTGTAGGATATAATATATTTAATCTGTTAACAACCGGGGATGGACTCTGTGGGATTTGGAGATCCCCCTGTGGCTCACTCAGCCTCTATAAAGGGGTAACCTTAATTAAGAGATAAAACGGGCAGTTGAGCATGATTTAGGACAAACCACCTCCCACACAACCGTTTTCCTAGAAATAGTACAGGCTCTACAACGTACTTACCCCAAATACCCTTCATGGGTTGTAGTGCTACAGGATTTTTTATATCGTTTGTAATTTTATTTCTTTATTTTAATATGTATGTTTCAGGCTAGAAATCATATTTTTTTTCCTGAATAAAAATCTTATTTTTTTTTATTATATTCTATAAGCTATTGTTTTTATTTTAGACAGGTATTTTCATCACCAAGTTGAGTATGGATAAGAGTCGCAGAAGATCTGTCAGGTGGAGCTTAATTGTCGAGGAGGTCATCCATGGAGCATAGCGCCGTGTGGGAAAAAAATCTCATCGCTAATCATATCTTCTTTGCGCATGGCGTTATTTAAAAGTTGTATATGATTTTTTTAGAATTTTCTGAAATGTTTCATTAATAATTGAGGCCAAATTATTCTGTTTCATTTCGACAATAGCTTGTCGAGTGCCCTTAGGTTAATTACTTACCCCAGAGAGGTCATATTTGATATGGGATTAGAAACGACCTGACAAGTCGCCATGGCCACTAATCTATACTCAGTCCCATTTGCATGAGTAACGGCCCATGAATCTGTTTAATTGTTCTACTCGTGTACACTTACCATACCATAAGGCACTCTATAAATTAGGGTTTATTATACCAGCTAACTAGCAATTGATCTAGTTTCTATTTGTGAAATGTAATACAATCTCTAGATAGAAAAAGTTAATAATAATAATAATAAAATAATAAGTTTATCGTATTAGTTTGCCTTATCAACAGAAACAACAATAAATCGATCTTATCGCCATACATTTTTTTCGATGTGTCTTAATAAAGCTATTAAACTTTGAATTAGAAGAACAAAAATTCAGAAACGAAACTGTGTCAGCCTTAAACTGATACTTTCTTCAGATGAAGTCATTGTCTTTCTTTCTCTTGTTGCTCTTTCTAGGACAACGGATTTGCAGAGAGGTGATTTGTCGGAGATCAAACTCAGTCATCCAGTTAATTATAAAGTCAATTAAGGGGACCAGCTAAATATGGTGTTATTTGTTTCTAAAATAATACGAAAAATAATAATCAAATATAACACCCAGGAGTGAGGGCTGGGTGAGCCCTAGGTGGTCTCCGATTCCCACAAGATCCTGTAATAGACTGTAAACATATTATGGAATTTATCTACACCCTCAGTCACCCCTTCTCACCCCCAGCTCCCTATCATAATCATAGTAACGAGAAATTTATGTCATAACTAGCTTATGCCCGGGGCTTTGCTCGCGTGGAATTTGGTCTGCCACATAAAGTTTCGTAAAAGATCATTTTAAATAAACAATTTAATTATTTTTTTAAAATATAAGTTACTCGCACATCCAAAATTTCAGATGTTTAACTTCAAAACTGACGGATTCTATACAACCTTTGAACCCCTATTATATTACATTAAAGGGAAAACCCTTGGGGTGGAATTATCCAAATTTCTTTCTTGCACTATACAAAGAACCTATCTACAAATTTCTAGATGCTAAGTTCCTGATTTGCATTTAATTATGTACCATAAAGGGGGGGCCACATGCCCAAGTGCCCCCACATAAATCTGCCCTTGCTGTAGCCTATGATGTATAACCTATTTTACTCAATATGTTTCATCCAAATCCGTTCAGTAGTTTTTGCGTGAATGAGTAACAAACATTCGCATTTATAATATTAGTTCTGTTATTTTAACCTCTATTATCATGTGATTTGCTTTTAATTATGTACTATAATGGATTCTCCACAGTACCTAAAAAACTATCGGAGAGGGCACGTGTCCCCACAAAAATCCGCTCTTGCTGTAGCCTATGTGTTATTCTGATGTATAACCTATATTACTGTAAAGTTTCATCCAAATCCGTTCAGTAGTTTTTGCGTGAAAGAGAGACAAAAATACAAACTTTCGTATTTATAGTATTATTAGGATTTTGTTATTGATATTTGGTTATGGAAAACCTATATTTTATCAAAACGAAGAAGTTAATAATAAATTATTTTACCAAGAGTTCGGAATATAAAAACAAAAAAATATATTCCTCATACTGGTGGCTAACTTTAGGATTTTGATATTTTCGGTTACTAATCTTAATTGCTTGAGTTACATATTCAATTTTCTATTATTTTTATTCCCTTGACTATCGCCGACTCTTCTTGAATATTCATTGTCTTTTTTTCAAGATTAGAACTTGGCCCTTAACTTTTAAATTCAATCCA
This sequence comes from Arma custos, assembly GCA_037127475.1. Lineage (NCBI taxonomy): Eukaryota > Metazoa > Arthropoda > Insecta > Hemiptera > Pentatomidae > Arma > Arma custos. The sequence goes on along the minus strand of CM073762.1, from coordinate 18,178,378 downwards.
ATTCAAATGCCATGTTTAAAATATTAAGAAACATCAATACTTTATTATTGGGGGGGGGGCAATTTCGATATAATTGACAATTATCATAATGATTAACGAGTATTTAGCTGTTTCTCTCCTTCAAATTAATACATCGGTTTATATGTTTTTCTTGTTTATTAATATCGACATCCCTGTAATAGGTTCATTTTATTTTTTTTTTAAACTGCATATAGTATACCACTATAGCCCATGAATGGCCTTAGGATCCATCCATAGCCAGCTAACAGGTTAAATAAAAGTCTGCTAGCAAGCAGGATTTGAACCCAGGACTTTAGGTCAGACAAATCAGCACTCATTTTATTTTATTTTTTATAATATACAATTAATAATTTAGGTGATGTCTAAAGAACATTAGTTCATCGAGTTTTTACGTTGTATAATACGAGTACAATATCAGATACTAATTCATCTATTTGAATCCGCATAAAAACTAAATTAAAATTTAAAAGAAAGGAGTATACAGCATAACGAATCCGAAGGTTCGTTGCCGAAGCCACCAATCTCTGCTTACAAGTTCCCTCCCGTTAAAATGGCTCTTAACAAAGTCCATCCACCAGCACCTTGGTCCACCCCTCGAGTGCATGCCAGTCGTTTTCAGAACTCATTAAGTACAGGGCCCACAACTTTACCGGCCCGTTCCGAACTTCACAAAGGTATCACTTCAATTATATTAGCAGCGTGCATGCTCTGCAATTCAGCCTTGTGTAATCTCCTAAATTCTCAAGTAGCATCATCCTTTTCCGGAGCGAATATTCAACGCAATACCTTATTTTTGAACACTTTCAGAGGTAGTTCATATCTAAGCACTATGCGCAATCAAAATGAGATGATTTCGGTTGCTTCAAATAGTAGTATGTAAATTCCCATAAATAAGTTAAAAATGTACGCGAAGAGATCATTGACAAAGTAATTTACTCACTTTTTATATGGATACTAAAAGTTTACTAAAAAAAAAAAGGTTAGTAGACTCTAAGTAGAGCTTCCCTAGTTTATTATATTATAATTGTTATTATATTTGAAATTGGTAATTAAATCGTAAATATGTATTATACTAGATATATACATGGTTGCAATACTCATAATAGTATAAAGTCATATTTAATATCTTAAATACAATAACCAATTATGGTCCTTTTGACGAAACAGTCCTCCGCCGAGGGACAGGAAAGACGACAATTGATCGGAACTGGCCTAGTTCGCAGCTTGCTCAGAGATCGATCCCAGTTGTTGCAGCTATTCTTATCTCCTCTTAGCTATCATCGATCTGGCTATTTTGTTTGCACTTAGCCTCACATCGTGCAAGCTTCAAAGTTGAGCGCACTACACTCCTCGCCCGCCATGTATTCATAAACATTGTAGATCTGTTGATACAGTAAACTTTACAGTGTTTATTTTAACCCAAGTATGTTAAAACTACTGGACTCTTGTTTATTGACGCATTAAAAAAAAAGGAAGTGCGCGCATTTATCACCCTTCTTGAAATAAACTTACAAGCTTAAATTTAGTTTTCTTGGATATTCCATTGATCTTTCATAAATAAATCCTGTAAAATAATTTTAATTATCATATCGATGCCTTAGTTCACAAATGTGTTAAGTGCAAATTTTTCACAAATGGGTTTTGTTGTATAAATAATATTGTAAAGTTGTGATCAGGAAGTCATAGATCATATGTTGATATAAAATTAATAGAGAAGCTGTGAAAATATATATATAGTATTTACAAAAATATATCTTGTGCTTAAACTTGAACTGTATTTCACGTGTTATATTATTATCAAAGTTGACTCCTCTAAAATCTTGTTTTCGGCACTTAACACATAATGTGAACTAAGGCATCGATATACAAGTATGTTTTTTTTTAACTCGCTATTACTCTCTACGACTGTGTATATCAGATACTATCAGACTGTGCATATTTTTACACGTTATTATCAACAGTATTTTATACACCTATGATATGAATCTTATTACCAGATTTTATTTTTATCTGAGAAAAATATTACACTGTTCACCGCCTTTAGTTAATTACCAAATTCATTGATAGATTAGCGTTATCAGATTTTTATGAGTAACACCAACGAAAACAGAATAATTATTTTTGAATAAACATTATCGAAGGGTACGACACGTGTGTATGACGTGTTGCGCGAGATCTGCGATGCGTAGTCCTGTGTATGAGTTAAACAATTTGTTTTAATCAACTTTAGTTTAAAGATTAGAATTCCATTGATATACGAATAATAATAATTATTTATTTATTAGAATAATTATTTATTTACAATTATAATTAATACTAAATACTAACTTAAAATAATTTAAAATAACAAAATACTAACATCAATAACTGGTTGAACCTTTCGTTTCTTCTAAAAGATTTTATTTTCAATAGTGAAATGTCTTGTTTTATGAACTTATTGAAAGTACAAATCATCTACATACTTTCAACCATGTTGTTGAACTTACATAGATAATAATAATGTCAAATATAACTCCATACTAATTTTTTTTTTCAATTAAATTATTGACGTTTTCCATTCAGCTTGTGCAACCCATTATTTGTTTCGATTAATAAGTGAACTGCTTTAAAATGTATATAATTATTTTTCGGAGTGCCAGTAAATGTGAAAACCTGACTAATGTCAATGTTTTTTTGTATTCAATGAAATTAAAAACTGTATTATACTAATACAACAAGTAAATAGGATGAATGTACACATTGACATGAAAAAACAAGTAGAGAAACTACCCAGTGGTAGTATTCAATTTAAAAATTCAACTTAGAAAGTCACGAGGCCATCTTCTTTTCAGACGCCTCGGAGGATTATCAGGAGTTGAAGAGGTTGCTAGGTTTGAAACTAGTGGGTTAGAGTGGGAATGAAGTTTGTCATGAAAATATTGATATCGGATTCGGGCCAAATCACCATTAAATGGGATATTAAGATCATTCTGAATTACTTTGTTCGTAACAAAGTTAAGAACATTAAGGATTTCAAGAAGGATTTCGGATTGTAAGGATTGAATACGAGAGGAATTCGATGGTTTAGTGGAGCCACAAAGTTCAGAAAGGTTAAGAATTTGAATTTGCAAATTTGAAATTTAAATTATTCAGGCTATAATTTAGAAATTAAAACAAGAACTCAGTTATTCTGAAGTTTTGGGTTTTCACTTCTATACGCAGTCCTCATGACTGCATACTTAATTTTTATTTCGTAATCAATAAAAAAAACAGAATGTAGAGAAATATTTTAATGTTTTAGGTTCTTACAATGTAAGATGACAAAATGAAGCAAGATTTGAAGACACAATATAATATTAAGAGCTGTAGGACAAAGGAGTTGACCTTTATAAGAAGAAATTGCGGAGGACATCAATAGCGCTGTAACGTTAGCCCCTTCAACTAAGCGGTTAGGCTAGAACGCAATACTTTGAAGCAATGCAAGTCTCCTGATTACGGCGCTGTGCTCTTCAGAAGCCAAGTACTATTGTAATTGTCTCCTCAAATTACATCCTTATAAGGATTCTTTTATATAAAGCCCCTATTAGTCCTTAATCAAAGCAATTTTCACTCTATGTGTATATTCTGTATTATTCTCTTTAACCCTTCACATAAAAGAATTTTCTTTATTACTTCATTATAATTTTCATTAGAAAGTTATATTTATAGCATTTAAACAATTTCTTAAGGCATTAAGTGATTCTATATTGTGTAATAAAACTAAAGTGGCTGATATATCTATCAATATCAACTTAGGACACACACATTCAAATTAAGCGGTGAAAGATAAATTATTTAACTTAAACAACTATGGAAGTACCCTCAGGATCTCAACAGCCTCCTGGGTTCACTCAGGCTCTATAAAATGAGTACCCGTAACAGGGAATAAACCGAGCAGTTAAGCATGATCTTTGCAAAAATGTTGTCCTGTACAGTCTCAGAACTAAGTCCAGTTTCTTTCAAGAGTTGTAGTGGTACAGGTTTTTTTTTACAATGGTTGACAAAATAAAATATTATTTAATACTTATATACATTATTCAGCAACATTTTGGATTTATAGGCATATTTTTTGAAATGTGATAATTTATTGAATGATTGTAGTTTGGAATATTCAAGTCCAAGGAATCTGGTTTTCGTAATACTAAAAAATAATATTGCAAATACTTCATACAATAAATAATATATTATTAACATGTTAAAACCTTTGCCACTAAAATAATAATTTATGGATTTATGCATCAAAAACATACTGTTCATAACTACAAAAGTTATAAGTAAAACTTTTTCTGAAAAAAACAAAAAAATAACAATTATATTAATTAAAAAATACAGATTTAAAAATGTTTATTGTCCAAACGATAGTGAAAAAAGGAAAGGTACCTTCACTTTCACTATTGTTTGGACAATAAACATTTTTAAATCTGTATTTTTTAATTAATATAATTGTTATTGTTCTTGTTTTGTTTTTTTTTAGAGAAAAAGTTTGCCTTATAACTGTTGTAGTTATGAACAGTATGTTTTTGATGCATAAACCCAATAATTATTTATGATTGAAAATGACCATGTTAGGCGAAACGTTTTAAGACGTAATAAAAGAAGGATTTATTGACTGGATGGTGGAGTTTTTTTTCTCTTCTTAATTTATTAAAAATTAGTCTAGAAAAATACATCATAATATGATACATTAATATTATTGAAACTTAGTAATATAATATTGACACATAATATTGAAATTTCGTTTTATATTATAAACCATATGACAAATTTTATAATCATATTTTTATTATATGATATAGTTATTTTATTTATATAAAATTTGATAATTTTTAAGTATAATTAATTAAAAATTGCATGCTTGGGATAAGTATACTACGAGATAACGGTTGCTGGCATGGCTTCAGTAGAGTTCTCATCTCCTCCTCAGGAGCATACTCATATAGCTCCATTGTTTGTAATTACGAGTTGTTCCATTGTCATTTGTTGAGTATACATATTCGCTAACTTGGCATATCGAAGTCACTAACTACTAATGTATTAGTTTCTGTAATAGGTGCATTAGTAATAAATTTCTTGAATGAAGTTAATATTTGAGAAGCGTTATTCGAAACACTGAGATTGAGATCATTCGAGAATGCACATGAAGGGTTTTACGTAAATCACCTGCATATTTTTAAAAAAAATTTATATTTTTGTTAGAATGGTTTTATTATTTATTATTTACAATTGACTAACATTATAACTTAGCATCTCCTCTACATTTATCTTAATGACTACTCTCTCATATACTATCAACTAAACTAACACCATCTCCTTTTTCACATCTCTACTCTCTACTCTCTTACCATCCTAATCTTTGAGGTAGTGTATGAAGAACGTAAAACAGGAGCCTGAGCTTGTTCGATGTCAGGTAATCGATAAAGATCCCTGTCTTAATTAAACCTGGATTGGCAAAATTTAGGGCCCCGTTAAATATTATCTCATGTCACAACAAAGGCGCTACTGTCGGAATGTAAGGTTAAGCAACCTTATCAGTGGCGCCCCCGTTCAAGAGGAAAATTACCTATCTTTTTCTCTATAAGAGAAAACAATATTTTCGTAATGTTTGTATTTTTTCCGTCTCAAGAATCAAATCCCGATTACTCCAAATTTACTCGTCAAACATTGAATTTCTTCTAAAAGTACTTAAACGACAATAAGCGAGATAGCCACACATTGAGAGACTATAGCAGGCCTAATACGAGTGTATTGCTGCCGTTGTTTTGATATCAGTGGCTGATAGTAATTGTGTTGACCCAAGGCACATAGGCATCAGGTAACCAAAGGTCCACTAATGGTGTCCAATGATAGCCAGTGGAATAAACCACAATGTTCCAGCAACTGGTAAAAATGGACGTTCTATTTTGTTTAAACATCGCTGGAATTGGGTAATTGGCAAAAAAATGTTTCCATGAAGTTGTGACGCTGGAGATGCTTTCCTCTTATCGCCATAACTGATAGGAGAGGTATAGGAATTTTGTAACCATTTGACGTTTGTGTTGGTTTTCTGTTTGCCTAATGTTTTGTTTCTCAAATTTATAAAATTTAGAAAACGTGATGCTAATGGAAAAATAAGAATAGAAACTATGATCATCGAATTTATGTCATAAGACATATTTAAGGAAATATCAGTTATTATAGCTATAAATTGGCGAGCAAATAATATATGCATTCTATTATTAATACAATATTATTATTATTTAAATATATATATATATATATATATATATATATATATTATATCTTCGTGATAAATTTGTTTACATCAAAACTCTTAAACGTTTAAACATTAGCCTTGGAATGTAAGATTAAGCGATCTTATCAGTGGAGCCCCTATAAGAGGAAAATGCCATAAATAATAATTATATTATAAATAATAAAGATTAAGGATAATAATAACGATAACTAGAGACATAGGGAGCCCGAAGATGTGATGTTGATGATAAAGTTGTTCGTAGCATCATATCAGTTCTTGGATTTTTAATTTTGTATGTCTGTTTCATTCGAATCTTTTGTCCAAGTATAATAACAGATAACGCCCATATTTTTTCGAAGTGGCTTACTCATCTATTTTGATTGCTATACTCGGAGCTTTCTATATTGAGAAGAACTTATGGCGTTGATTTGTATTCTTCATTTATGAGACCAGTATTTAAATATGATTTTGGAGAACCATAGAGGCTATGTTAGAATCTCTGTTGGACGAAAGAATGACCTCGTCGATCTGTAGATAGGAGGGCAAGGATGTTCAGTGATATCAGATGTGTACAGGAATGAATAGAGATATTGAAAATACCATTTATTAATGTGCCACCTGTGGTCTTGTGGTTAGTGTATCAACTTACTATGCCCTGGGTTTCGCAGCCCGGAAGATGGGCCTAGGGGTTTTTAACTAGAGTAAAAAATCCTTGGTAATGTTGTCCTTCGGAAGGGACGTATAATGGGGGTCTCGAGCCTGTACGGTCTCAAGTACTCGTTAGAGATCCATATTTTAATTTATGAATAATTAGGTCTCCTACTGTTGCCTCGGCCGATCAGTCATAGCAGCATAAAGTGACGTTAAATGAATAAACACTCAACTATTTATAAATAAATTAATATAGGTATAAAAAGGAAATAGTTTCAGATGACACTGAGCAGTGGTGAGAGGAAAAACTGTAATAGTAACAAAATAAACAACATTTTTTTTTTTATAATTTTGAATATAATATTAAATGATTTTTTTTTTTACATTAACATTAAGTCACGACCCAAATCTAAAATAATAAATATTCAACATTTTATTCGAGGTGGATTGATGTAATTTCTAAAAATATAACTAACTTTGGAGTCAAACTCTTTAGCAAGCTGCCTGCCTTAATTGATTCCGAGCCGATGGGGAATAAATGAATAACCATTAGCCCTGTTCGGGTTTGAATAAAAGGCGAAGAGTGGTTGAGGAGTTGAGGGGTTGGCAACTGAGGATCGAATCATTATCTAAAAATATACCTAGCCATTTATATTCACGAGTCTTTCAGTCTTTCGTTATGCAACAAAGGTGAAATGTAATTACAATTTTTTCAGGTATTCTAATCGTTAATATGATTAATGACGTCTGTGGCCCCTTCAGTGAAGCCGATATGCAAGCTCCCACTTTCCCGCCGTTAGCCGGAAACAGTTCCCGCCGGTCTATTCTTGCTACCGGCGGGCAAATCAATTCCTTATCACTTCCTTTAAAGAAACGCGATAAGCGTCCCGCTCTTGCTGATATGACGTCAGTTTCTAATCAAACGCTCAAGAAGGTTCGTGGACGTCCCAAGGCAGTTAATAGTAAGTCATCTCATAAGATTATAGTTACTGTCCGTTAGGTTCATTGCTCTCATGTTAGTAGGAAATATTATTTATTAAATGTTTCTCCTATTTCGAAATCTTATTGTGTTGCTATAGAGACTGGCATGGATTCTCATTATCAGTATAATGAGCAACACTCATTTGGTGGTTACCATTCTGATATTTACAGATGTATTGTGTTTGAGGAATTTGATGTTAGATTATATGATATTCATAATTTCACTAGAATGCTTGAGGGCTGTTCTTTCGTCTGTAATGAAAAGTATGTTGCAGAACGTTTAGATATTAATACTTAACCAGCTTCCATTGGCGTTTAATGCCAGTGACGCGGCTGGGAAAGGGGGCTGGGGCTTCTCGGACTCCTGCTTTGCCCTCATTCCTGGGGAAGAAGCTCAGTTCGGGGACCCCAGGCAAATTGTAAATAGGGTATGAATGTGTACATTTTATTTTATTTTATTATTAGTATTATTATTATTATTTACTTTACTTTATTATTTATTTTACTTTATTATTATTATTACCGCATTAATTTCTTTCTGTTACCGCATGTATATATTTATTTATTTTATTTTGTTTATATTATTGTTTTGTTATGGAATGACTGTAAGCTACACAGCACTATTACTTATTGCCCATAAGCGGCAGATTGTAATATTTCAATAAAGTGTCAACATAAAAGATATTAATACTTTGCCTGTAATATTAATTTTTAATTAATATCCACCACGTTTAATGGCTATCTCCTTGGCAAATTAATTTTTCTTTTTAATCGATCTACAAGAACAATGTATGGGATTAATCATATCGGCAATGTAGGTAACTCCTTGTTGTCTGTGAGAGAAAGGTGTTTAGTTCGTATCAAACCGCCATTTAGGCATTATTGATTCACTCCTTGCACTTTCAAACGTAATCATAACAAGATTCATGATTATTTTGCCTTAATTAAAATAAAATAAATAATATTCAGGGATTTGGAAGGATTGCATTAAGATTACCGTACGTTACAGGCTACTTCAGCACTATACAAAAGCTCTAAGCTCCTAATTAATTACAAACCACTCATATGCATGATTATTATAAGACCTATTAGGATTTAGGCAGAAGAGCTTTGGGGGCTCCACTAAGCCATCGTATTCCTCTAGTGTCCGATCCTTACTATCCTAAATCCTTCGTAAAATCCTTATTTATAACAAAGTAATTACTGCGGTTATTAATAAGAAGAAAAACCTTAATGTTACTGATTTGGCCCGAATTCGATATCAATCCTTTCACGACGAACTTTGTTCCGCTGAAATCATCTAGTTTCAAACCTAGCTCCTTCTTCAGTTCTGATAATTCTCCGAGGCGTCTGAAAGATAACCTCCTGACGTTTTAAGTTGAATTCTAGCAGTGGGTAATATCTCTACTTGCCTTTATCTCTGTCATTATGTATTATACATTAAATTTATTTCTTGAATAATATTAGTTGACCTTGTATATATGAGGAACTATTCTAGTGTCAACCCCAGCCGATCAAACTATCCCTGAAGAAGACTTGTAATGTGGGTCGAAACGCTATCTTCTCAATAAAATGCCCTCCCTATATTATTATTTTTCCTCCCTATATAAGAGGATTTTCTTGACCTGTACCCAGACCATTTTCTTCCTTTCATTATATTTACTTGAAGCATATGGGTCGTAATTTTCAATAAAAACGCTTTAAAAAATATAGTTAATAGGTTGAGTGTGAAGTTCTCCACGACAATATATTAGTTCTACATAGTTATTAATCTTTTTTTCTGTTCATATTGTTACGGTCACAGACAGGAAGACGGAAGGGATTAGCGGCTTAAATCCGTCGGCGGGAGAAGTTAAAATAGGATTAGGACCTTCTCGATCTTCTTTTGTCGGAAAAGATTAAGAAGATTCCAGAATTGTCTCCACCCTTCCGTGTTCTAGAATGTTCGACCTTACCTATTTAAATGCTTCCCTCGCCTCGAGCGAGTCAGTCAGAGAGTAGACCACGCACGGTGGAGATTTGTGATAAGTGAGTGTCAGTGTGATAAACTAGTCAGTGTTGAACCGGCCAGTGTAATAAGTGTATCAGTGAACTGTGACAGACTCGCGAGTGTAATCAACTGTTTCTGTTTGTTACCGTGTGTCAGTTTGTCATACTTGGAGAATCTTACGGTCGGTGGACTAGTGAGCTGTAAGTGTTAATTATTAGTTATAAATTGTAGTGTATTTTTATAATATTCGTACAAATTTATGTAAATAGTTAAGTCATTTAGAATTAGTAATATCTTATATTATTGTAATAATTAAATAGGAGTTAGGCCTAGATTATAATATTTAGAATATTGTTGTTCTAAATTTATATTAGTTTAATAATTTAATTGTTAATAGTTTAATTGTATCCTTTTTTTTATCGTTTTGTTAATAAATATTAGTATCTTTAATTAAAAAATTCTGGAATCTTCTTAATCCTTTTCCGACAAAAGCAGACAATCGAGAAGGTCCTAATCCTATTTTAACTTCTCCCGCCGACGGATTTAAGCCGCTAATCCCTTGCTTCTGTCTTCCTCTCTGTGACCGTAACAATATGATAACATTAACTGAATGAAAAAGGAATTGCTCGGGAAATCCTAAAGGTTTTTTATGACCCAGTGAGGAATTGGTATTGAATAATCGGATAAACATTGTTCTACCTCTAGCCAATTTTTATATAAGACAAAATAGCGTTGATATGCCTAACAAGAAGGATTATTTCCATGGATGAGATATAAGTTGAGATAATGGAAGTGCAGATGTAACAACTGGGAGTCGATATTGAGCTGTTTTTGCCCCTGTCCCCTTCCAAACAGCCTTCCCTTACAAACAATAACAACTCACCTTGTTTTCTTCCGTGATGTCGATATCATTTTCTAGGTCTCCCTCCGATAATCGATCCTTTCGCGGACTTAAGCTCGATATTCGATAAGTATGGTGGCATATTATACTCTTATCGTTTTCCATCGTATTTTCAATTATTAGACAGATGCTCTCTGAGCATATTCGCTTTGATAGAACGTAAATGACTTTGTGTCATGACTGTTGTTTTTGTGAATGTGAAAGCATCTTCAGCCGCGAGTGACATTTGGTAGAGGGTAAATTCGTGGTGCTCGTTAGCAACATGCTCATCAGCGGCCAATCCATGAGTTTTACAATTTCTTTGAATCAACTTTAGTTAAAGGTTAAAATTCCATTGATATCACAATGATAATAATTATCTAAAAACTCCTTTGATAGTTGTTCAATTGATACTAATTATAACTTATAAAAAACATCAATAACTGGTTGAACTTTTCATTTCCCCTAAAATATTATATTTTTAATCCACGTATTGTGACAATCAATTTATTATTCCCATTTTAACTTTAATAAAACTCCAATAATCGAATAATTAAAAAAAATGTATCTCTACAGCCCTTGGTTCAGTACATTGAAGAAACAGTAGTATTTCTAGGTCTACGTGCAGGATTAGTCCTGGATCACGCACAACCGCCAGCTTTATCCCCTGGTTAAGGATACACATTTTATAAGGGCTGAGTGAGATCCAGGAGGGTTTCAAAGTCAGATAGGATCCATCTCTGGCTGTTAACTGATTATCTGCCACAGCCGGATTTGAACCCAGAACCTATATACATATATTCTTACGAAGAGCAATATGGCGTCATTGCGCAGGAGATGCTAATGAAATAGCCCAGAGGATAATGCCCCCCTAGCGTGCCCGATCCCCATCGCGCTATCGATAATGTTCCTATCGATACTTGACCCCCCTCCCGCCCTGAAGGGCACGAACCCTTCGACTCGGCAGCCCCGGAGAGCCTTCCACTTCCAAAGTCGACCGCAGGAGCTAATAATAATATCCCCTTGTTATTAGTCTAGGAGCAATCGATTAATAAATAAGGTCCTATAACCGCCGGTGGGGCTCCCTTCCAAAGAGAATACCTTACTTTGATCAGAACACCTTAATAAGTAACCTTTCAACGATTCACCAGTGTAGGATTTATCAGGTCAATAATGATAAAACGTACAAATGCGCATACATTTCACTCCAACAGTCATACATTTTATTACCGCATATCTTGGCTTTTTTAAATCACTTTAATGCCCTTTTTTGTTATTTCCTGCATAATAATTTTGTCTATACTTATAACCTTTTCTGAGAACAATATTATATATAATACACTACCCATACACACACTTCAGTCTTAAAATTCATATGCAAATGGTTGACTGGATATATCTCAGAAGGGTGAAATGTTGGGAGGTATCTGTTGCAGCCTATCTTGTAATAATCCCATATACTCTGTGATAGAATGTTGTCTCATGGAAATGGTACATTATACTAGATACTCAGGAATATCCGATACTTGGAGTTTAATATTTGATTCGCGGAAACTGGTATTTGATGCACTGTCCTTGTTAATTTTTCAATATTGTCATTACTTCATTTGCGTAGATTATCCCGAAATTTGATATAAAACTGTAATCCTTCCAAATTTTCCCTATGAGTGTGAAATGTGGCCGCTAACTTTGAATGATAATCTCAATATATTGCAATATGCAGTCAATTATTGACATCACAAAATAAGTGCAACTAATTTTATTTGTGCCTAATTTTTAGGCCACATCAGGAATGAGAATAACAGAAATCCCGTTAAAATCCTTCATTCTCTTTATATCTATCCTTCTTTACCCACACACGATTATAAAAATTAATATAAATCAATTTAATAAAGGCAAGATTAAAAGCAGAGAATGTTTGTTATTATTCGGTCTCGACAGAACTAAGCTCGTTTCTTTCGTCCCGAAATCTAAAAATAACAATTTATAAAACCATCATCCTTACAACTCTTCTTTACGGTTGTAAAACGTGACCGCTAACTTTGAAGGACTAACAACGCTTCAAGTTTCCGTAGAATATTCGGTCCAAAAAAGGATGAGACCACTGGAGAAAATATGAGATTACACAACTGCATGCGAAGAATTCATCCGGTTAATATTATTCAAGTGATAGTGATAGCCGACTGATAAGTATCTGAGGGGTAGACCGAGTCGTGGGTGGGAGGATTGCTTCAAGAGTGATTTGGCTGATCACCGTTTGGCTACCTTTCTATCGGGTAGTGGTACGTGGATGGAAGTTTGTTAGCAAAGATTAATGGTATCGGCATCGAACCTTCGAATTCGCTAAGCCTTATTGTTGTTATTATTATTTTATTTTTTTATTCTCAGCCCTGAAGGGCCTAAAAAGTATATTATATAAAAAAAAATGTATTTGAAAAAAAAACATGAACTCTTTCCATCCTCACACAATAACTCCAATAGGCGCCACCTTACTCGTACAAAAATGACCAAGGCGTGCACTTAATAGCCTTCCATCTCTTTTCAACAGAGATCAGATAATGGTCTATAGAACTTAGTCGCTCCATCTATTGACACCACATCTTTCATTTCCGACCATCGATCTACGTCTTGGAGATCGGAGGAGGAAGATTCGCGGCAATAATTGAAAACTACGGCTGTTCCCCCGGCCCAGCAAAGGACGAAGGACGAGTCTTGACGGGGAAGGGGGGTGGGAAATGAAGCTGGAGCCAGGAAATGGAAGGACCTTATCTGGGACCCTGACCTCGAGGGCCCTTGTCAGCCCTCCGCGGACCCTGTCGCTCTCTCACCTTTACTACCTCGGACCTCTTGTCGGGCAAGGATGTCTTTTTTTTTAGAAATAACAACATCCCTGTCTGCCAACAATCCTCTGGACCGTAATATTAGCATCAAAATAACTTATAATAAACAACGGCTTTATTTATTCGTAAGTAAATCGTTACAACAGCCGATGATTCTATGACGAGAAAGGATCATCGGTATAGTATTTTCTAAGGTAAAGATTTGGATAAGCTATATAGTCCAGGATCCCTGGTACATTTTTGCACTTGATTACTATCAAACTGAATCTTCGGGAATAGCTTCGTTTTGATGAGACACCCAACGATTTCCTTTGCGAAAATTCTCGATTGTGGTAGCTAACAGAGGTAGCAAGGATAAAATATGTTGATTTGATGATTCTCCAAAATTTAAGGATAACGTACCACGCAATTTGTAGGGCAATATGACTGTTACATTACATAAATATTAACTAAGTAAAAAAAAAACAGCTGGTTAGTAATCATTTTGGAAGACCTCGCAGTTATATTGTTCTACAAATTGCGTGGTATGTTATCCTTAAATTTTGGAGAATCATCAAATCAACATATTTTATCCTTGCTACCTCTGTTAGCTACCACAATCGAGAATTTTCGCAAAGGAAATTGTTGGGCGTCTCTTCAAAACGAAGCTATTCAAGAAGATTCAGCTTGATAGCAATAAAGTGCCAAAATGTTCCAGGGATCCTGGACTGATAATAGTCTATGAGAAATAGTCAATCAGAGTGTATTTACTAAAAATGTACGGTTCTTCAACGAAATTGATTATTGGCATTTATTTAGCTTTTCTTTTAGAATATTCCAAACATATTAAAACTGTTCATACTTTCTCTATTCAGTAAGTGATGTTACAGATTGTGTAAGGTATGGTTGGTGACAATGCAAAACCAGGAAGAAAATACGAAATGTGGATATAACAAAATACGACGCTAACTTCACTGCTCCCAAGTCCTAAAGCACGCCCTCTATGGGGCTTAATAAAAGGCTGGATGAAGAGAAAATGAGAGCGAATGATGTGAGCAAATAGACGAGAGTAATTCTTCTAAGGACAAAGGACTTGGTGCGAGGAACTCAATAGGCTCCTTGGGGAGGATATTGAGAAAGTGTCCAGTCAGCGAAAATCTATCGGTCAAAGCCCTCACCATTCTTACAACAAAATACTTGCCTCCCAAAGCACTTGTCTAACTTGAAATTTTTGTCAAAAAGAAGCCTCTACTGAGGCTTTACTTTTTACTTTATTTTATTTAGGACTCTTTCTAATTATAATATTGACCTTTAATTTCCTCATTATGTTAGGTATTCTATGATATATTTGAATTTATAAATGTTAAGAATATGCTGTTATATCCTTAATATTTCTATATCATTTTATTTAATTTAATCTTGAATTTATGGATGTAATATATGCATATAACTTCAAATTGAATATATAGTTGAAATTATATAAAATATCCCTTGTTTTTTAATTTTGCTTTCCTTGTGTGAATCTCTAATGGCTTACATTTTATATAAGGTTATTTTTTATTATGACATTGTATAAATTAAAATACGTTTATTGCAATTTAATAAATTATATTTAATACTAGTATAATTTATTTTTTTGAAAATTAACTGTAAAGTATATCAAACCCGTTGTAGATTGCATCTACAATAAAATAATAAGTTGAAATTATAAATAATTATTATAAACACACATAATTAAGCACAATAATTATGTTTCGGTGAAATGAAAGATTTTCACAGATTCATTTACTATTATATTAATTTTTTTTCTGCTTCCTCGCCACCGAAGGAAGTCTTATCTACTTAAAACCAAAAAATGTCCCTTGGTGTTTTGCATTCTAGATATCAAGGATCAAATTTGGTCTCGTGTCTGTATTAAATCATATTATCAAATCCCTATGACGGACATCTTGGCTTCTTGTAGAGATTGTGCAGAATATTAAATAGCCCTTAACAAATTTCATGCATTAATGCATAAGCAAATGGAAAGCTTCCGATTTCTTTTTTTTTCCCCTCTTCAGTCGTGTTAGTTATTATTTTATTTGAGTTTTGTTATGAGCAAAACCATTATCCTACTCCTTTACATTTCTTCTTCTTCATGTACCTCGTACGATCCAGACGTTGGCTATTAACAAGGCGATATTATCTTTGTTCACAGCACTTCTAAATGACCGTACAGTTGTGAGAGCAAACCATTGCCTTAAATTCTGCAGCTAGGAGTGCCTCCCCCTTCCTATTCCACTCCTAATATCAACCTTTCCCTGCATTATCAGCTATAGTATATTTGTCGCTTCTTAGGATTTGGCCAGGGTATTCTAATTTTTTAAACTAAATATTTGTATTATTATTTCTTTGATATATTTAGATGGCGACTAACAGTATCTTTCGACACACCACACCCCCTGGCAAGTTCGCGAGTATTAGTGGACGGATTTGACTCAACAGCTTCCTTCAGAACCTCATCAATATCCATTAATGGTCACCCGGAGCCCTTCTTCCTTTCCAACGTCGTATCTCCACTGGTCATTTTTTCAAACCAACGCCGCGCAGTGTGCTGGTCAAAGACACCTTCCCCTTCATATTTAATAATTTCACGAATTGCTTCAGCGGCTGTGAATTTTTTTTTCCAGTAATGTATTAAAATTACGAGAATTTCGTTGGACTTGTCATGTTTATTCTTTCAAATAAATAATTAAACTGAGGCTGTTTTTTGAAAAATCAAGTGTTAGTAAACAAGCTTAGAGAATGCTCTAAAGGAATTATCAAGTGTTGGCAAATAATAAATAGCATTAAAATATTTACAGACTTTTGAACTCAGGAATTTAATAAAACGGTCATTTTTTTTTATACACCCTATTAATTTCATTCAATACATTTCGAGGCCCCGGATTATAGTTAAAAAGGGTTAAATTGAAGTGTGTTTATTCATGTCACTTAATGCTGATATGGCTAATCAGATGATGCTGCATAGAGAGTTCTAAATTTTTTCCTATCCAGGTATGATTAGGATAAGAATCTTTAACAAGTGCTTGATACTATAAAGACCTTGGGATCTCCATTTTATGTCTCTTCCGAAGAACTCCTACTTCCTTTAAAATATCCATAAAGGCATCTTGGGTACAGTAGTTGTTATGCTTGCCACTATACCTGGCTACACTATACCTAGCCACTACAGTTGACCTAGTTATAAATGACTTTATAATGAAGTCATTTGGTTCCAAAAGCCATATTTTTTATCATATTAAGTTTCCCTTTTTTCTTCGTTAGCATACTCATGTCTTATGAGGCAATGTTTAAAATAACTCATATATTTTTCTTATTAAAAAGGGATTTACATATAAATATATATACCCCAATTAATGGCCATTCACTCTATTGGCACTATGAAGCTATCTGGGCGGTTGCCCCTAGATGACGGAGATCCGCCGATCAGGATCACAAAGGATTGAAGACAAGAGGTCGAGCTCGCAAACCAGACCCTTATTGTCTGGCGAGGTCTTGGATCTTCTCTTTGAGTCCTCCTTCTCTTGTCTACAACTGATTTATTCAAATATTGCATTCCCTCCTCGATTCCTATTATATTATAAATAAATTATTGTTGGTTATTTTTTTATTTATTTGTCTACTCTCTCTCTCTCTCTCTCTCTAGGCAAACAATTTTGCAGGAAGTAGATTTGACTGATAGTACGCCCAACCGCGAGTTTTTCACCCGATTATGGGTACACACTTTATAATATATACATATATATCCTGTTTTATTTTCTAACCTTTTATTCCTTGAACGGTTATTACTACATAACAATTCTTTTCCTTATCCTCTGCATACACTATATAATGGATCAATTTTATGGTGGTCTGATCCTACCGTGCATGAGAACCTTGATGAGTTATTGTGGAACAGGTCTTCTTTTTTTTATGCAGGATTACGAGTATCCATAATACTGTTCATAACATTATAGCATTTTCAGAATTGAGCGAGTAAAAAACTTTGCCAGAAGAAAGGTCTTTAAGGCTAATAGAATGATAATGCACAAAATTGGGACCAAGCGGTGGTATGGTCGTCTGAGAAAAATGAGCCTCGAGAGATAGCCAAAAATGATATTGGACTTTCAGAGGAGAGACGAAAAAGAGGCTGCCCAAGGAGTTGATGAAGTGATGGCAGCAAGAGGATTGGCGGAGAGAGATTGGTAAGACGGAGCATATTGGCGAGAAAATGCATTGTGTTTCGGCATATGACCAAAGGTTTTAAAAGCCCCCAAAAAAGGAGTTCATTTTTTTTTTAGCTCAATAATCAATAGAGCGTTTCACTGAGGACTATCTTGACATTTTATATTTTGTTTATAATAAATGTAAACTATATTTAAAACTAGAATCTTTTAGAATAACAAACATGGGCAGAAAATTAAAATATTATCCATATGCTGAGGCTATACAATACAAATCATAAGGTAATTAGCGCAAGTGTTCTACTCATCTTTAGGTCTAGGATTCGAGAATTTTTGCCGATGAGTTAAACATACTGTAAATAGTCATCATAAAATCATAGGATCGACTCTATGATATCTGCAGGCCCTCCTGGACTCACCTAGCTTCTGAAACATTTTGGCGGTTGAGCTTGAACTCGGCGAATTCAACTCTCTCCATGGATAATAAACATAGCAGTTCTTAACAATTGGTACACAAGTAGCTCACTAGCTTAAATAACTTACTAGAAATCATTCGCTTGCTCGATATTTCAGTAACTATGTAGTTAACAGAATTATTTATTTTAAAAAAATATTTCAAATTAAATGTTTTACAACTATAAGTACAGGATAGATTTTTTGTAATAAATAAAAGTATTCGATTTATAAGGAGATCTTTTCATCTCATACCGATATATGATTTGGATGAAAACATTCGGAATAAATAATCCTTTTATTCACGAAGTCAAAAAAATAAATATATTTTTCAAAAAATCCCTCTCCACATCTGCTGCACCGGCACAAGCTGATAATGTGTCGAGCAGAGATAAGGGCTGATGGAGAGGTGGTGGGGGGATAATATTTCCTCGTCGGTGCCGATTTATCAGTTGCTAGGAGGAAGGAGTTCTATTCTCGTTAAGGAATGGAAAGAACGTTCGGTTTGGAAAATAGACTGATAGTCAAGATGTTGGATTCTCCATCCTCACTCGAGTTGCATTACTCCAAGTATCAGATTTCACTACATTGTATCAATACCTATTCATGTCGTTACGAGATAGTTTATCAATCTCATTCACTGATTCATCTACTGCCTACACAAAATATATGTAAAAAATCTCCATCGGTACATTTGTATGAAATATAATATATTTCAATGATTTCTTTTAATTAAACAGCATTTCGCTTACCTTTGTTAACTTATATTCCTATTTGTTTTTTATTTAAAATAGAACGGATACCTCATTACCTGGATTACTGTTCTTAAGATCCCGAGTTCGAGACTTGATGTGGTAGATAAACTGTTTATTCTGCAAACAACCGTGAGTCAACTATGTGCGATCGGGAGACATTCCTGGGGAAAAAAAACTGTTGTTTGAAAGTGACTATGGACAAATCACCACCTTTCACAATCGTTAACTTGGAAACAGGCACCTCTAGCTTTGGCTCACGGAGGAGTTAATCTTTAAGTTTGTCCAGGGCACCAGTTGACCTAGCTATACCGTTGATATCTTAGAATACGACGAAAAGACCGAAAAAGTGCAGAATAGATCTAACTTTAGCTATCCGACTATTTGCTGGTCGGGTGATTGGAAATAGTGAGCAATGTTTAACTGAATACACTAGCGAAATGTTTCCAATATATTATAAAGAAGAGCTGTTAAGTGAATAATTTAATCATAATACAAAAATAACAAAAAAACCGTACCACTACAATCCATGGGGGGTCCTGGGTTTAGCACACGCTAGTGACTGTAATGTTTCTAAGACAATGTTTGTGCTGGGGCTGATTTGTCCTAAGTCACGCCCAACCTCCAGGTTTTTCTTCCACTTTGGGGTACCCACTTTTAGAGACTTGGTGAGCCGATTGCTGTTAAGATCAAATAATTTATCTGCCAGATTTGAACCCGGATCCTTCAGCATAAAAATGATAAAGCAACATATCAATTATTTTTTGGTTTACTATCGTTCAAAGTAATTTTTATTCACTTATAAATCAAGAAACAAGTGCTTAATGTGCACTTACTTAAATTATAAGTAAGTGGTGATCAAAGAAGTACAGATGGTCAACATAAATTATAATTTTATTATTTTATTCGAGCATATTTATCTTTTATTTCTGAATATTTATCTTTCAAGTAAAAATAAAAGATTTAAATCATATTAAAATTTAACTCTGTTAAAAGTTTCCCGTAATCAATTTTTTGAAACCATGAAGTTTAAAACGGAAAATTTCGTTGATTTATATACAACATAGCATTACTTATTAATCATAATGGTATAATATATTATATGAGGCTCCTACCATACAAATATTCTTCAATGTATTTACTAGAAAGCATATAGCGAGTCGGACATCTTTGGCATGTGCATCTAAGAAATGCCAACTGACAATCTCGATAAGAATGTGGCTGAGGATGTCGAATGATTGAAGGGAGTTTCAGGCACCTTCTACAGCATAACTATTCTTTATGTTTACAGAGAGTTTTTATGTTGTGTTTATTATGTAACTATTTTGAGTAAAGTAATTTTTAAATACATACCTTATGTTATATGACATATTTATGCGGAAATAGAGATTATTGATCATATGAATTTCCTTATCTTTATAATTTGGAAGAAAAATGTATTGGCAATGTAGAAAAAGGTACAATTTCTATACCTCTGCATATAAATTTAAAAAAAAAAAATGTATATTATATGCAGAGTAGGAGGCGCTCTAATGTATTATTTAATATTTGCTTCATTAATTGCTGCAGCAATTATCGATATTGCCTGAATATCAATTTATTGAAAAATATATCTTTTTTAAATGAAGATTTTAATTATAATTTATGATTTTCCGAGAAATCGAAATAAATATCAAATATCTTAAAATGTCTTTATTCAAATTTTATTACAATAATTGAGGCTTCCGACCGTAAAACACTGTAACTGGCAAAACAATAATTTCTATATTAATTATTTATTTTTATAAATATTGTTTAGCCTTCAACGGACAAACTAAACTATAAATCAATACCAACATTATAATTTAAAAGTTGGTATAAGGTTAAAATAAGTGAACATCAATTGAAGATTAAATATCAAAATTTTAAAAAAATTGCAGAATTTTTAATTTTATCAGTTGCCATGTTTTACAACTGTATACTTGGTTTAATAACGTTTAATGTTTGGCTTCGTATAAACAGTTTTTTTTAAATAAATTATATCATTGTGTTCAATCTAGGCAATTTTTTATGTTATTCTCAGATTATTTTCGATCATATAAAATCGACGAAAAACAAAATACAAATAATAATAAGTATTATACATGAAGGTAACAATATTAACATTACAACACAGAGTATGTAAGTTTATTTATATCGATTTTTAACAAAAGGATGAACACTTTTTACTCAAAATATGTATTTGTATTCCTAAATTCAAAGAAGACTATAATTTTTTTTTTAAAGTCTAATATAAAATTGATAAAAACCTTATTTTCATACCACTACATTATTAGTAGTTTACTGAATTGTGAAAAAAATGGAGAAGAAAATAGTTTTGGTGAAGGAAAAAAATAATTCATTGAACAGTGAAACTCTTTATCAGAAATCGACGTTTTGGACCACATTGTAGATCTTCTTCAAGGCTTGTAGATCATACATATGGGACGATTCGAATTCTAATAAATGTGACCACTACGCCCTGAATATGAACTCCAACGTCAATATAATTTTAAGAATTATTTGATGACCTACATCCGAACCATTTTCCTTTCCTTAGTTATGCGGTCAACTAACAAGTTGACTTCGAAAATATAGTAAGTGAAAACAATTATTTTCCTATCTTTTTTTGTCATAGAAAAGGTGGTGATTGATCCTTTCTCACTCTTTACCATCGATTACAGCAATGACGAATATTTAATTTAAGATGACAATGAATTTTAACAATAATATTTATAATAATTAAAATATTGCGTTTATAAATAAATAATTTAGCCCTTTTATATGTTTTAGTATGAAAAAATAGTGTAATTATAGGAAATGTATAAATTTCGGTAGTTATTTTATCAAAAAATAAACGTTTCAACAAAAATTTTTAGGTGAGAAGGGAAAAGATAAACTGGAAGTGACAATCTGCGGAACTGATACGGAAAAATAATTTTATAGATTATTTATTTGCGTCATTTTTAGATTATATTAGCATGATTTTTAAATAAAAAAGTTGCTTGATATGTAGCAACGATTTTGAGTCTGATTGTTCCGAATTTCCGTTTAATTTATTACTTTTTAGAATAAAAACGATTTCCTAATGTGTGCATTATTTTCCATTTTTATTAATTTCATTATTAACAAATTGAAAAAACCTGTACCACTACAACCCGTGAACGAGTCTGGGGTTCAGTGCATGGTACTGTACTGTTTCATGGACAACGGTTCTACAAGGAGGTGACTTGTCCTACGTCACGCTCAACCGCCAGATTTTTACCCCCATTTTGGTTACACTATTTTTATTATATTTTATAGAGGCTGGGTGAGCCCCAGGAGGGTCCTAGATCCTATACGATCCATCTCCGGCTGCAAACACACTAAATAAAAGGCTTGGCCTGCAACTCAGTGCTCTACCACTGACCCACTCCGCTCCCATTAATAAATTAAGTTAATTATTTTAAACAAAATATTTTTCTATTTGTTAATTAGCTTAATAACTTAAAATCTTTATTACTATATTTTTAATTTTTAAAAAATAAATTTTATACACCCTAATTAGAAATAAAATTCTTTATTTAATTGTTCTGAAATAAACTAAATTTATTACAATTAATTGTTCAGAGGCAAAACACTTAAAATTAAAAATAATATCTTAAAACACAAAATTTATTTTATAATTATTTTTTTCGTAGTGAACAATTAATAGTTGTAATATAAATATTGAGAAGATAATGGCCCTGCTGGAAGTTAAATAATTTATTCCTTAAATAGTGATAAACTAATTGTTAGGAATCTACTTTTCGAGGCACATCGCATGTTTTGTTAAGGGCTAGTGACGAAGGTGGGTTGAATCTTCGGTTTCTAATAAATAGTTTATCACCATTTAAGTAACTATTTTTTGACCTCAACATGGACATTTTCTTCTCAAAAATATAAAATTAGTATTAATCTTATTAAATCTAATTTTTTTTTTTAATTTACCAAAATACATATTTTATGTTTTAATTTGTTCTAGAAAATAAAGACAATTTCCTAATACACGAAATATTTCTTTTTACTATTTTATTAATTTATTTAAAAATAAATTATGTGAATTATTTGAAGTGATATATTTTTCTATCCATCAAATAGCTTAATAACTTAAAGTCTTTTTTATTATTATTATTATTATTTTTTTAAAAAGAAAACGAACTATTTATTAGAAATCAACTTTTCGACCCACATTGCAGGTCTTCTTCAGGGCTAGTGACGTAGGTCGTGGATCGTAACGTCCATTTCTAATAAGTTTATTAGTTAGTTTATAGCTTTATAAGAAATTATTTATTTTACTTCCATCCAGACCATTTTCTTCCAACAAAAAAAAAATTGCTCTTAAAATATCTAATCGTTGCAAAATTTTATTTATTTACAAAAATACATCTTTTTCATTTATTTTTTTTTAGAAAGTATAAACTCTTTCCTTACATAGGAGTCATTTTATTTTATCTAATTTTGATTAATTAAATTATAAGTAACTATCTTAATTATTTGAACAATATATTTTTCTATTTCTAAAATAGCTTAATAATATCAAATCTTTATTGTAATTTATTTATTATTTTATTTTTTTCTAAAAAGCGTCTACTACAGACATTGCTACGAGAACTATCTTTTCGCTCACCGTACGGAAGTGTACCTGAAGGCGGAAAGGGGCGAACTGAGGGGGGTCCCTCACATCCCCACCACCTCCCTGACCACGCCCCCTTCCCCTAGTTTCCACCAATTAGAAAATTGATCTTATAATAAAATATCCTTCCGGCCGGCTGATCGGCTGCCATGGTAATCATGGAAGTGCCAGGACCTACCTCAACCTCGTAACTAATACACTAAATACATATCCCGCTAAAGGTGTGTCTCTTCCAACACCTAATCGTTGGCAAGGTTACATTATTCTATATATAAGATACATTACCGATAATCAGACAAATTGCATTGTATGAAATCTTATATTTTAATACAGGCTACTCTCCGATTCAGGTTACTTCAACACTTACTAGGCTAACGATCTAAGCTCTCAATTAATTAGTTTGGGGCTCCACTAATCCTTCGAACTCCTCTCGTATCCAATCCGAAATAATTACAAATTTTAATTATTCATGTACATCTCGACAAACGTTTAACTTGGAATCCTCATACTAGATTGAAAAGACAAGACACTGCCGCCGTTTCAGCCTAATGAAGCGCTTACTAGACAAACGCTCTAAGCTCCCAATTAATTACAAAAGACTCAAATACATGGCTATTATAAGACCTATTTTGACTTACGGAATAGAGCTTTGGGGCTCCACTAATCCATCGTAATCCTCTCGTCTTCAATCCTTACAATCCAAAATCCTCAAAACACCTCACTTTGTTACGGACAAAATCATCCGTAATGACCTTAATGTCCCATTTCTTGTTTATTTAGATCGAACCCCGACATCAAATCTTTCATGACAAACTACCAAACTCAAACCCTCTAGTTTCAATCCTAGCAACCTCTTCAAATCCTGATAATCCTCCATCTGAAAAAAAATAGCCTTGGGACCTTCTAAGTGGCATTATTCCAGTACTACCAGGGAGTAGTTTCTCTACTTGCCTTTATCTCATGCCATTAAATCATTCTATTTATTTGATATTTTATTATTTCTCGATTTTAAATTTCAATAAATAAATTTTAAAAAAAAGGTCAGTTTTAAATTCGGCTGTAGCAGACAATTATCCTTTTTACAACTCTGAATCGATTATTTTAATTTTTTTTATTATTATTTTAATAAACTAGACTCTGATGTTCCTTCTAGGTCACTCAGCCTCAGTAAATTATGAATCCTTAATTTTGCTAGTGTGATGAGGGAGGTCTCGGCCGAATCACCTGCGCAATCGTTGGATTATTCTGTAGCTATCGTGTACATTTTTTAACTTTGATACGAATTATTATGTCAAAGTTTTTTAAAAATGCATACTCGTTTCATTCCTTCGAATTTAAAAAATATATATAATGGTCATATGAGACAAAAATAACACTTCAGAGAATAATTGAATGAACTTAATATGGGTTCCAGTGTATACCAGCTTGTAACTGTCGTATCGTCAACATTCACCGTGCATATAGATATATACATTTACATAAGTAATTATCACCTAATTTGGTATGTTAATATAGTACTAACAATACAGCACGTTCATTTATCCAATTATAACAATAATTTAACTGCCAATTTTCATTACGAGATTAAAAGTGATATATTCAATTTTATTTTTTCAAATATTGATAAATATATCTTTGTTGGAAGGAAATCAGTTTAAAATTTAATTATACATATATGATTACATTTTTTTTTTATTTCCTTATAAATTATTTAACAGACAAAATCAGTGATGTCATCATGAAACTTTTCGCGGTATATTTTCAGATAATATTCTTTCTATTTTTATTTATTTTTTTTATGTTTTATTATCAAGTAGAATTTTGAATACTTTACTGATTATATATTTACATTTACAGTAGAAAAAGGTAACTTTTTTATGAGACATGTTAAAAAATAAAAACACCTTTCTTAACAGTAATTCGAGATAAGGAAGTAATGAAATATTCAGAATACTGCAATAAAACAAATAAAGATTTTTACAAAAGGCTTCAGTGGTTTCTTCTGGTTTAGACGGTGGAGCTAAATTTTCCGTCAACGTTTCGCCAGACATGATGCTGGCTTCTTCAAGGCTTGGTTGATGCTGACTCCTTGAGGAAGGCAGCAGCATGTCTGGCGAAACGTTGACGGAAAATTTAGCTACACGGTCTAAACCAGGGGTTCCCAAACTTTTTTGTACCACGCCCCCCTTTTGTTGAAATGAAAGCTTCTCGCGCCCCCCTTAACAATAAATTGTATGGGCCTAGGAACAAAACAAAATTCAATGTTTCTTTTTTAAAGTATTACATTGAAAACAAAACATGTATTTATACTGCCATTAGGTACAGCAATATCAGTTTTCATAGAATACAAAAATTATTAAGAGAAAAATAGATTAGGTTGGTTAGTGAGATGGATGGGCTTGCATTTTTCTTACTAATATGCCTATTCGTGGCTGAGCTTTAGTAAGTGCACAACGCAAGTCACTAGAAACATCAAGTTTATTCCGATACTTTGTTTTAATTACCACAAGTGTTGAAAATGCTTTTTCGCACAAATAGGTTCTTGAAAAAGGCAAATATAAACGAAGAGCTTTCCGTGATAAACTAGGATACACTTTGAAATATTTTAACCAAAATGAAGGTTTGTCCATTATATCAAAGTGGTCAATTTTCTAAGCATCATGGTTAATTTAGAACTATAGAAAGACTACTTAAATTTAATTTAATGTTCAACTTGTCTCGCACCCCCCTTACATGTCCTCACGCATGCGTTTCGCATGCGCCCCCCAGTTTGGGAACCGCTGGTCTAAACCATGAGAAACCATTGAAGCCTTTTGTAAAAATAGTGGCCGTGGAAACTTAAAAGAGTATTTAAATAAAGATTTATTTTTACTTTACAACTTTTGTTATGCAAAAGGAATTTCAATGTAACTGAAAAACAAAGTAATGAGATATATCTTGTTTTAATTGTGACTTGATACGAGCGAGGTAGCTCAGCTCAGTGGGTACTAACCGTGCTGGATTACATATCTATCAGTCGCTTGTTTATTTAGCGTCACTTTATGCTGCTATGGCTAATCGGGCGATACTACAGTGGGAGCTCTAAATTTTGCCTATCCAGGTTTAATTAGGAAAGGGATCTTTAACGAATACTTTACTACGTAGGCTGGGATCCCCATTTTACGTCTCTTCCTTAGGATGGCACAACCAAGGATTTTTAAACCCTTTAAGAAATCCTAGGACCATCTGCCGGACTACGAACCTACTATCTTAGGTATAGGCTGTTATGCTAACCACTACACCACAGGGGACGCAGTCCACGTTAAAGATTTGCTGTGGCAGATAACTATTTATTCTTTTTACTGCAGAGAATCGACCTGTGGTATGTCTAGAGTTTCCTAGGGCTCGTACGACCTCTACAGAGTGGATAACCTTAATTGGAGGAAATCCTGTGTAGCGGTTGGGCTTGTTCACGGTTGATAACCCCTTTGCAGAACAGTACAGCCTCTACTAAGCACAAAACTAAAGGTTTTTAATTCAGAGATCGATTGACAAAAAGAATAATGGTGTTGGGTGAAAAAAATATATATAAAAAAAATGAATTTACTACAACAATGCGTATGTCGTAGCCTAATTCATACAAGCCCTACCGCCATTTCTTTTTATCGTAAGTCTTCCTCTCTAAGTCCTCTTGCCGCTATTGCCCCCGGGATTCCTTCCATCCACCTCTTCTCTGGCCGACCTTTCGACATACTTTCCGAAGGTACATGTTTCAGTATCCTTTCAGGCCATCGGTCGTCCGCCATCCTCATAACATGACCAAACCAACTCAGTTTTTTCCTTTCAACTGAATACAGGATGCTAAGTGGTCTGTTTACTGCTTCCCTAATTCTGTTATTCGGAACGTGTTGTAGTCCTGATATCCTACAACAACGCCCCCAAAAATCTATCTCCATTGAAAGCAGTTTTCTTGCCGAGTCAGTTGAAACGGACCAGGTTTTTTGAGGCATAGAGGGCGGGACTTATGAAAAATGAATTGTTGTCTCTTTATTGTTGCTATCACGACGCCCTTACTCCACAGAACAGAATTTAATGTCCTAATTACTTTTCTGCCTCTTATTACCTTTTCGCTGATATCTTTTTTGTTGTTGCTCCCCTTTGAAAGCCACCTGCCTAAATATTTAAATTGTTCAGTTGGGGTCAAATCCCATTCCCCAATATTTAGTGAGGAGTTCCCACTATTATTTAATGCCATGTATTGAATCAATATAAAAATTGATTTTATTTTTTAGCCTTTGTGTATACTGAGAGGTAGTCTACTTCTATATTCCATGTTGCCTTTTAATCTTTTTTTCTTCTTTTTTTTTTCATTCTCTCTACGAGTCCCAACTCGTTTTGATGAAGGTGATGATGCTTCGCCATACGATTCCTCCTGATTGTAACTTGATCTCCAAACATCTCCTCCCAATCAAGTATATAAACGTATTACTGTTCTGTCTGACCGCCATAGTCCATACTTCACAGCTGAACGATCCCTCCAAAACCTTCATTTTGTAAACTGTTTCCGCCGGCATTTCAGCAGTCCTAGATGCTCCACTACACAAGATAACATAGATCCCCTTCAGGACTTCTAGTCGCTATTTCTATCCCTACGTTAACATTCGTGTTAGCGAAGAGACAAGATATTTGAAGAGCTGCTCGGCGGTGAAGTCGAGGATTTACCTTACTGCCACTGGGACGTGTTTGTTTTCTGCGCCCGAATCGTTTATATAGCGCGACAAACCCTTACCTGGAAGGCAGGGAGCATTGTGTTCTGGGTATCTTTCTCTTATCTACTATAATTGTATATATGTAATTATATAATTGTATATATAATATATGTATAAATTTATATATAAAATAACTAGCTTTTGCCCGCGGCTTCGCTCGCGTGGAACTTAGTCTGCCACACAAAGATTCGTGACAGATCATTTTAGATAAATAATTTAATTTTTTTTTAACTTTAAGTTACTCGTACATCAAAAATTTCAGATGTCTAACTTCAAAACTGACGGATTCCATATAATCTTTGAACTTCTATTATATTAAGGGGAAAACCCTTGGGGATGGAATTATCCAAATTTCTTTCTTAAATTATACAAAGAACCTATCTGCAAATTTCAAGATGCTAAGTCCCTGATTTGCCTTTAATTATGTACTATAATGGATTCTCCAAAGTATTTAAAAAACTGCCTGGGAGGGTACGTGCCCACATGGTCCCCTCCTAAATCCGAACTTGCTGTAGCTTATATGTTATTCTGATGTATAACTTATATTACTGTAAAGTTTCATCCAAATCCATTAAGTAGTTCTTGCGTGAAAAAGAGAAAAAGATACAAACTTTCACATTTATAATATTACTAAGATTAGTAGGATATCAAAACAAATAGTTTCACTCATGTTATTCCTGTTATTTCAACAATTATGATGATGTGACTTGCCTTTAATTATGTACTATAATGGATTCTCCACAGTACCTATGCAGCCTATATGTTATTCTGATGTATAACCTATATTACTGTAAGGTTTCATCCAAATCCGTTCAGCAGTTTTTGCGTGAAAGAGAGACAAACATACAAACTTTCACATTTATAATATTAGTAAGATAACATCAAAATAAATATAAAGTAAAAGGAATGTTCTGATAGAGAAAAAAAAAAAAAATCTAAAATAAAAAAAATTAAGCTCAGAGAAAAAATAAATAAAAACACCTAACAATATAAAAAATAATATCTTTATGAGTGAAGGATATTTAGAGCCACTTCAGCTCATCATAGAGATGGGACACATGAGACTTCCTTGTGGAATCGAAGAGAAACCATTCTGAGCAATTCATAATTATACATCTTATATGTACACACATATCTTTGTCTTTATTGAGCTCGATATTGTATCAGAAGAGGATGTGACTAGAACTTATATTTGTTTTATTATTATTTCGTTCAAATTGTTTTGTTTAAAATCCTAAAGACATTGGATATTAAAAAATACCCAACGATAGCAATTGAATCATCTTGAACCCTCCTCGGTCAAGGTACGATCTTTATAACCTTTGTAACCTTCACAACCTTAGATTGTTACTAGGCCTATTGCAAGTCAGCATTAATTGCTCAATCAGTTCTCGAGGTCGCTACCTGATGGGCTCTCGAGGAATGAAGGAAGTCACCGAGTCATAAAAAAAAATGAAATTAAATGAATTAGCAAACAAACATCTAAGCATACTACCCTTCACTCAATCCCAATAAAATCCTTAATAAAAGTAGGACCTACCACTACACTCCCATCGAGATCTCTGCCGCTTAACCGCAGGATCATCTTTATTAATTATACAGCTCACCTTTACCGACTATCCCCAGATCTGCCACCCATGGGCTGCCTCCCCTATTGCTCAAAATATTCCTATTATTATTCTTTCAAAATCTGTTAAGCTAATAACAATGAAATAAAAATTATTCTGTTATGATACTTGAGTCTATTTAGATAAAAGAAAGAACGAATTTTTTTCTCATTTGTCAACTGAGTTTCTAATGGAATAGTCGATGTAAAACAAGATAATTAGTATAAGCGAATTTTGGGAAATGTCAAAGAATCCTTAGTACCAATGGTTGAAGAGTCTTACAGAGTTTAAGTATTGCAGAAGAAGTTACAACTCCATCACGAAGCTAATTCACGTAAGTAAAAAAAATCGTTTATGTATAAATATTTAAGCATTTATAGCATACCTACGATTTTTTTTTTTATGGGGACTTTATAAGAGTAGGACACTACCATCTGTGGCCACAAGTGTCTATAATCCCCAAATTTTATACACTTAATTTGCTTAATTAACAAAGCTTAATTTTACTTGCATTTTTTTGCTGTTTTTTTTTTTTACAACTTAAGGAGTCATATCCCCAATACCCAAAAGCCGCTGCTCTCTGTCCATCCAATCCCCCTTACGTAGTCCTCTGGCAGCCATGCATTCCTCCACGTCCTGCATCCATTTTCTCTTTGGTCTTCTACGCTTTCTTCTTTCAGGTGGTATATCTTTGGCCAGCGGTTTCCGTCCATCGGCATTAAGTGGTCATACCACTTAAAGCTTTTAGTTCCGATCTGGTAAAGGATGTTCTTTTGACATCCGATCTTGTCTCTAATTTCTGCGTTTGCCGATCCCCTGGGTTCTCAATATAATACAGCTTTTTTTCCAGAAATCCATTTCCATGGAAAGCAACTTTTTCTCCACCTTTTTCGCGAGTGTCCAAACCTCCGATCCGTACGTAGCTACGCTTTCCACAAAGGAATGGTAGATCTTCTTTTCTTTTTAGTTTCCAATCTTATTTCCTTACTCCATAGGGCGGAATTTATGTAACTTATTATTTTTCCCCCATGTTCTCCTTTAAACTTTTACTTACATACGGTCCAAAAATAAAGTAATTTTTAAATTGTGCTGCCTTATAATATGCTTCTGCAGTTTCTTTGAATACATTTTTGTAGAATGATGGAGTCGAATTTTTATGTACGTTTATGCGATTAGTTTTATAAGACAAAAACATGATTGTCTTCGAATGATTGATCGAATAGGTAAACTTATAGGAAAATGAGAACTAAAATACAAACTCAAATCTTTAAGTACATAAGTTTAATTAAATGTTTTAATCCAAAAATTGGATTAAAAAAAAGGCACAAATACGTAAATTGATAATTTAGTCAAACTGTAAATTTTCAATTTCTTGTATTGTTAAATTATACTAAAATGTATTCTGCAATTATAATATTAAACTGATCTGTAATTATTAAAATCACATGTAATGGCATGTAATATGCTTACTTAATTATGGTGCATGTCCTAATATTAATAAACGATCCCTCCATGGGGTTACTATGAGGGGAACAAATATAAAAATATATATGTATGTATATATATATATATATATATATATATATATATATATATATATATATACACAATATATATATATATTTACTGTTGTAAAGGAGATAGTTGGGGGGTGCAGTCAAAAAGAACACTGAATAAGTAATGAACTTATAATTATGTGCCGACGTTTTGACCTACAGTGTAGGTCATTCAACTATTTTCATCTCATATATATACCTACAATATATATATTATATATATATATATATATTAGTTATTGAAAATGTGTAATTACCATTTTTGTTTATTTTATTATTATTACTTTTTTTTCTCTGTTGAAAGTTTTTTGTATACTTTTTCTTTCAGTACATATTTATTAAGATTCTTTATAGATACATTTAAATAGTAACTATGGCTGCTCTTTATGGTACAGCACATAATTTTTGTGAATTGTAGCAATATTATATAAGAATAAATATTTAAAAAAACAAAAACAAAAAAGCATTGCATTTATCGTCGCTAAATTTATCTCTTGGTTAAATTCAAGTAAATAAATAAATTCATTAAATTTAACACTTCTATTTTTATTCTGTGGTGAAATTGAAGAAAATGAGTTGCCAAGACTGTTTGGGCTCTATTGTTTGGCATCCTTGCTTAATATTCAAAATCAGGTTAATTAAATGCTAGTTCGGTAAAACAGCATATATGCAACTTGGATGTTACAACGATGATATGGAAACCGAAAGTGAATATTTTTTTTAAAAGTTTATTTTATGTCATAAGCAACTTAATCATTTTTTTCTCTGACGGTACTCTTAATCGAATAAATAATAGTTTTTATTTTTTTTAAATATGTTCAATTTTAGTTGCAAAAGTGAAAAAAAAAGAATTAACAAAATTTTCGATTTGTTTAACAACAGGTGACTATTTGTCAAAGCTTTCTAAAGCTCAGAGAAGTCTCCCTGGAAAAGATTGAGTGTGTTTTATTTGTTTTCATTTTCGTCTAATATTAACTGGCGTTTGGGAAAGCTATGAAGAGATCATCTCCAAAAAGTAATGTATTATGTTCTTGTATTCTATAATATATTATTGATATTATTGTTATTATAAATTAAGTATATAAACCTTCATCACTTCAACTTCTTTATTATAATTTCCCATTTTTTTATTTTTATATCTCCACAGACTTACATGATTTGGAAACTTACTTGTTGCCTAAAATCGCAATTGATATTACAGTTCTATATTTAATTCAGCAGTCTTATATCTGTGGCACCTGTGCATAGTGGGCTAAGTATAATTTTGTGAATTTCAAGCTATCTACTTAGAATCGTAATTTTTCTGAACTTATTTTAAGTTCAAGATTGTTGTATCAGCCCACGATTCACAATGGAATATCCTTCATTGCAATGGACGGAACACTTAGTGTGTTAGACACAAGGAAAGAGAAAAAAATTACGATTCTAAGTAGATAGCTTGAAATTCACAAAATTCGACTTAGCCCACTATGCACAGGTGCCACAGATATACGAACCGTTATTTTATTTATTTAAAACAAATTGAAACTTTTTTTTGGCAATAATATCAATACAGGTAAATACGATTAACTAAGTGAATTAATCATATGTTGGGCCAAAAAAAACATATTAACTCCATTATCGCTAAGCCTTTTATCCTACTAATATTATAAATGCGAATGTTTGTAAGTATGTTTGTTACTCTTTCACGCAAAAACTACTGAACGGATTCGGATGAAACTTTGCAGTAATGTAGGTTATACATCAGTATAACACATAGGCTACAATTTATAATGATTTTGTGTAATTTGGTCATAACATAACGATAAATATCATTAAAAAGTACTTGAATATAACACTTTACCAATATTACCTCCAACATATGGTCAGTAGGTAATCGCGGTTATTTAATTTAATTGTTAAAAATTGTTGTTAGCATCGCTACAAGGTTGAGTAGCTCGCTCACGTGTTTCTTACTCGCAAAATTTACATATCTACATATTTCGCTGAAAAAAACAAATCAAGTAACATAGTTTACAGGAGTATATTTCAGTGGGTAAGTAGGACCGTTAAATTACAACACACCCCAAACATAAATTACCTTACATATGTACATTATTCTAATCCAGGGGTCGGCAATCTTTTGAGTCGCAAGAGTCAAAAATTACAATTTAAAAAATTTCAAAGTTTTTAAAGAGCCACAAATTTGTTTCTTGCCAACAATGAATAGTATTCGCAGAAATAAAGTTTTTTGATAAAAAAAAAAACTAATCTATTTATTCATAAGAAAAAATATCTGTTTATTCATAAATAAGTAGTGTTTTTCACAACAAATTAGATAATATCTACATGGCATCATTAGATAATTGAATATTTTTAAGTAAAAAATTAAAACAATTAACCATTTATTATGCTTACTTTTTATTACTTTGGTTTTTTTATTAATATTATATTTATATATACATGCATAACTTTGAGAAGGTAATTCGCTTCTAACTCTTTTACTTGAAACAACTAACTATACGTCACAGCCAAAGCACTGGTGAAGACGAAAGCGAATTAAAACCTACATAGAAACATTCAACAACGCCTCATTCGAGATTTTCCAAAGGACTGACGGTGAAAAACGAGAACAAGTGGCCGAGAGATAGAATCGATGCCTAATCCTCGTTAATCGATTCAGAACGATTTTAAATTTCGTTTTTTTATAAAATAAATAATATTTGCGTATGGAGCTAAAGAGCCGCAGCTTCACATCCAAAGTTGCCGACCCCTGTTCTAATCCTTTCACTTTTAAATTTTTTGCTGCTGCCGTACAAGTGAAACCGTTATACTAAGTAATCCTTTTCAATAAATTCAATAACATTGCATAATAACTCTTTACTGACACGAACAACGGTAAACTTCTATCCGTCCCGTTTGTTAACCAGTGTCAATGTATGTTTCACGGCTGTGCTGATCCGTTTGTGATGACATTTGAATTGGATAATCTCAAGTCTGGGGAAAGATATAAGCTACTTCTTATCAACACACCACACAGGCGAAGTTTATGTAAAACTGTAACCTGATTGACTAACACACCCAACGATCAACGCACAGCAGAAACCACTGAACTTAGCATCTTGAAATTTGCACATAGGTTCTTTGTATAGCTGAAATGAGCATTAAGAAAGGAATTTAGATAATTCCACCCCACGATAATAGGAGTTCAAAGATTGTATAGAATCCGTCAGTTTTGAAGTTAGACGTCTGAAATTTTGGATGTACGAATAACTTATTGTTAAAAAAAAAAAATTTTGGGTCAACAAATTTGTAACTGTGGTTAACAGTTCTATGTAGATAACCTAGCTTGTAACAGATTCATGTATCTCTTCCAACTGTCGGACACTACAATGCTTCCAGGATGGATCTTTCTATCTATTACTGCTGATAAGAGTGGCTTAATATATTTTTGTACCAAAATATATAGCCATACCTTAGGTATACCTTAAGGGTATACCTTTGTGTTAGGTAATAGTCCATTACCTTGGAGGATTATTATGGTTGTCTTTTCGTCTTGAACCTCGCGAAATATGCTTTTTAAAGTGTACATTTTCAGAGAAATAAACTCACTGTTTAAAAACCATATGATTACCAAGTACCAAATAATCTAAATATCAGCAAATAACGTTTAAAAAAAAAGGTTTGCCATTCAGGGTTTTTATTTACATAATTTTGTATTCATTTCAATTCCAATCAAAACGTGAATCTGCTGAATATGAATGTGAATTTGCTTTAATCTGTTCTGCCACAGTTCACATTTTCTCTTCCATCATCGACAGTAATACTAAAAGAAAAAGATCGATACGATTATATGCCTTAGACATATCGAAGGCAATTCACAAAATATATAAAAAACATTTTAGGATTGATCAATTTATTTATTTTACGAAATGTTTCTCAAAATATTTCTATTATATTTTGTATTTTATTACCTTTGCTACCACATTACAAAAAAAAAAAAAAAGTACTTATCCAGCAGGTGCCTGCATCGCGGTAGAGGTAGTTGAAAAATTATATATGAAGAGTAGGGCATATAGGATATCGAGGAAGCATCAAATCCTGTGGAATTGGATTGGGATTTCATGAAGGAGGAAATTATATCGGTGGGTAAAATGTCTAAAAGAAATAAAAGTTGTCAGGATTGAAAGATGGCGTTAGTGAAAAGAAGGGAGAGGATGATTTTGAAGTTTTAATTGAGGCAGACAAAAACTACGAGCTCATTCCATCGGGAGAGGCATAAAAGGCTCTGGAGGAAGATGAATTGATGAGGGAGAGCTTTCGGAGGAGTTGCCATTTAGATTTAGGATCTGGAGCACCAGAAAGGGCTTTGTGGAAGTATTCGGATTTTACCTGTCTGATTGTAGACTGTGTCAAATTACGGATAGCTCTGAATGCATGATAGTACTCAGTAAGCCTTGTAAGTCTAAAGCGTCCAGCATCAAGACAAGATGCAAAGACCTTCCTTTGCAAGTCTTGAATTTTTTGACACGCACAAGGAGTGGGATGGTGACGGAAGGTTAAAGTTTTGAATAGGGCATGGGTATCAAGGATATTTTAGAAATTGGCAGTGAGTTTGTCAACCATGGAATCGATGGTGGCACAGGAATAAATTTCGTTCCAATTCAGCTTTTTGAGGGAAGGTGAGGTATTTCCAGGAGTGAGTGTGACTAAGTTGCGAAAGGTTACGGTTTTCGGTAGGATTTCTAGAGTTTGGATATTGTATAAAATTTGGATTAGACCATGAGAGGAGTGAAATGGGAGGGGGGATTGAGAGGAGGAAAGGAGTTTTTACAGTGAATCAATGACAATCAAGTCTAACTTAAAGGTGTCTGTTAGAAGAGTGTGAAGGGTTGGAGAAAATGGAATAATAGAGAGGTGTGGCGAGTAACAAAGATTTTCAAGGTATAGTCTATCATTGGTTAAGGAGATTTGAATTAAAATCACGGGAGATTATGATGTGGTTACAGAGAGGATCATAGTTGTAAAGAATCGATTCATGACAAAATTTTATTCCCACTTAAGCAAACTAGTTTCAATTCGCTACCTCTTCAATTCGCGATGATCCCCTGAGGCGGCTGATAAGCAGGTGGCCTCATACTTCAAGAGGGTAGTTGCCTCTACTTGCCTTTATCTCATGCCATCACATATCAGTCATGCTATTTACTTTATTGTTATAATACAGATGTACATTTCAATAAAAAAGTGCAGGAGGGTGAGGAAGTCCTGTCAAGTGACCTCTGGTTCATTTCTATGTCACGGTCTTATCTGTATCAGCAGAATCTCCCACCATATCTTATCAGTATCAGCAGAATCTCCCACCATATCTTATCTGTATCAGTGGAATCTCCCACCATATCTTATCTGTATCAGTGGAATCTCCCACTATATCTTATCAGTATCAGCGGAATCTCCCACCATATCTTATCAGTATTAGCAGAATCTCCCACCATATCTTCCCCATAAATATCCAAAACACAATAGCCTGGGATATTTAACTCCTATTACTCTATTTAATGCTCATATTTATCCAATTATATTGACTCCTATAACAACACCATAGAAACACATGTAATTCCTATTTTTTTTTAAACTAAAAATATATTTTGATCAATTTGACAATTTTTCTAATCTAATGTAAAAGAGATAAGAAATAAAGCAAGATCTCCCGGAGTTGCAGAGAATTTCAACTCTCGATAACTTGTTTTATTGCTCTGGAAAGAACACTGTTAAAGATCTATGTATGTAAATTAATATATTTCTGATACACAATTTCGTTCAAAAGAATTTTTTGACTGGTGTCCTTCAGTTTTGGAACACTAAACCAACAATATTTTTTTTAGAAATACATATTTATCTTCTGGTGGCCAAGTAGAGGTCGATCAGCTTTATACATATTTGAAAATGGTGTTACCTCTAGTAAAATTGTCCTAGCTACAAATACTATGCATGGAGATCTTATGTTTTTTTCTTTAAAACATTGTGTTTTATATTCAATTTATATGTCGAAACAAATAGCCAAATTAATCGAATAAACGCCTTTATTTTTAATCGTTTCATATTCATAAAATTTAACTGTTATATTAATTAAAGTTTGCAAAAACATAAGTATAATTAGTATGTAAAGAAAGTTCAAAGTTTCATTATGGGTAAAGAGTCCAATAAACAATACATATTGGATGTGCTAACAGGTATAAAGGACTAACAGTTTGTTTATTCGTGTGAACAATCAATAACCTCTCTCTAAATTTAAATTCGAGATACTAATATATTAGTATTATTTTGTTCTTAAATAAACTTTATCGAATATGTCCAGAAATAAGGTTACATACATACATGTCAACTATAATCACAATCCACTTTATTTAAAACATGGCCAAAAATAAATTTATTTTGCAAATAATTTTCATTTTAACTTTATCAGATGAAATCGATTCGGCTTTTTAATTAGTGATGTATTCAAGCAGTTATCGTTTATAGACAAGTTGAATAAAAAATGACATGAATAAATAAAAATAAAATAACCTGAAGATTGATGGCCGGGAAGAAACGAAGCAAGCCAGTCCATCGGTTTGCCGAATTTTAAAACAAATAAAAAAAACAAAAGAAAACCTGAGGCATTGTTACAATGTCTATATTAACCGTCACGTATTGTCTATATTTCCATACGCGCACGAAAACCGAAACTGAGTCAAATCTCGCGATGTAAATTTACGCGGAGATTAGGCAAAGAGGTAGGAAGACACTGGTGTCTGTGGCTATTTTAGTTGTGACATTTGGCCGCCTTGCCAAAACTATTCCTCTCTTCCGAACCCCCATCACAATACTCTGCCAAACAGCACAGCCATATTATTGTTTTTGTTTTCATTATTTCTCTTCTCGCGATCTTTTTGGAATTTCTTCTTTATTACTTTATGGTGGTTTTATTACATTATAATATACCCAGAATCGAAAGAAAATGAACAGCAAGAAACTTTAATTTGATACAATTTGAAACCTTTGTTTCAACTGCCTGCTTGAAATTTTTTTTGCTGCATTCCGATAAAACAAGACAACCATATGTTAGTTTTACTTTTCTAGCCATTTTAGGATTTTCCTTGACTGGAAATCGATGTGTCCCTTTTATAAGAAGTGACATCAGTAATTGTTATTTCGCCAGAATATTGCTTATAATATAACATCAAGGCTTTTAAAATAGTATTATTTACCCCTAAAATATGTTATTGCGCTATGGGTCTTGTTTTCTTGTATTCTTGTTTATTAGTTGAAATGTTCTGCACTTCCAAACTTAACGATGAACATCTTTAGCAGGCTTGCGAATTCCTCTTATAGATTTTGAAAATTGGTTTGATCGTTTAAGGTTTAGTTCTTGTTTAATTTGATGAGCTTCTTATTACAGAGCGATAGTTACAGTTAGCGCTGTATCTTTAAATCCTTAACGACAGCACTGAGAAACGTTTTGGCATAGTCTGGGTTGACCGTTAAGCCCATATTTGCTACATAACGAAACTCGTCCTTAGCCAATACTTATTAAATGTCAGTAAATGAAAACATCATTAATGCAAACTAAAATACTGTTCCTCACCTATACAGTGCAAAAGCGTCTTTTATTTTTTTTTAAACCTCTTTTGGAGATTTTTTTACTGCTGTAATGAGCGATTACTTTTCCCGATATTAGTAATTCCATTAATGCGACCATCCATAATTCATCCTGTATGTCACTAAACTAAATAACTACCCATACTATATCGGCTTTATTTCATATTTCTTATGGTATTGATATAATATTATAGCAAACAGTACGAACACAAATAAATGTGGTGTCATAAAAAGTTTTATATTAGCAATACATTAAAATGCCTTTAGCACTAGTCCAGAATCATTATAGATTAATAATTTTCCCAGAAACGGTTATAATGATGTACTCATCATAGTAGAAAATTTCGTATTCACTCCTCTAAAGTAAGAATCAAACTCTAACATAGTTGTTCTTTCGTGGTTATAGCTAAGGAGGTGAATTTGATACGCATAACCAGTTTCACTATAAATTATTAATGTAAAAGTTGTTAATTCGAAGGAAGCCTTAATTTATTAGGCATTAAATGTTTAATATAAGCAACGTCGAGCTTCAACATATCAACAGTGGTATTTATTGACGTCATTAATTTGTAATGTTTGAATAACTTCAGCAAGTTTAATTCGAGTGTTTGAATTAACCTCTTTGGATACCGAAACCTCCAAACATAACATTCACTGTTTACAAATTTATTTTTCTTAATTTTGTTTTATTTTTTAAAGTTTGATCTTGACATAATCCTTTATTATCTACAAACAACATTTTCTTAATATGGGTATTCTATTTTTAAAAAACTTGTGATGCTTTAATTCGTTTTGTATTTTGAATCTTAATTCAGATATTTTAAGTAATATAAGTGTATTTTA
The DNA here is from genome assembly GCA_037127475.1 of Arma custos. Lineage (NCBI taxonomy): Eukaryota > Metazoa > Arthropoda > Insecta > Hemiptera > Pentatomidae > Arma > Arma custos. Next base: position 18,138,333 of record CM073762.1, on the reverse strand, counting down.
AGTATTATTTTTTAATCTTTTAATTATTAGGTTATGATGAGAAGAAGAAAAAATTCCAAAAACCATCTCAAGATAAAAAACCTCTCCAATATGACAAAACTCCTGTTACTGATGCATTTGAAAAATATGCAATAGAATTAAATGCGAAACAAGATAAATCAGAAAGAATTGTAAAACTTAGTAGAGATGTGACCATTGCAAGTAAACGTGCTATATTTTCGCTTCATGCTCTGATGAGGTATTAACATGAAAATGCAGATCCCAAGTTTTTACCTGTTGTATTATGAAATCATTATTTTGGTTCATTCAATTGATTTCTAGATTCAATTTATAAATAAGTCATTGAAAGTATTGTTCTAGATCAGCAAATTATGAAGAAGATTTGGCGAAAATTGAGGAGACATTGAAAACTGTGAGGGAAAATCTTTTAAAGAATATTGCTTTTGAACTCGCTGGTGATGATCCGTACCAGTTTTGTAGAAACTACACTCCAGGTTGATAGTTATGTAATTAGTTGTTCATTTTTAGATGTATTGTGGGGAAGAAACTGATATTATAATCGCATATTTATTATATGAAAAAGATATTTAAAACATTATATTATATTTATTTTGTATTAGATGTTGTAATCTCGTTTTTCTTGATTAAACTTATTTTGGGTATGATTCCTCAGCAAGCTTGCTAATACTAGCCATGTTTTATAACTTTTAATTGAAATTCAGGTAATTAATCCACAGGTTGTCGCTTTAAGTTGAGTCACAGCAAGTTTTAACTTTTCATCCGTTTCCCTTTTATTTTTTTCCAAAAATACAAGTTATCATGAGCATTAGCAAGGGAAAGATAATGTAATTACGGGAAATAAGTATACTTCAGCAAGAATTTTATCTAGAAATGAATGCTTCAACAAGCATGTATCATCTATACTAAGAAATATTAGTTGAAACTTTTATTTCTTGAAATGATTACCAAAATCTACATTATCCATAACTATAGATTTTTTCATCTACATTATCTAAAGGTAACAATAGCTTGCATTTTTGGAAAATATTAAAAAAGAAACGAATGAACTGTAAACTTTTGTCTCAAGAAATTTGTGACGATTGGTTAAAAGTTTATCAATTTTATTTTGCTTAAAGAATTAAAGAACTCTTGCATTTGACATGAGCTCTTAACAATAACTAGGATGTGGTAACCAATTTCTGTATTAACTATGCTACTGTCACCAGAGGAATTTTTCTCTTCTTTTATTAATATTATTTTTATTCCTTACTGTTGATTATGGCATCATTACTTGTAATTGACTTAATTTTATTTACAGGACTTCAAGAATATATTGAAGCTGTAACATTCTATCACTTCTTATCTAAAGGTGGGCTGTTTAATGTTGAAGTGATCCAAGATGAATTAACGTTTGAAAAACAAGGAATGGATCAAGGAAATCCGCCACAAGAGAAAGTACCACTCCTTGTATCGCTCATTGACTACATACTTGGAGTACAGGATCTCACTGGCGAAATTATGAGGCACTGTATTAACAGCTATAGTGCTCGTAATTTAGACGTTGGCAACAAAGATTGCGATTTCGTTAAAAATCTGTATACAGGAATGCTATTGTTGAATTCTTACAGAAATGGTGTAGGCCAAGGGATCCAAGGGAGAGAGTTTTCCAAAAAAACCTCTGTTGCTCTTCAATCATTAAAAAAAATGGAAATGGCCTGTTACGCTGCACATATTCGGGGATCAGAAGCTCTCGATTTTGGATTTAATACAGAGGAATTCGAAAGTTATAATTTTGGTGATTAGTTTGTAGTATAATATGTCAACTTTTTTAAATGATGTTCAAGGAAAGTATTTTTATTTTTTTACATATTTGTGTTTGCATCACTAGTTACTTTTCCCTAAATTTTTTTGGTAATCATATTTTCTTGGAATTATTCTGTTGTATTTAACTCATTCCAGGGAAATAATTTATTCCAATTTTTACATTTAAAATATCTATTATCTCTTTCATCTTTATGGAAATGTATTATACGAAAATTAGGATTTGATAATTTTTACTAGGATTATGCTTCATAGTCATCGGTGTATTAAGGTTTTATTTAGGTTTGTCACTGAAAATTGTTGTACTTTGTTTTATTTTTTATATATTAGTCCTCATTTTTTAAGGTTATTTTTTAAAAGGAGTTTACTATTAGTCATATGAGGCTCCCTCATAATTTATTTTATGTAATAAATATTTTTAAAAAATTGAATATTTCACTATCACCTTAAAAATTAATTTAATACTACAAACACTTCATCAATGTTTTATTTGTTCTACCTATTTTGCGTATTCAACTTTATAATTTATTTTTTTATTATTATTTTTAGTCCAGAATCCATTGTTTACTAAGTGGCATTGATACCACCCAATACTTTTGAATCATTTTGGTCTTCACAATCCTCCATTGGTCTGTTGAAAGATTTTTTCACAGTTATACTTTTGAATTTCAACGTAGATAGTTCTGTTTATTGATTTTGTTAAGTGTCTGTATATTTCTTTTAGTCCAGGATCCCTGGTACATTTTTGCACTTGATTACTATCAAGCTGAATCTTCGTGAATAGCTTCGTTTTGATGAGACGCCCAACAATTTCCTTTGCGAAAATTCTCGATTGTGGTAGCAAGGATAAAATATGTCGATTTGATGATTCTCCAAAATTTAAGGATAACGTACCATGCAATTTGTAGGACAATATGGCTGTTAAATTATATATTAACTAAGTAAAAAAAAAAATCAGCTGGTTAGTAATCATTTTTTATGACATCGTTATCGATCAACATGTATCGATAACGAGGTCATCAAAAATGATTACTAACCAGCTGATTTCTTTTTTTTTTTACTTTGTTAATATTTATATAATTTAACAGTCATATTGTCCTACAAACTGCGTGGTACATTATCCTTAAATTTTGGAGAATCATCAAATCGACATATTTTATCCTTGCTACCTCTGCTAGCTACCACAATCAAGAATTTTCGCAAAGGAAATTGTTGGGCGTCTCATCAAAACGAAGCTATTCACGAAGATTCAGCTTGATAGTAATCAAGTGCAAAAATGTATCAGGGATCCTAGACTATTTGCCATACTTAACAATTCCTCTTTGCTCTGATTAGATTTATTCTGAATTATGTGTAGTTAATTAGGCTTTTTTTAATTTTTGAAGCATATAAGGTGAAGATATATTTGTGATTCCTGTGAAGGCTATAGAAATAAATAATCACAACACAGAATAAATAATATTTTTATCTTATTTATTGTATCACTCTCTTAGTACACTAAAATTATAATTGCAATAGTTATTATTGGATTAATTTCAATTCCCTGCACATCGGAAAATCCCACAAGTGGCACATGTGTGGATCGTACGTGGAAGTTCTTCCTAGAAAAGTCTTGCGGACTCGCTGACCAACTATGAGAGGGAATTTCATACTAATCATCTCTTTTTGAATTCCATAAGCTTATGGCTGCTCTATCCCTGTGTTTAATACTGATTCAAAATTTGTGTTGTAGAATACCATTCCTAAATGTTTATTCTTGATTATTTGTAACTGCAAAAGGTATAAGTAACAATCTAAACCAATTTCATTACCCATACTTAATAATCATTAGGTTTTTTAAGTTAAGTGTACATGAATGAATAGCCAATCAGATCACAATTAGAATCTGTATATACAATTATCCTTAGCAAAAAATTGTAGAGCATTAATAAAAAAAAAAAAAAAGCCCGTACCACTATAACTCATGAAGTCTCGGGGTTGAGTACGTGGTAGAGACTGCACTGTTTCTTGGAGAATGTTCGAGTAGGGATCTGATTTCATTACTTAAATAGATATATAATTATTCTTTAATTTAAAAATCAGTTGATTTTGAAGACTTTTTTATGAATACCAGATCCATACTTTTAACACAAAATTTTCACCAGTCAATAAAGAATTACTGATTGCTCCTGATGTTTTGACAATACTGTATTACTACAGTTTTATCATTTTCTTATGTAGAATCAGTCAGAAATCCAGCTAATTTAAACGATAAACATATGATCAAAGGTTTTTGGAGTGACACTTAAGCGAGACTGTGTTAAAGCATCACCAAAGCAACTTTAAGTCTGCTGCAGCATCAATTCAAATCTGTCATGAGAGGGTTGAAATTTATTTTGTAGTGGACACATGAAGTTTTAAACTTTCTACTCTGGTTAGAATAACCTTCCTGTTTAACATAACAGTAGAAGAAAAGAATATTTACATGATTTAAAAAAAGTTGACACTTACTCGAGGAAATTCTATTCTGTTAGTACGTCGTGCCTCAGAACATTTAATATACTACAAATACTTCACTTTTTCGTAAATATTCAGCAACTTCATATCTTAACCAGTTACACCACTTTATTATTTTTAATAAATAATAAAAGACCACTTAGGATCTGGGGAAAATTTAGTTTTCAGACTACTCAAACAAGAACTTAGTATTTTTATATTTTAATAATGAAAACTAGGATAGTTGCCTTCATAAGCTTCTATTAAAAATCAAAGCCCTGGTTTCTAGATAACTTGGTGTATGCCATTAACTGCTTAATTTTAAATCACGGAGTAGGGTAGGAATTAGATGGTAGAAAAACTACAGTTGTTCGGAAAAAAATTAAATGGTAAAGGAAAAGTAGACAGAAAAAGTCCAAACATGGAAATTTCTGTGCAAGGTAGTTAGATTCTTGCTCAAGACAGAGAGGAATGGAGAGATCCTTGATGCAGCAAATACAATAAACAAAATGTTTAGAACTAAATAAAACTTGAGTAGCAATCCAGAATCAATCAATTAGCAAGTATGATACTTAATGAATGTATTTAATGTAAGGATATATGTCTGATATTCTGGAATATTTTCAATTTAAGATAATTAAATGTTTATGAATAGTTTATACTTGCATTTTGAATAATAATGAAAACGCTATGCAGTGCAAAATATATTTAAGAAACTTTTTGACATATTCCAAGCTGTGAGTACTAAAAAAATAGTACATTATCCTATTACATGATATAGCCATTAAGATTTCAAAAAAATAAATTAACTAAAATATTGCTTATACATTTCTTACAGGATACAGAGATGTTCTATACGTCTATTGATAAATTTCATAAGTGACAAACTGGCTAATATCACTTCCAAGTTGAGCTAAATTTTAAATAATGGAAAAAAAATTGAAATTACACAATTAAAAAAAAATTATACAAAGTAAAATGGTAATTTTCACAAGTAACAAATAAATATTTCATTTAAGGCCTCATTAAAAAGTTATAGCTAATTATTTCTTTCCCATTGCATATTATTTTTATACTATTTTTAACATTTACTCGTATAATAATAAATTAATATAAACATTAATAAATACATTAATCAATATTTGCAATAGATTATAATTAACGATTAACAATAACAAATATATATCAACAATGTGGCCAATTTGGTAATTATTCAAAAAAATTTAAACAATTAAAAATTTATATATATTTACATCATATACAATATCATCTAGAAAAAGTAATTATCTTTTTATTTACATGACTAAAATATGTACAATAGAAGGCTTTTAAATCATCAAGCTGATCAAATGTGGTCATCTGTTTCCATCTTAATATGAGGATGCTGCGTTACGAACATCGACTTCTGTGCTTGCCCCTGGCTAGTCTGAAAAAAAATTGTACATCTAATCACAATTAGTCCAGTTTCTTTTATAATGTCAACATTAAAATAATTAATTGTATAATAAAAAAAAAAGAGCATTTGTTCAGCAGGTTGTCGCTTTGAGTTGTTACAACAAGTTTTAACAGCTAATGAATGTTTCAATAAACATATTTCATCTATATATCGAAATTGTAGTTAGAACTTTTATTTCTTGATGAAATGATTACCAAAATCTACTCATTGCCCATGTTTACTTACATTCTCTTTTACATAATAACTAGTATTTTTAGAAAATATTAAAAAAAAAGGATAAACTGTTTTATCCTTTTTATAAACTGTTATATCCTTTTTTTTTTTAATATTTTCTAAAAATACTAGTTATTGTGTAAAAGAGAATGTAAGTAAACATTGGTAACGAGTAGATTTCGGTAATCATTTCATCAAGAAATAAAAGTTCTAACTACCATTTCGATATATAGATGAAATATGTTTGTTGAAAGGTTCATTTCTTGACGAAATAATAATTTCTGAAGTATACACATTACCCATAATTACATTCTCTTTTCCATACTAAAGCTCATGATAACTTGTATTTTTGGAAAATATTAAAAGGGAAACAAACAAAAAAGCTAAAACTTGTTGTGACTCAACTTGAAGTGACTAGCTGCGGAATAATTACAAAAAAAACAATCAAGAGTTAAAAATACAATACATTGCTCAATCAACACAAAAATTTGCTTAACTTTAAAGATATTCATCACATTAGATGTGTTTTCAATTAAACTTCATTAATATATTACTAAGAAAAATTAACAAGTTGATTGCCAACTACAAGATAACTCGTAGATTGCGTTCTTTTCTAGGACGCCAACTATGAATTATCTCGTCCTCTGTTTACTTGCCATTTTTGTGCATCTACAATTGAACTCGAAATATATCAGTGCTAATATTGATAGATGGCTTCGAGGAAAAGAACAAAATATCAATCTGGCTTGCAGATTTCTGTTAGAGAAGTCAACTACAAGATAATTTGTAAGACCTTTTTTTTTTAAAATAACACATTTTTTAAGCTTTTTGATGCACTAGAATTAGAGTTTTTAATAATATGATGTGATTAAATCAAATAGCCATTTTAGGCCAGATTTCTGAAAATTGCCATGGCAGTTAACGTGTTAATAATACATTAATAACTCTGGTTAATAGGACAAAATAACATTTTCAAGTTATAGAATGGTTTAGCTCTCTTATGCAATAATCAACTTCTTGGATATTTTTAATTAAATCATGCAATTATTTCTATAAAGTACAGTACCAGCTGATTACGATACTCTATATTTTTTACAAATGAGCCAAAGCCTATTTGATCAATAGTGACAGATGGTCATAATTGACGACATGAAATTAGGTGGCTCAAAGAAAATGCGGTGTTGCCAAATCGACCTACACTAGCGTACCAAGGGTAAAAACCAAATAACTGAAACCGGGAGAATTAGGCAACAATGCTAGCACATTGTTGTCAGGTATTGGCAGTTTTGAGTAAAACCACGCCCACATTCTCACTACAAGCGGCAACACAGCATTTTTGCTCACCCGCCTGATTTCATGTCGTCAATTATAGATAAGCAGTTATATACCTTATGCACCCTTTGGATGCCAAGATATAGGCCAATAACTTAAGAGATAAACTTTCAGAGCATTTATGTCTAAAAACAACCTTGTATTATTTAGAAATAAAAATAAACTAACAACCTGATGAACACAATAACTGATAACATAAGATTTTCTTATATTGCTCCACCTTAATCTTAAGTTTTTGGCCTATAGTCAATCTTGTACAAAAGTCTCTTTTCCATAACCTCTTGAATCACTCAATTCATTTGTTTAATTGTGCAAGAAAGCTCTCAAGTGGTGTTAATATATTCAATAATTGTTAAACTGTGCAAGAAAGCTCATTTGTGGAGTTAATATGTTCCATTATTGTTAAAAAATTGTTAAATGTGCAAGAAAGCTCATAGGTGGTGTTAAAAGTTATTAGTCTGTTAATATTCTTGATGCTTATAAGAACTATAAATATTTTCTTTTTTATATAATTTTTGGTCAACTTTTTTGATTTTTAAATATTTTTATTTTAAAGTGAAAGGATATGCCCCCCTTCCCCCTGGCCGGGATTCGAATCCGGATACTCTGTCTCCGTGAAAGAGCACTGTCACGGAGAGACAGAGGATACGGGTTCGAATCCCGGCCCGGGCATATCTTTTCTCTTTAAAATAAAAATACATAAATATTTTCAAATTTTAACGAATTTCATTATTTCTAAATAAAAAATCAAATTATTATTTCATCACAATAAAGCTGGCAATAGTAACAATGAAATATAATGTCATGGTCAGGAGAGTGAAACATATTTAGTTTATTAGGTATTCATCACCATAATCCATCGCTTATCGTTTAAGCAGTACAGAGAGACCCTTTGTAGAACTTGACCCAATATTTGTTACTATGGTGTGGAATTTTGTTTTTAACCATAATTTTCAACGTCAAGTTTTACTAGTGGAGAGTACAAAGTGTGTAGAATTATATAAATAACAAGGATTTCTTCAGTAACATCATTAGATAGAAAGGAGAGCATAAACAGAAGTCAAAAGATGACATTTTGAATATTATATGAATAGTTATAGTTTTGAATATTGCACTAAAATCTGAAATTTCATAAGTTATAGACTTCTAATGACTTTCAACTTATTTTGATAGAAATACGCAATTCAAGAGTGCAAGTCCTGCTGGATTAAAAATTATTTACTAATAGTTAAATAACAAATACAAATACATAAAAGGATTCTGGAAAAAATAATTAGAAAGGGAATAACGAAAGGATATTACTTGTCAGGCAGTTACAGGAATCTTGGAATATAAGGTACGGCTTCAGGTATACGTATCACGGTCTGCAATAAACAAATATAAATTCAATTAAAAGCACCACAACGTGGCTAAATTTGATATGTTCAATTTATTCACTAACTACTCAAGAAATAGGAATGATTCATAACAACTCTAAGCATTCAATTCAACATTGAAACAATTAAATCAAGAGAAAAAATAATAAGAATACAAAAATAAATAACAACAAACCAAAAATAAGAAAAATAAACATTTTTCTCTATCCCAGTAGCAATTCCTCTGAGACGATGTCTTAATGTCATAGTTAGCAAAACTTGTATATTTATTTTCTTCAAATAAATTTCACAGCTGGAAGGGCTAAAATTATAATTTTTTTTATTTTTGAAGAGATATGTACAACAATCGGGATATTTCTTGTTTTGGATATTAAAAACCAAGCAAAAGCTTCAAATTCCTTGCATTTCAATAGCTAAAAATATTGCCCAATTCGTGAATCTTGATGAATATTTTTTTTTACTGTAAATTGAAATTCCTTAACACACTGTATTGAGAAAATCGATTATTAATCACACTTAATTTATAATTAAAGAAGGAAAAAAAAACAGTACCAATACAACCCACGAAGGGTTCCAGATTCAGTACTTGGTAAGAACTATACTGTTTCTGAGCCAAAGTGATTTAGCAGTGATCAAGCTAGACCACCAGGTTATTTCTCCCTATTAGGAGTACTAACTTTGTAGAAGATGGGTCATATAGTCGATCCACAGTGGATAACAGAATGAGGAACTTATATACTGAGGTGCCCTACAACTTAATGTATATAAAAATGTGAATATCCAAGGACTGAAGAGGGACCATATCATGTTACAACTCAATCAATAAATCTATCAGAAAATATTTTTTAAAAAGCACAAATTTAGGTAACAAGCTTATTTAGATAATAAACTAAATGAAAAACCAACACAAAATTTCTGTTTTGTTTTTTTAACACATACCAATAAGGTGTGAAATTTGTAAATAACCTAATACTGAGAGGGAAATGTTTCCTACTTGATAGCAACACAAAGAAATCAAAGTTATGAAACTTACAGAAATGAAAAAAAATTAATTTTGGTTATTTTAATAATACAAATATCATGCAAAAATAAAAAAGACATGGAAATGAAAAGATATGAAGTTAATATTAATAAGCAGTAATAGCAAGCAACAATAAACACATAGTAACAGTAAGGTTAAAATTATATTATAACATGGTTAGGAAAATGATGACAAGTAAATTATTTCTATAATTTATTTTATTGTTATATGATATAATTTTGTTTTAAAATATTTTATTTGAAAAGAAAAGATATGACCAGGGTCTCACACCTCTCCGTGGTGGTGCCTTAACCAACTCAGCCATCCTGATTCGCTTCTCGGTCAGTCATATCCCTTCTTTCCACTGATCCTATATCTCCGTGTTCTCGCAATTTGCGATGTATACACGGGCTGGTGGGAGACCTGGGTTCGAGTCCCAGTCCTGGTCATATCTTTTCTTTTCAAATAAAATATTTAATAAATTATTTCTAGTTAGGATACTACATCAGTTTTTTTCCCAAACATGCAGGATCAGAAAAGGTTTAGAGACAACCTGTACATTAGATTAAAAAAGTTGCTGAACCTCTAAAGGTGCCCACTGACAAACACTCATCAACATACTTTAATTGTTATTAAATATATTTAGTTTATTTCTGCAACCTTCATCAACAATCATTAATCTTTTGATTGGAGTCATATATTTGTCAATTAATTTTTACTTTTCAATGGAAAGACCATTGGTACCTTCACTTCTTGAAATCTTTAGATGGGAAAATAAAAAAATATGAATATCTACTAGTTATTTACATTTTTAAAATGAATGCCTTCTTGATATAATATATCTCATTATTATACTATATATCTGCTAATATGATATTAGAGATTTTTTAATATAAATTCTTCTTACACTTTTAATTTATTTCATTTTATAGTTTAAATACTTATAATTTATTTTATATTACTTTTTATTAATAGTTACAATTTTTAAATATTTTTTTTAAGAGAAAAGATTTTTTCCAGGGCCGGGATTCGAACCCGGGTCTCCCACGTCTACGTTGTGGTGCTCTAACCAACTGAGCTAATCTTGCCCGTAACACGGCCAGACAAATCCATTCTCTTCACCGATCCACCGAGTCAGGCCAACGAGTACCTGACTTCATACAGACTCGGGACCCTCGTTTAATGTCCCTTCCAAAGGATAGCATAACCAAGGATTTTTTGCTCCCTTTCAAAAATCTAGGCTCAACCGCCGGCCTATGAAACAGCGATCAGCTTAGAGCTTAGTAGGTTGTTGTACTAACCACTAAACCACAGATCGCTATGAAATTTTTATTGAATACAATACCTTTTATCCTGTTAAAATAAAACTAAAGTCTCATATTGAGGCTTTTATTGCTGGTTCTATAAATTTTGCAGTGTTTTTACTGAAATTAGGGTTTTGTGGTGTAGCTTTTGTTATAGAATTTCTTTGTTATCGATAACGCGGCATGGTTATATTTAGGTTGGTTTAATTTTAAAAAATTCTAACATTACTCTTAAATCTGTTTTGGTTATCTTTTATATTAGTATTTTCATTATCAAGGCCTTATATATTCCCCTTAAGAATAAGTAAAATCCCTCATCATTAATCTTTAATAACTATTTATAAATCATTTGTAAACAGTAAATATAATATGAAATAAATATTAAATACTAATCTATACTGAAATGCCTTCTACTATGACATACAATATACAGGTTATCCTAATAACTTTAGCAAACCTACTATGTTGGGGTAATAAAACTGAAATTTAACATGTTATTTTAGTACACAACAGTTCTGCCTACAGTTGCTAATAATTGTTAACCATTCATATAAAAAGTAAGCCACCATATAAAAGTAAGCCATTCATATGAAAATATTCAGCTTACCTGAGAGGGAGATTGCGAAGGCGGTGGTCTGGAAGTGACAAATACGTATTTCTGCGTACTGTTGCTCTGGGAAACTTGATTTTGGAGTTGCGGTCTCGGCACACTTCCCACAACGATTGTACGGGTTGCATTGTTCTGAGAAAGCAACAAATCAGCTCCACCTGTAATAAAGTCAAAATTATAATAACAATTCTATACTACACTGTAGCAATCAAACTAAATAATTTGTATTTTAAAGAGAAAAGATATGCCCCCGGCCAGGTGACCCTGGTGGCTCAAATGGTTAGTGCACTGTCACGGAGAGACAGAGGATCCGGGTTCAAATCCGGGCCGGGGGCATATCTTTTCTCTTTAAAATAAAAATATTTAAAAATCAAAACAGTTGACCAATAATTATAAAAAATTATAAATAGTAATATGATTTAAGTCAACAAGATCCTAAAATTAAAAGTAATGTTCAAAGAACATTCGTTCTCGTGTATAGATCGTAAAAAATTGCAAGAACATGGGGATATGGGATCGGATATGAGAAAAGATTTGTCCCGTGCCGGCAGGCGATCTGGTGGCTCAAATGATAGTGCTGTCACGGAGAGACAGAGGATCCGGGTTCGAATCCCAGCCGGGGATATATCTTTTCTCTTTAAAATAGAAATGTTTAAAAATCAAAACAGTTGACCAAATATTATAAAAAATTATAAATAATTTGTAAGCTTTGTGGCTATGTAAAACATTATTATCTTTTCTAAGAGTTTGATCTACGTGAAGGTTTTTATGAGATTAAAAATCTAATATTAAGAAGTTAAATATGATGAATTCTTCAAAACCGATAAAGATACAAAAAACTAAACTTCATAACAAGTTTGTAGTAAAAGGCATGAGTAAGGGTAATGATTTATTAAAACCACAATCAGCTGCTATTTTGAGACTAAATAACCAATTGACAGAATAAAAAAATACAAAATGAAAGGGCTAACCAACGATGTATGCATCCGTCTTACAAACTCTTTCTCTTCTTCTTTTTTTTGATATTTTAACTGGCAAATCAGGTGTCCTCAGTTAATAAAAACAGTAGCAATGGATTATAGTTTAAAATAATTTTAAGGCTCAGTTCTGAGCAACCCTTACCTTAGCGTCCTAATAGCACCAAGTTATGAATTATCAAAGATTTAGAAAAAGAAAAATAATTACTTGACTGAATAATGGTTGGCTGATTAATGGATATATTCCCTGATGATGACTGTGCCGATGTGAGACGTGCCTTGATGACAGCTTGGTGCAGAGCTGGACCCAGGCTCCCAAACTCCGCCCTATACTCCTCAACCACGTCTGGGCCGGGCCTCAAGCTCTTCAAAACTGGATGTACTACTTTCTATTAAAAAAAAAAAAAAAAAAACCTTCATTAGCATATGGTAACAATAGGCTGTTATATACAGAAGGTATTGAGTAAAATATTGAATCAGAGAAGAAAATAATATATAGAAAAAATATATATCTTATGAAAGTAATAGCCAATTAAAAAAAGAAAGAATGAATAATTTAATGACTGGTGCACACATCACAAGGCAATAAAGATGAAGTTAGATTTAATGCGCATTATAAATAAATGATTATCATTTACTCACTTACAAGTATTAAATGTTTAATGTGACCGACTGCAATTTTATCACTGCTACTCGTACAGCTTTCTATTCGGTCTCCTATCAATTTTAACTTTGGCAAAATAAAAACCTTAACCACTTCTCCACCAAGTTCAGAGAGCCCTGTAACAGCAATTTTACTTTAAAATGTCATTTGAATAATTAATTGTTCGTTACTAAACTAAACTCGCTTGGTTACCCCTAATCGGTAACTTTTGGATAAAAATTGCAAGACTGAATGGAAAAGGCTTACCTTCAAGGGCACCGTATAATGAGGACAAGGGGGTTTTTTCATTGTTGATAGCTGACGCAAACATACGTGTGACTCGTGTTTGAATATTGTTAGTGGATGTGTTAAAATTTTTACAGATCTGAGCCATTAGCCTTGCAGCAAAATCTCTGAGGGCCCAATGGTTGTCTAGCTCCGGCCTCATACACAGCTGTCGACTTACTATACAAGTGCTCACAGAAGGTATTAATTCGTGAAGCTGAAAAAGAACAATAATGAACAGTTATTTACTCCAAGTTATCAATTCGTGTATATATGATCTATAATCCCAAGAATTGTTTTTATAAAAGAGTTTGATTCAAACATATTTTGACTCCAGCAGCGATTAACTTTTTGTAAATCACAATATAATAATCGTTACTTCTAAAGCGTCTTTAAATGACATAATATTTCTTTTATAAAAAAGTAAAAAACTTATACCATTACAACCCATGAATGGTCTGAGGTTCAGTACATGGTAGAGACTACTGTTTCTTGGACAACGGTTTTGCAGGGAGGTGATTCGTCCAAGCTCACTTGTACTAAGTTGGTTTAATGTTCTTTGCTATCTATCTGAGGGTATGGCTGTATTGGTTATCGTTTCGGAATCCCCCATGTTTCAGAAAAGAAAGGAGATTTAAATGTAATTACATTAAATATCTTTAGATTTTACCATAATTTAAAATTACCCTCAAACATGAAATATTTGTCTAAAAAAGTAGAACAAACAAAGCACAGAACTCCAAAGATGGACTACCTAGACAACACATGGGCAGAATCCATATTGCTAATAATTTCATCTCAGATTTTAACTAAACATTTTCTCTTCACCTAAGAAATATTTTTGGTCACCAATATTTAGATATAAAGGAAAACATTACAAGCCCCAAGAAAATAAAGTAGTTTTAAAAATAACAATTAGAGGGCACATCTTAGGCAGCCTGAAAAGTTAAGTGAGATATCTGTGTTAAAAGTTAAGTGTGGCTATCTGTGTGAATATATAGCAGAGAATATTCTAAATAGGAACCGATAGCCATGAATCATTATTGAAATAAGATTAGTAAAAATTATTAGTAATTAATTACTTACATATTTTTCTAAAAATAATGAAGGATTGTCAAGTAGAGCCTTGACCATTCTCATGAGGTATATGAGAAGTGCTAGGTTATGCTGCACCACGTTCACTTTTACACCTTCAGCGATGAACGTGCACATTCGAGGAAGCATTTCATGGAGACCAGGATCGGATGCCAAACTTTGAAGAGCTTCCTGAAAAAAAATTTATTTGTTTTGAGAATTTCTTACATACAGTGCACAATAACTATCATTACTTTAATTTTTATATTTATGTATAAAATATTTACAAATAAATACAAATAATATTTAAATTTTTCGATTCGGAAAACTTTTATTCACCTTACCAGTAATTGTTTTTGTTAATATTTCTTAATCAATATTTTTTGTTGTAAAGTTGAGCCTATAATAAAATAATAATGAATAAGAAGGAAGATAAACTTACAGCCCTGCGAGCTTCGTCGGATCCAACACAAGCTTCAGTTATCTCTTTGTAATACAGTTGCTGTTCCACTGACAATTCATGAGTAGCGAGTTGTTTAACATGAACTGTTTCCACATTCCGCAACTTGTGGAATTTACTGAAATATCGTAAAACATATAAGAGACAAATAAGGGTAAATAATTTTAGGAATGACTTTTAAGAATGACTAAAGAGCACAGACACTAAAAAAAAGATTCCATACTTTAGTAACTTCCAACTTATACCTTTGACATAAAAACTAATTATTATTTTTATATTATAAAAGTTTACCCAGAAGATGGTTTTCCAGAGACATCAACTTTCTCCTTAGATGTCTTGTTCAATTTACTAAGAGGGTCAATAGCCTCTAATTTTTGAAGATCTTTGGAAACCGGTGGAGGATTTTCAGGAATAGTCGGCTGTACTCCATCGATACACAACCAGTGAGCTGAAAATTTGTTTATGATTGATTAATAAATAGAAAATTACTTTTATTTTATAGCCCAAATTAATCTAAATGAAAATAAATTATAGAATGTCAACGTCTATACAGAATCCAATAATACAGTTGGCTACAAATTCTTATAGTTCTATACATGCAATAAATAAATAGGATTAAAATAAAAAAATACAATTGAGGAGGTGAGTTGCAAAACTCGTTTGTTCCACAAGAACACGTTTTTCAGGAAACTCAAAAAACTTACCTAGTCTCGTAGAGTGGCCAGATAAAAAATTTTTTTTTTGCTTTCGAAAGGTACAGCTTCCCTGTGGAAGTGAGCTTAGAATGAAAAAAATTAGTGATTTAATGATAACAAAAAAAAAGTAACTAAGCATGAAATGAGAAAGTTTTTTCAAAAAAATGGAACGAACGAGTTTTGCACCTCACCTACTCAATTGAATCTTTTAATAGCACATCATTTTGTTTCAATATTGCTTTTGAATTGAAGCAATGAAGAAATTTAATATACATTTTTAGGTATTGATAAGATATAACTAAATCTGAGAGAATAATACTAGCCTAATTAGATCTAATGGTTCAGTAAGAGTAAGTTAGACTAAAGATGACTGATGACTCCTGAGAAAGTTTAGATATTTTAAGTAATTAAATTATTTTATAAGCAATGACTGAAATTTTCAGGTGTCATCTTAGCAACCTAAACTCTGGGCTGGTTGAATTGATAGAATAGGTTGGTAGAATACACTATTTTTAACTTTTTAGTAACTAATTTTACTTGCTAATAAAATAAACATCAAAATAAAAATTATGACAATAGTTGTATTGATGGATGAATTGACTAGAACATCACTTTTAAATGAGTCCAAAATGAAAGAAAAATAGTGATCGATAGTGATTAAAATTTGTTAATAAAGGATCACAGAGTGAAAGCTATTAATTTCATTGTTTTTTCAGAGAAATTCCTTTACCAAACACTACTTGCATGAGCCTTATTTTTTCATAATTTTGTTTTAAAATATTTTTTTCCTTGTTCCATAAAAATTTCACTTGATTGATCCAGTATAAATGCATCTTCAACATGCAGAAACTCAACTGTTTTCAAATGCTATTCCATATTTAAGACAATGAAATTCCATCTTCTTGTCAATTGTTGTAGATAATTTGAAGTTGCATAAATAAAATTACAAAATGAACTATTTTAATATTGAAAAGTAAAAAGAGACCTAACATAAATGTCAAGACCGTGGAAAAATCCCAACGAAAAGCCCTTGAGTCTCCAAAACTAAGCCTTAAGCCTTGAAGGTGGTGGTATGTTTCTTGGGTGCATTATTCATGTTGTGTTTTGCTGTTATTCTCTTTCTACCCTGAGGATGCCTTAATGGGGGAAATATTGGATAACAGATAATTTCAATTTCTGTTTTAGTTTTGGAGACTTTAAGGGCTTTTCGTTGGAATTTATCCACGGGCTTGACATGAACTATTTTAATTATTTGACCCATAATTAGAATTGCAATCCAGCACTGCCACAACCTGACAACACCGCTTCCCTAGCCTCAGCCAAGAATAAGATCGAAACAATAATTGGAAGGTATACAAGGAACCTACTATACAACGCTAGCAGAGGGAAAAAATAGGAGTGCCTTACACATGACCAGCTCCCCTGAGATCTTCCGGGAGGCGAAGCTGTCGCGAGGTTCAGACTTATCACAGGCTTTGATTACCCTCAGGCACATCTGCATAGAATGGGTATCACAGATCCTGATAACTGTCCCGTATGTCTTTCTGGTGTAATAGAGGGTGCACACTGCAGAGGTCTTGAAGATATTCCATACAATGATGAAAATGAATGTTTTTATTGGGAGGCTCGTAGGTGTATAGCAGAAATGCCACGTGCTGGCATTAGATAAACAAAAAAAAGAATTGCAATCGCTCATCAAGTATTTGATTCCTTCTTCTTTATCTTCCTCCTAAGTGCCTCTCAGTGTGTTGAGGTGTATTTGATTCCTGCTAAATAAAATCACACTAACTGATACATTTTGCCCAACATTGTCACTTCACTTGTACTATAGGCCTAGAGAACAGATTTATCACTTGTGGAATGTTAAATATAACACACTATATTCACTAAAGGCAAAGGAAAGAGCACTAGTTATGTCTAGGATACTAATGTCTTGAATTTGTAAAGATTCACGGGACACACAGCACATCTGTCTGAGCATTCAGAATTAATAAATTTCTAGACACGCCATAATATCTACTGGATGTGAATAGATTATAGAGAAAATTCACTCTAATTTCTTTGAATATCGAATAAACTGACACAAGACTTCAAAAACCTAAATATACATCTTAATCTTAAAAAATGATCAACAGAATACTTTGGAATTCACATTTTCAATTGTTTTACACAACAAACTCTAAACTAAGAGATATAATAATAACTGTTAAGCATAATATATACCATAATGAAAAATTGAGACACTATTGATGATTACTAGCAAAACAATTCAAAGTGAAAACTTATTTAAATGGCAATGAAATATTGAAAATTCAAGATCATAATTATCAATAACATAGCCTTACAGAAAAAAAAAAAAAATTCAACTAAATAATAAACAGTTGTAGAATGATAATCAAAATAAAAACTTATCAAATATAACAAGATTGAAACCTTCCTTTAGTTATGATATTGTTTGAACCTATTATGTGATTAATTCATACTAAGTAGAAAAATGGTATAATATAAAACTTAACAATTTTTAAGAAATATCAGTGTCCCTTCAGCAACTCAAATTAAGAAACAATACAATCAATAATAATTGTAAGTATATAATTATTATTAAGTACATAAGTATATAATTATTATAAATTGTAAGTTTTACAAGATTTCATTATATACAGTTAATGATGACCAATGTTTAACTTATAAGTGAATATTCTTTTGGAAAGAAAAAAAAACAGATTTGGTTTAATAAGTTACCCAAGTAAATAAATTTAAAATCTAATATTAATACTACGAGATTAAAACATAAAATTATATGTAACAAAGGATAATAGCAACAAACAAAAACAAATACAGTTTGAACTAACCTCTAACTGAAACATCTAGGGGTAACTTTGCATTTGCTGAAGAAATAATTTCATTTAGGTCAAGTTCTTTCTCTTCATTAAAATAAAGTTCACGACCACCACCAGAAGCGAATCTGAATGGAATATGGTCATTTGTCGAAAATCCATAAAGTGGCTAGAAGAAAAATTAATGATTAAAAACTATCTTTGTTTATATAAACTGCATAAAAACACATAATGAACAACATGAATATAAGAATTATTACCTCAATATTCTTTATTTTCAAGGCATGATCTATATCAGAAGCAGTCAGCTTTTGCCTCTTGGCATGGTGCATGAATTTAGCGGCATCCTGAAATTTCTTCCCTTTATAAAAAAACTATTACACTTCAACACATATTATTCCATTTAAATTAAACTGAAACACCAACTATTTAGAGCATTTCATACCTGAACTATGAGCTTCAATCTGTATGAGATGTCATCCGCCAATTCTTTAGCTGGTTCATCTGTCAAATTACTTATTCCTATACTTTCTGCAATAACTTTTATAGATTCTAAGGGTATGGATGTATTGGTTATCGTTTCGGAATCCCCCATGTTTCAGAAAAGGAAGGAGATTTAAACGTAATTACATTAAAGATCTTGGTATTTTATCATAATTTAAAATTACGCTCAAAACATGAAATATTTTTCTAAAAATGTAAAAGAAACAAAGCACAAAACTCGGAAGATGCACTACCTAGGCAACACACGGGCGGAATCCATATTCCTTCGGTGAACCAACCGCAACTAAGCTTTGCTACTCAATATAGAGTGCGTTGGCATCGTCGAGGCTAAAAAAAAAATTAAATTTAAGCAGTTTTTAGTTTTTTTCCATTGAAGCTTACAAAAGTACTCATATCTTATAAATATTTCTAATAAGATCAAAATTTAAATTAATAAAAATTACAACTTTCTAATAATCATTTTATTGAAGTAGGACAGCTGTTGTATGGATGTAGGTAGCGTACGCTCGTTTTCATGCCATAGTCGATAGTAAGGCACTATCGCTAGTTCTATTATTATTTTTGAAAAACAATTGATAGAATGTAATAGTTCTTGAAACTGACTTCGTGAGAGAGGGGTGATAATTAATCTAATTAAAGCTTAATTTTTACTTATCCTAATTATTTGATATTCTTTATCACAGTATTTTTTAAAGTGAAAACTTCTTTAGCCACGTTTAGAAATTTTTTTTTATAATTAAAAATGTGAGATACATTCCAGACAATCGCACGGCTACAAAGAATAAATTAACAAACAATGAGAAATATTTATAATATTAATAAACCCGAAGGTTCGATTCCGAAACAACCTGTTTCTGTTTAGAAAGCTCTGTCCAATATTTAACTTCTTAACACAAATCGCCTCCCACTCACGTCTCGATAATTTAAATCGTCTTAAAATTTGTCGTTTTTAATATTTGTTCCCTATTAAGAATAATAACTATAAAATTCCGTTTCAATCTTCACGACACTACCAAATCAATTATAATAATCAGGTGTATGTTCTGGACCCTGTACTAAATGCAATACCTTATTTTTATATACCTCAAGACGTTCATTCTTCATTATTAACGGTCAGTTTCACACCCATAAAGAACGGCAGGGAGGCTGATAGCTTTTTTAATAAAAATATTCAAGTACGAAAGGAACTAGATAAGTAATAGCATTACCTAAAGAGCATTTTCTGCTTTTACTATACTTCCTATTTGTTTTTTGTTTGTGTTTTTCTACTTTGTTTGTTTGTTCATTTAACGTCACTTTATGCTGCTATGGCTAATCGGACGACGCTACAGTAGGAGCTCTAAATTTTGCCTATCCATGTTTAATTAGGATAGGGATTTTTAACGAGTACCTGACATCGTATAGGCTCGGGACCCCGGTTTAACGTCCCTTCCGAAGGACGGCGTAACTAAGGATTTTTTACTCCTTTAAAAAAATCCTAGGGCCACCTGCCGGGCTACGAACCCGCGATCTAAATTGAGTGCGATGGCCGGGAAGTGTTTTCCTAGTTATCATGGTGCATAAATACTTAAACTTCCTCCACCTGTTCAAACTAATTCGCACCTATATCAATATTACCAAAATCATCTCCGTTAATGCTACTACAATATATTTCGTCCTATCCAATTTTTTTGCACTTAATGTTTTAGTTCAATTTAGTACAAAATGCATAATAAGCTACAAATTTATATACCATATTAATATCTTGTAATTATTATATGTATAATAATAATGTATAGAATAATAATAACAATATTTGTAATTATTCTCATTAAACGCTGAGAAATATTGAAATATCGTTTTCCCTTTTATAAAATTTCTTAAAACATATTTCTTTAGATCTGTTGAGAATATTTTTTATGGATGTTATAAGAGATTAAATCTCCAGTAAGATAGATATTAACCCATTAGTAGTAATCTTCATAGAAAATGTAGTTCTCAACATTTTACCTTGACAAATAATAATTAGAATGGGAATGAATTCGAAACATACAAAAACAAAACTTTTAGTTTCTAAAATTCTGGAAAAATTTACCCAGTCAACGTTTCGCCGATTCATGTATCATCAGGGCATGTAGCGAATCAAATCCACATCAATGAAGACCAAACTCTTGTTTTTTGTTTAACGTCTTGTAGCGAAATAGCTGTTTCAAATTGATGAGTCTGTTTGGTCTGTTGGTGTGAGGTGTGCTGCATCTGATATTCATCTTTTTTTAATATATTTTTAATTTTATTTATTTTATCTTATTTTTTAGAACATGGCGTCTAAAATAATGAAACGAGGGAAGCCTTCGAAGTTACTAATAACAAATTATTTGGAACCTAAAGGGGAAGAACGGAAAAAAAAATATTCAGATCGTTTCATGAAAGAATACATCGCAAAGTCTATTCGGGAAACGAGATATTTTGAAACAATTCAAAATATGGCTTTGCAAGGCAAGCAAGTTGCACTAAGTTTGAGCAGCAGAAGCTATGACGAACTTTTTAAAAAATTGGTAGAATCTTGTCGCGGTTATTTTACAGAAGAGTATGGAAAGACTGAAGAAGATTACAACTTATACGTCGAAAACTGCACACGATTGTAAGTTATACGGAACTTGAGTTGTTGTTTTTTTTGGAAAGAATATATAGAAGATAAAGGGGGAGGGCTGTATAAAATAAAAACTAAATAAAAAACCTGTACTTCTAAAAGCCATGAAGGGTCTTTGGTCCGGTTGTTGAGACTATACTGTTTCTACAACGGTTGTGCAGAGAGGTACTTAACCGAAATCACGCCCCAACGGGGGGGGGGGGGGGGGTCCACGCTCCCACTCCAAGGGGAGTTAGGGTACTCAGTTTATAGGTGGTGGGCCGGCCCCAGGATTACATATTAGCTTTAGCTATTATATATTATGGAGAACGGAGATAGCTGGGGGTGCAGTAAAAAAAAGCAGCGAATAAGTAAATATGATATTTAATATAAGTCTTTTACTTATTTGGGTGTTTTTTTGACTGCACCCCCCAACTATCTCCGTTCTCCATTGCCTCCAGAAAAAATATTGCCTCCAGGGAGGTTTCATGGATGATACTGCCCAATCCATTTGTCGCATATTTTGTATAACAAAACCATGCATGGCTGTCTAGTCCTCTTTTATAGATCTACAAAAAAGTCCGAGATAGCATATATCAATCTTTTAAGGGCAGCTTACTATACCTATTTACGTTCCTTAAAATTACCTACATTGGGGTATCTGGAAAGCTATTAAGAAGAGTACTGTATTAATCCTTATCTAATTATATACTTTAGTTATCTTAAGCATTTCATGGGCATTATTAGAATATTTTATACCAAATAATTTAAATGAGTATCTTTAGGCCCATGAAAAGAAATATTTTGTTTGTTTTTTATATTTGTAATAGCAACGTAATAAAAGTAGACAGACAAAACATGTAGGCATAATATATCTTACTACCCGTGCAAAGCTGTGGCGGGTCGCTAATTTAAATATATATATAAGTTTATAAGAAAAGATATTTTTAATTTTTTCTCCACTAATTTAGTTATGAATCGCCTGAACTCGATCAAGATCTTTTAGTTGTCGATAGTATGAAACTGTTTGCATCTGAGAAGGAAAAAAAGAATCTCAGCAAGTTGTCGGTGAGTGAAACATTTTTTAAACATTATTTCATTCTGTAAGATTATTAGTAGATATGGGATTAAGCAAATAAATTTTAATGTTAGCTACGAGTGCTGGGCTGTGTAGCTCAGTATATATCCAGCCCCACTACAATAAGAGTCGAATTTTGTTAACTGTATCGAGGTAAACGGGGTCGTGATAATCTCGGAATTTCGGCTTGAAATGGAGTTGTAATATAAGCAATTACTCATTTTCAAGCCAAAGCATGGCTTAACTACTTATTGTAGTAAATATAATGAGCTGGCTTGATATGCTGTATCTCTCGGGTTCTAGGTCGACAAATGTAAGTAAATTATTTATTCTTTAAAAGATATAGATCGACTCTGTTTAACCTTCAGGCCCTCTCCGTCAGGGCTCACCCAGCCTCTGGAAACAGTTTGATTAATTTTATTTTATTCGGAGATTTAAACCATTTTGAAAATTATTATTTATATTATCTTCCTAGTTCCGTATAATAACTATATCCGTATAATAACTATTTCGACATAATTGTGGTATATAGGATAACCGCAATGGTATCTTCATATACTTAATAGTATGTCATTTTCCAAACGGATTTAGCTTCCATGTTCAAAAAAGCCTGTATAAAACAGGCTCGTACAAGATCTTAAAAGAGAGATGGATAAGCGAAGGATCACTTTTTATTGCCAGCAATCTACTTGTCCTGGATTCCCTCATTGATATATATATATATATATATATATATCATTAAAAACAAATTAAATAATATAAGTAATCATGTAATAATAATATAATTAAAAAATTTTCATCTTTGATTTCAGCGATCCATGAAAAAGAGCGGAATTTCAATTTTTTCCAAGCACAAATGTAAGATAATATTCTATAGTCATCTATTTATTTAATCCTATTTATTTAATATATATATATATATATATATATATATATATATATATATATATATATATATATATATATATACATTTATAAGTCAAGACAAGACGATGATCGCATAGTCGCTAATATCAAGCTGGCATTGTTAACAGCTGTTATCTATCAGAGTCTAGAGGTTCAAGATAGCAATAAAGTCAGTGTTTAACCAGAGTTAATGCGTGTTGTTATTCTCCCGAATTTCTCTTTTTTTTATGTTTTGAGTACCGAAGCTCATAAGTGGTGGCGAAACCTGGGAACGTGTTAGCAGTTCGTAGTGAGCATTTTTTTTTCAAAAACACGAAAAAAAACAGCTCGTATTTTTTTTTCATTGCATTTTAATTTTTCTTTCTTCTTTCTTGTCTATTCTTTAAGTTTTTATATCAACAAGTGTCAGCATGAATGAACAGGATCAAAGTATTCTCAGGCCGGCAACATTAACTTTGGAGCCACCACAGCCGGAACAAGCGAACCCTCAGTTCCCGCCGTATCCATCGACTACTCTAGCAATGGCGCGGGCGCACATAGCCGCACAGGAGGCAAACTGAATAGCGCAAGAGACGAATGCGCTAGAAAGAATGAAATTGAAGAAGGCTAAGACATTAGGAGGGTGATCTCTGACCTAGAGAGGTTCAACGGAGATGTAGGCGAGCTCAACCACTCCATCAAAGGTGGAGATGGAATCATGGGCAGTACACAATCCCAGGTGGCGGCTGATCTTTTGGAGTGAACAGACGGGAGAAGGTTACGAATGGTGCTAGCACGTCGGGTCAGGAGGAGTGTGTTAAACCTCATCAAAGTCGATGAAGATACCTCATGGCAGGTGATTTAGGAGAGGCTGACAAAATCCTATGGAGGGGAGCTATTGGCCCCAGAGGAGTACATGCTACAGATGTTTAGAGGGATGTGCGGTGCGTCGGTGCAATCATCCAGGGCAAGGATTGGAGGACGGGCATAAGGGAGGAATACGCGGATATTTTTTTTCGCGAGGGGAATCCACTGAGCGTGACGGGGGAGACTTTTCACAAAATTCATTTGAATTCAGAGAAGAGTACGCATGTGAAGGAACGGAGGTACCCACAGGCGTTATGGGCGGAGATCGCGGAGCTAAAACGGCAAGGAATTATCGTTGATAGCACATCGCCCTTTAACAGTCCTCTATGGGCGGTCAAGAAGAAATCTGTTGAAGGGGATACTAGGGAGCCCTTTAGGGTGGTAATGGGTTTCCAACAACTCAACGACAATACGCTGTATGAGAAATACCCTATTCCCAGACTAGAGGACATTTTGGACAGATTGAGAGAGACGCCAGATGCGGAAGGAGAAAGAGAAACAGACCGCCGGGACAACGGGGAATCTCCCGACCAGGAGGAATCACAAGACGAGAGATTGACAGAGATGGAGATGGTGGATGAAGTAATAAACGATACGGCAGATACTATGGAAGACAAGACCACGGGGTTACTGAAAACAGAATTTTCGATACGAGAGGCATAATATTGTTATTATCTGGTCCCAACCCGAAGTTAAGGAAGAACAGATATGCCAAGTACTGAAAGACGCTTCCAAGGTAGATAGATGCCCTGGTTCGAACACTTCCCTTTCTTCCTCATCGCAGGCACTCGCATCTACCATCTCCTGAGCGCATTCTACAAATGTCTTGTCGTGGCCAGTCATTATCCTGACCATCCCTCTTTCCGGTATCTCTGGCCAGTTGCACTGTAAGGATTGTTGTCATGAATAACATTCAGGCTTCAACTGCGCTGGTTTCCATCACTTCCCGCAGTTTTTCTTTTATTTTATTCAATCTCGCGAGAAGTCCAGCTGCGTATTGGTCGTTAGTCTGACCCGTCCTCTTCATGTTCTCCCCTGGGGCCCACCGCCCCCCTCCGTAGGCTTTTTTCAATCTTTAATAATCTGCCTTGAGGTATCTTCATTGGATCAGGTTTAGGATATTCCTGACCCGACGTGCTAGTGGCACTCGTAACCTTCTCGCGTCTGTTCCCTCCAAAAGATCAGCCACCACCTGGGCTTATATACTGACCATGATTCTATCCCCACCTTTGATGAAGTGGTTGAGCTCGCCTACATCTTCATTGAACTTCTCCAGGTCCGAGATCTCCCTCCTAATGTCTTGCGCGTTAGCCTTCATCAATTTCATTCTTTCTAGCGCATTCGTCTCTTGCACTATTCGGTTTGCCTCTTGTGCGGCTATGTCCACCCGCGCCATTGCTAGAGTAGTCAATGGATACGGCGGGAACTCAGGGTTCGCTTGTTCCGGTTGTGATGGTTCTAACGTTAATGTTGCCGGCCTGAGAATGCTTTGCCCTTGTTCATTCATGCAGGCACTTGTTGATAAAAAATTAAAGAATAAAGAAAAAAGGAAAATTAAACTGCAATGAAAAAAAAGTACGAACGGTTTTGTTTTCGTGTTCTTGAAAAAAAAAAAATCCTCACTATAAACTGCTAACAAGTTCCCGGGTTTCGGCACCACTTACGAACTTCGGCACGCGAACCATAAAAAAATGAGGAATTTAGGAGAATAACTACAGGTATGATGCCTGTTTAAACACTGCTTTATTTAGATTCCAATCCTCTATTTATATTATGTACAATGTTTACATTCACCGGTTAGGATTAGTGTCAATACTGGTATATGTCCTATCTTAACTTTCAGTACATTATCCCTTGGATTGCTTCACAGTCCTGGTCCTTATAGACACCACCAGGACTCTGGTGGACCGGTTTGTTCGTACCTAGAGTGTCTCTTATATCTTGAAGCAATTGCTGTTGTAGGCATGGCGTATTGCTATGTCCACAATTCAGCTGGTTTAGACCAATGAGTTTAAAGAACATTTTGTGAGACTTTTTTGGGTCTTTAAGGATAAAAATCATAGCATCTATACATATTATAAAACAAAGTGTTCGGCCGTTTGCGATAAACTCAATAACTACTGCACGGATTTTCATGCGGTTTTCACCAATAGATAGAGTGATTTACCAGGAAGGTTTAGGTATATAATTTGTCGAGGTTTTGTGTAAATGTGTTGGAATATCGATGGGTTTCACCGAAGACGCTGCTAGCCTAATCCCGTGCAATTATCTAACGTGCAAGATAGTAAATTCGTATATAAAAAAATATTTGGTGTTTTTTTACTTTTATAATAGCAGTATCCTCACTCCTAAATGTATATGTTTACACACACTCGTGTCTGTGCATATATATAATTTTTCCTTATGGCTCTCGATATTCAGTCAATTAATTTAAATTCCTTTTGGCGACGTTTCGAGACTGAGTTGGTCTCATAATCATGCCCTAACAGTGAAAAAATGAGCTTTTAGTGAATTATTATAACACACTAGTCTAAATATAAAATTGATAGAGCAACTCAATTATTTTAACACTAAAATTAAGTATTATTAAGGTCATTAAATAAATTTGTATCTTACAACTGGTATTTACTTAGCTATTAAAATTATTTAAATAAATACATTTCATTACTCCACTACCAATCTTACAATGATTTTCTATTTGTTTCAGCAAAGGACCAAAGCAAAACTAGACTGAGGCAGGTAATATGTTTGTTATATTTATAAGTTTGGTGTATGTGTTTTATATATTTTAATAAATTACCTGTATTAAGAATAATTTTTATCAATGTAAGGATTGTTACTCCTATCGTTTCCATTAAAAATATTTCTCTTAGAAATAAAAATCCACTCATGCATCAACTCGTTCTTTAGACAGGATCAACGTTGAGAAGGACTAAATCTTTCTCTCGAAGGACGAAGAAGACAAAAAGAGGTGATGGTCTCGGAGCGATGCTTGAACGAAGCGTTAGTGATTTAGATTCGAGTGAAGAGGAACTAAAGGCTGAGCCTTCCAAAGAGTTATCTAAGTCGGGTAACAAATAATAAATATAATAATAATCTTAGATATAATGGTAATAACTAATTTACGTTATAATTTTCAGTAAATCCTTTTGTTTACAAGCTCTCCGATCCAGAAATGATAAAACAAGGGATCACGATAAACTACCAGCCGCCTGTGAGGCTCGTCACGTTTGCCGCTCACCCTACCTCTCACCAATCGTTTTGGTACTTACTGTCGGTACTTGTGTCTTAACGCAGCCCTGGTTACTTTTCCCTGCTTGTTCGCATGCGCGAGCAGTTACATTTTGTAACGGTCACATTTCTAACAGCTGATTTGTTCTATGTTTCATCTTGCTTACTGTGTTTTGATTATTGCTGATTTATTGTTTGTTCTTTGTTCGTTATTTGTTCTTTATTCTTTGTTATAGATTTTTCGTTGTTATTATTTTAGTTGGTTATTTAATAAGTGTAAAATGATTTGGGATTTGCCTTCAACAGAAGAACAAGCTATACTTTTTTTGCAGGAGCGTAATATTTTACCAAAACAAAGAAAATGTAGCAATTCCCATCAAATTAAATTGTATTGTGGTGAAAGTTTTTTTTTTTAAATGAATCATATTTATGCAAGTTCGTATGGCGACAGCATCAGTCAAAACAAAATACAGACTGTTTTGAATCTATATTGAAGTCTATTTCGACGCATTTTCCACCTAAATGCGATTAAATCTTTATTATTTGTATTTTGTAATTGTTCATTCTTCTTTAATTAATTGTTCATCATATATTACATTTTTCAATTTTTTTTAGATAATTTTTCATTACTCTTATTTCTTAATTCTTATTGTTTGAAATTATTTTTTTGTACATAATTTTTCATTACTTTTATTTCTTAATTGTTCATAATTTATTATTATTATTTTACATTTGTCAATAAATTCTTTTGATTTGTAATTATTCATCATTTTTCAACCCCAATAAATAGAAGGTAACTTTTAGAAATGTAACCGTTACAAAATGTAACTGCTCGCGCATTCGAACAAGCAGGGAAAAGTAACCAGGTCTGCGTTAAGACACAAGTACCTTACTTTCTTATACATCATTTTTTCAATAGTATTGCTTAAGAATTTAAACTAACAATAGCTCACAATGAATAATAGAACAAGCATTTTTAATGATTTCTTGTATGGAAAAAGTATGTAATTGATTTAACGGGATTAGTAAAATTATTGGTAATTATTCCGCAGTTTGTTGCTTCGAGTTGAGTCACAAGTTCTAACTTATCATTCGTTACTCTGTTAATAGTTTCAAAACAGACAAATTGCCATGAGCTTTAATATAGAAAAGAAAATATAATTATGGGTAATAGGTGGATTTAGGTAATCATTTCATCTAGAAATGATTGTTTCGACCAACATATATCATCAATATGTAAAGGAGATAGTTGGGGGGTGCAGTCAATAAGAACACAGAATAAGTGAAGTACTTATATTATGTGCCGACGTTTCGACCTACAGTGTAGGTCATCTTCAGGGCTAACAGAGAAACAAACAGAACAAAAAATGTAAAAAAATATAAAAAATGTACAGTAACAATAATATGGTGACAAGTAATGTAGAAAAATAAAATAGTGGCAGATATGAAGATAGAAGATAACGAATATTAAAAAAAGAGCCAGATTATAATAAAATAATGATATAGACAGATTTAAAAAATTAATGATAATGAAAAGGAATTAAACTAGTGGCAGATATAATAAAATTAAGATAAAGACAAATATAACAAAATTATTGAAATAGTGACAGATATAATTATTGAAATAGTGACAGATATAATAAAATTAAGATAAAGACAGATATAACAAAATTATTGATAATGAAAAGAAAATGAAAATAATGGCAGATATAATAAAGTAAGACAGATTTAATAAAATTAAAGAAAATGAGCAGAAAAGATAAATTATAAATAACGCATATAAAATAAAAAATAGAAAATAAATGTACAGAATGGATAGTACAGTACAAAAAAATAATATAAAGGAAAATCAAAAGGAGGAGTTAAACAAAAGAAACAAAAATGAGGATATTTACATATACAGAAAGGTTGGAATATGAAGAATAAAGAAAAACTAGTAAAATAAAGGTATAAAATGTATGATTTCATCTCATATATCATCAATAGTTCGAAATGACAGTTGAAGCTTGACAATTGGCAGTAGCAACTTACAGATAAAATTACAGCAATCTAAACATGACCCATAATATCATTCTATTTTCCATACTAAAGCAAACGATAGCTAGTATTTTTGGAAAATATTAAAAATGAAAAAGATAAACAGTTAGAACTTTATGTAACGCAACAGTTGAAATACTTTAAGGGTATTTCACATCGTATTTGTGAACGTGCTAGTTGATCCCTTTGCCATTATCATGAAACTACAACAGCAATGACCATGAGGGATTTATTTCGCCGAAACCATTCAAATATATAGTATTTATATGGCTTAAAGATCAATTTTGTATTAAGAAAGAATTAAAGTAAAAAAGGGAGCCATTTTATCGAATGATATAGTTAATATCAAGTGGAAATGGGTACTAATATACTTTGGATACTATCCATAATATCAAATAGTACTAGATGTTGCAGTACCACAGTGACAGAAAACTGTGAACTATAGAACCCCTTTTTTCCACTTCGTAGTAAGAAAAATATTATATATCGTGCTTTTCCAGGTTCCAGACCAGATATGAGCCGATAGTCCATCACTACCCTAACGGACAGGTTTCCTGGATGCACGAGACGTCGGGAGTCGGAGCTGTTTATTACGATAACGGAGAGCCCGCCATTTCATTTATATTTGGGAGGATAGGTAATAAGCAAATAATTACAAATAAGTATAATTTCTTTATATAAAAAAAAGAAAGAAGACAAAATTTATAGTCTCGATAACGTTTTGAAGGTCCGCTGATTATAGTATACTCTAAGAGCGAAAAGATCAGGGATAAAACCATCAAGCAAGTTCCTGTTGCGTTGTTTGATACAAAAGGAAACGGTATTGTTTATGACAAAAAAACTGGCAAGAAAAGGTAACTAATTTATTTTTGTTTTACCTCTATTGCATCGTAAAGGTGATTTTTGTGATAGAGCGTAAAGCTCCTTATTTTAAAGGTTTCTTCTTTTTACTGCTCGCTATGGCTAGATGGTTGACGGATTTGAAAGGAGCTGTGGTTTGGAAAAGAGCTAAGATTGGCGATTTTCTTTTAGCCTCCTTGCTCTAGTATTTTCTGTTTTCCACCGTTTCATCTACAAGAACGTCTTCTTCCAAGATTGAAAGAGGCTGGGACCCCTTCCATTTTCCACTAGTATCCAAAATCTGGTTTCCGCAGGTTGTCGCTTCGAATTGAGTTTCAAGTTTTAACTTTACATTCCTTCTCCTTTTAATATTTTCCAAAAATACTAGTTATCATGAGCTTTAGTATATAAAAGAGAATGTAATTGTAGGAAATTTTTATACTTCGGTAATCATTTCATCTCGAACTGAAAGGAACATTTCAACAAACATGTTCCACCTATACTTCGAAATGTTAGTTGAAATTATTATTTCTTGATGAAATGATTACCGAAATCTTCTCATTACCCGTAATTAATTTATCTTTCCCATACTACAGCTCACGATAACGTGTATTTTTTGAAAATATTAAAAATTAAATGAACAAACAGTTAAAACTTGTTGTAACCCAACTCTAAACGACAACCTGCGGAGCAGATACCCAAAATCTTTTTAGTACAGATCATTATACTGGGTCATTATCTGTGGAAAGGCATTCACGATGATAACACAACGTCCAATTTCCTTCAGCGATGTGTCTCAAAGTATCTAAACTTTTAAATATATTCCGAATTTAATATTTGGCATGGGTTAATAACAAATCCTCTTGACTGGGTCTAGAAACATGTTATGAGCCAACATTACAGGAGCTATTCTTCAATACTTAGCTCCATCACAATTATGTAACCCTAATATTTATACAATCGCCATTATTTGCTCTTTAGACAGTATATATTATATTGTAAAATTTAGTTTATATTTTTTAAAGGTTAATCTACGACCAAGCGCAGGGAATCTATATCGACAGCCCGTCCAAGTACCCTATCCCTTGGAGATGGAAATCCTATGATCGAGTGATGTGCCAAAGAGCGGAACTGAAGTTCATGAAACCGACCGTATTGGACGATTTCGATTATATCAGGGCGAAGAGACCAATGAAGGCCTACGAAAATTTACAGAGGAAGTTGAGGAATAAAGGGACAACTCCAATCACGAGAAAGGCGAGGGCTAAGAAAAAATCGAAAAAGTCCAACTATTTAAGATTCAAGAAGAGATACGGCTCCAAGATGGCTGCTAGTTCTAAATCGGTAAGTAAGCCGAATTTCGGTAAGAAGAGTTTGAGAGATAATTCTATTCTCAGGAATATAGACCTTCCTAAAGTCATCCGCTTTGTCGATGGCGGAATCACGATAAGACCGATCCTGACGCCCTGCTCGGAAATGGATCTCCCAACAAGGAACATAGTCTCCCTCTGCTTAAATTGCAACACCCCTTTGGATTCTACCAGCCGGATACACTCACGGGAGGCCACTTATAGCAGATCTGGTAAATAACACTGTTGAAATAAAATATAATTAATGTAATTTTTTTCTTACCGTTTCCTCATATTTCTCAAAATTCAGAAGTTTCTTTTAATTTGTTTTTCCATTTTCTTCAATCTTTATCCCTCAGACCATGACCATGCATACTTTCCTCAATCCCTTCTATCCATCTTTTCCGTGGTCTTCCTCGCCGTTTGCTCCCTTAATCACTCCAATCGAAAGTTAAATTGGGCAATCTTTCATCCTTCATTTTTCTAAGATGACCATTCCAATCTCTATTTCTCTAAATTTTAGTGGATGTTTTGTTGAGTTTGCATTCGCTCTCTAACTTCGGCATTAGTCTTTCTTTCTAGCCTGGACAACCTAGCTGCTCACCTCCAAGACTCCATCTCAGTAGCAAGTAGCTTTTTCTTAAATTTAATGTATTCTCTGATGTTAAAACTAAAGTAGCTAGTGTAATTTGTAGTTTTTCTTTAGTAATTCGATTTTACTCATCTACAACTAAATTATTAATTTCATTGTTATATTTCCTGATCAATACTGTTATTAAATTTATCAAAAAATCGCATTAAATTTGTTTTAAAATTCCCAAATTGAATTAAGCTTCAACAAACAGGCTTCCAATGAACATTTTACCCCAAAATTTCAGTAAAAAAATCATTAGATGATGAAAATCCCAGAGATGCATCTTTCTTGCTCAATAAATATTGAGGATATACTTACAATCTAATAATAATCCCAATCCTAAATTTGATAACAAAATATTTTTAAAAGTTTACTTCATTATAGCCTACAGTAACTAGTCTACGTGCCACGCTATGGGGAATGATACTCCCCTAGAGCGCTGGCGAATAAGTAATTAAGTCGGATTTTGTCCAGAGAGAGTTAACTGCTTTCAGATAACCGGAATCGTATCATTCTTGTAGTTTTTGAATTTAAATGGAGTTTTAATATATGCAATAACTCATTTTCAAGCCAATACCTTACTTAGCCCCTTTGTCACTACGTAAATAACTCGATTCTGATCACTTACCAGAAAGTCATTTTGGAGAAAATTATAATTAACCACTTATTCACCAGGGCTGTAGGTATATGTATATATATATATATATATATATATATATATATATATATATATATATAAGAGATTATCCTCTTCATGGCTACCTTTCCTATGAAGATTCAGAATTGGGGGTATAGCCTAAAATCAGTTTTCAGGCTTTTAGCTCTTCAAAGAAATTTACCTAGTCTCAAACAAAAAAAGTATAGGCTCTTCGATACTAGAAATAGCATGTGAGGAAGATAAAGAAGAACTCATTATAAATACAGTGCTTATCCTTCTTGACTTTTTGTCTTAAAAGGAAAGCTTTTGATTCCTTGGACCATTCTATCCTTTTCAGTAAACTAAAAGCATTGTCCTTTTCTAATAGTTCTATCCGATGGTTCCAATCTTTGCTCTCTGACAGATCAGGAACCTAATCAACCCCTTTCATCTTTACTCACTTTGTCCTCAAGTGTGGCACAGGGCTCAACCATCTCTCCTCTTCTTTTCAACTGCTATATCAATGATCTTCCTAAATCAGTCCACCACTGTTCCAACCATCTATATGTTGACGACTTCTAAATCTGTTTGTCCTTTCCTCCTTCTGAGCTATTAATTGTGTTCACCAGTATTCAGGAAGACCTAGATAGGATCAGTGCCTGGGCAAAGCTGAACAAACTGAAATTGAACACAATGAAAACTCAGGCCATTGTTTTAGGTTCCAATTCCATCCTTACATCCATCCACACCCTCCCAACATTAATCCTAAACGATCACTCCTTCACGTTCAACTCCTCTCTGAAAAACCTAGGCATTACTATCGACCAAAACCTTTCTTGGAAATCCCACATCGCCCAGATATCCCGACAGCTAACAGTCCCCTGAAGTTATTCCATCGTTCTCGTCATCTCCTTACACAATCTTCCCGTAAGCTTCTCGTATCTTCTCTCCTCTTCCCCCCTTTGACTATTGTAGCGTGGTATATGGAGGCCTTTCTAAAATGCTTGAAGACAGATTTAAGCGAATAATGAATTGACCTCTATGATTTGTGCTTGGTACTTCTACGCGATCACGCGCTTCCCACCTGTATGGTGAGTTAAAGTGGCTCTTCCCTCCCTTCCGAAGGCAATATTTCCTCTGTACATTCTTATACCAATCCGTTTACTCTCAACACCCTTCATATATCTACAGTCTCCTCCAATTCAAATCCTCAGTTCAACATCATAAAACAAGATCTCGCCTTTCCGATCTCTATATACATTCCCTCAGAACCAATGCATTCGAACGTTCCTTTCTCGCTCGTTCCATCACAGTGTGGAACTCAATCTCTCCTAGCATCCGTCATGCTCCCTCACTATCATCATTTAAATCCTTGCTTTTCCAGCATCTCCTAGCTTTCCAAAAAGATGCTATGTAAGTAGGTTAGTCATTTGCTCAGAATGTAATCTATAGAATAATTCATTGTGTTATTTATTTGTTTTAATTTTGTTTTTTAAGATGTACATCTTAACATTCCATATGTTACCGATTTAGCCCATTCCATAATAAACTTAAGACCCATCCAAACCCACTAGTTTCCATCCTTGCATCCAATTCTATCCCAGACAATCCTCCTAGGCGTCTGAAGAGAAGATGGCCTCGGGACCTTCTATTATAGAAATTTTATTAGAGTGCTGGCAGTGGGTAGTGTCTCTACATGTGCTATCATGTATTATTTATTCTTATAGTAATTGTACTAGATGTATATATTACAGATGCACAACTCAATAAAATAATTTAAAAAAAAAAAGATGTACATCATGTAAAGAAATTATTGCTTGTTAGCTCATGCAATTTAACAAAAGTTATGGATTTATCTATTCTCTTTAATTGCTTAATATCTTGTTAAGATTCGCACTGTTTATTTACTTATTATTATTTTTTTATTAATTATTTATTTTTAAATTGCTTTCTGTCACTTTTTACATGCTTTTTGATTTGTATCATTTAGCCGTCTGCTCAGATATATATTATGTTTCTTTTTCTGTTCATATTTGTTATTCTAAAGGGAATTAGTCCCAGAATAAAGTTACTTTTCTATTCTATTCTATACAAGATAAAAATAAATTAAAATAATACTGAGCAAAGATTGAATTATATAATAACAAAGATATAATATACAATATGTAATACTTATTATTTTTTAAATATTTTATTTGAAAAGAAAAGATATGGCCAGGACCGGGACTCGAATCCGGGACCTTCACCTCTCCGTGGTGACGCCTTATCCATCTCGGCTATCCTGGCTTCGCTTCACGGCCAGCCATATCCCCTCTTTTCAATTGATCCTACATCTGCGTGTTCTGGCACTTTGCGATGTATACACGGGGAGAATGTTACTTTAACATTATTTTATTTTGGATCTAGTTCACTTAAAGTCGTTAATATTATTATAATTTACTTTATCTTTATATTATATAATTTTTTTAATATTTTATTTGAAAAGAAAATATATGGCCAGGACCGGGACTCGAACCCGGAACCTTCACCTCTCCGTGGTGACGCCTTATCCATCTCGGTTATCCTGTCTTAGCTTCATGGCCAGCCATATAGAAAAAAGGAGATATGGCCGGCCGTGAAGCGATTCTGATTATTTTAGTTATTTCATACCTTCGAATGAATAATCCACTTTATCTTTATGTCATTTTATTATTTAACATTTCTTTTATTTTCAAAATTTGTTGTTATTTTTTATAAAATTCCTATTAGTTATTCCGTATAAAATTCATTATAACTCTATATGGGTCTAAAATCCTAATCTAATTTTTAAAATTTTTTATTTACTATAATTCTTTTTTAATTTTCAATTTTTCATTTGTTACTTTGTTGGATTTAAAGAGTACCTCTTTGTTAACATATTATTTTAATTTTTTTGTATCTTGTATAACTAGCCCTGAAATGCGGGTCGAAATGTCGGCTTCCAAATAAGCCTAGTTCTCCCAAAATAAGAGAATACTATTGACCTCCAACCGGACCATTTTCTTCCTCAAATATATATAGTCAACTAATATTATTCAACATTAATATTATATTTTCTTATTAATTTCCAAAGGAAAATCAAAAGTGTTCCTCCAATTAGAAGAAATAATATGCAGAGAATCCTTGATGAGGTGCAAAGATGTTAAGGACAATATGTGCCTGCTGAAGCCAATAGTTCTCAACCTCACCAAAAAAATATCTTTGACCATAGTTGACCAAGAACATATTCACATTGATTTTATTAGTCCTCCTCAGCACTACAGGTAATTTGGAATTGAAATGTTAAACATTTTTATTTGTTATGACTTGTACATAATTTAATTTTTTTTTCTAAATCATTTTTTCATGTTTAAATGTAAATTAATAATTCCCTTGTTAGAAAAATAACTCCTTTCAGATGAAATATACTGATACATTCCAGATGGATAAAGGAGTCTCACAGGGTGATAGTTTTTGTTTTTATCTATTAAAATGTTTTAAAGTAGAAATACATAAAACATATAAGAGAACATCACCACATTAATGTATACATGTAATATGCTTCCGTACTTGTTCTTAGCCTTCTTTCTGCTGAAAGCATTGTTCTGCTCTTAAACTCTAGTGAAAAGCTACTATAATCCCTTGCGAATTGGAAATAGAAGCTATATCAGAAGAGTGTAGCAATAAATACTGTCAAAAATAATATGCTTGTGCTCTAGGGGCAGGCAGATGTACCTGGTTTCTGGTACTGGTACATTTTTTAGGATACTGATGCTTTTGGAGTAGTGGACTGGTTTCTCTACGTAGGAAACAACATTAGCTGATCTAGTAAAATAGATGAAGATGTTAAGAATAGAATAAGCAAAACAAATATATTATTATAAATAATATATATTATCATAATTGACTCCCAACATGTAGGGAAAGATAGACACAAAGCAGTTTATCTTCAAGTGCTTACATTTAGTTGTGAAAATTGAGACAAGCATATTAAAGGAGTAGAAATGAATTCCATAGACAGAATGGTAATTAAAACATAGAGAGGTGTAAAGAATCAGAGATTAAGAGAACAACTCATTTCAAAAGCAGCAGCTCGAGGGGTTTGGTTATGTCTGTTACAGGGACTAGGAATGTCAAAAAAAGTGGGCCTGCCGTGCAAGAGACCCTGTGTGGCACCTGCGAATTCTATCCAAATATTAAATTCAGAGAATGAAAGAATGAAGAGCAAAAACCCTTGCTCAAAGTGGAAAGGATATGTCAGGACAGGGAGGCAAGAAGAGTAAGGCTAAGGCTCTATTGAATTTTAAAGAAAGAAAGGAAGAAAGATATGAAGAAGTAAAATCTTTTATCATCAATAGAAAATAAAACATGGTGAGGATTCTACCTTTAAAGAATAAAGAAAAACATGAATGTATTTATCCTCAGTTGATATTGATTTTCGGCAGAATATAGATTAGGGTGTAACTGTACTCAAACCCGAAGTTTTATTATGATAGTAGGCTTATTATACTGCTACAGGTGATTGATAAATTAGTATAATAATATTATTATATTGTCAATATATATATATATATATATATATTAGCACTGAGTTGCCATGCCGGAAATACTGGTTCAAATCCCGCTGCAGGCATGGCTTTTATTTAATCTGTTTGCAATGAGAGATGGATCATATAGGATCTAGGACCCTCCTGGGGTCCACCCAGCCTCTATGCAATATTATAAAAATAGGGTATCCAAAATAAGGGGGGAAGGAATTTGGCGGTTGAGCGTGACCTAGGATAAGTCACCTCCTTGCAGAACCATTGTACATGAAACAGTACAGTCTCTACCATGTACTTAACTCCAAACCCGTTCACGGGTTGTAGTGGTACAGTTTTTTTTTTCAATATATATTATTATATTGTCAATATATATATTATTATACTGTCCATATATCTTAACTATCAAAATCATGTGATTTCCATCTGATAGATTACCAATATTGATAAGTTAATAATGCAAATGGTTAGTCATATTTCAGGTATAATAAAATATCTAATTTCAAATGATATCTTAAACAATACCATAAAGAAACACCAAGTTAAAGATATCATATAAACTTATTTGATTTTTCAGTTTTAACATTGGTGTCAAAATAGCTGTTGACAGTATAGACTCAATATTCGATGTCAGAATAGCTAAAATCAAAAAAGGCTTTATTCCGTCAGTTTTAGAAGCATTAAAAAAGAAATGCCCGATACTTTATAATGTTAACAATGCTATTACAAACCTTAGACAAAGGGTATTGCAGAAATCGAGAAGGGAGTGTGTCAAGAGCTTGAAAGCGTGGGGCCAGGACAAATACCTCGGCAAAGTGCCTCTCTGCAAGTTAATGAATAATAAGTGCAGTTGTCGAGATTGTTACTGCATTCCTAATGATATTCAAATAAAATGAAATTGTAAAACAGTATATATATTTGTTGTTTTGTTTTTTTTATTATTAAAAAAAAAATCGAAATAAGAAATCTTTTTAAGATCATATATTACATGAAACAGTTGTAATAAAAACAATCACTATTAGTTCTATCGCTTTTTGTTCTCACCAACAAGGACCATGGAATGATATTCACATCCCCATAAAATTTATTGTGTAACGGGGCGTAATACAATAAAGGTCGGGAACCCCGATTGTATAATAATATCTTATATAAAGCTTTATTTTTAGTTTTTATTAAGTATTTTATAAGAGTTTCTCCTAACTGTGTTGACCAAGTTTTTCCCCAGTGTTGATTGACAATGATATATGTGACTCTATCTGGAACATTAGAAGTCCTTAGATAAATATGGTAAGGGACATTGAGGTAGCCTTAAGTGTCCCTTAGGGTCGGTGGTACCTTAAGGGACAGAGCGACAGTTATAGGCAAGAAGCGGATCAACTCAACATGTAGGCTGTCACATCTAGCAAAAGAGCTCCCCTTTTCTTTCTTTGTAAGTAGATTTATAATAAATATAATGCTATTCAATGAAAAGGATCATTATTTAATAAACTACTCCTGGTCAGTCAACCACGTCAACTTTTGGGGGACACGAGGACATTCATTAATGATATAGGATTACTAATATATTAATTATAATGATTTCAGGGTGGCATCCCATTTTATTATTTAAATATTATTCAGATCTAACTTCTTCTCTTGAGATCATTGCTTGGCTATTGAGCCAATATAGCAACAACTTGACTTTCTTGAAAACTCAGGACCACATGAAGGGCTATAAAACTATATTATTGTAATACTCATTGGTATAATATTCAAGAGCATAAGCACACTTCATTAGTTTGCAAGAAAAATCAAAATGTGCAAGTTGTTGCTAACCAAATGACTAGATACTGATTTCAATTCAGTTTTATCAGAACCCAAAATGTTGCATATAATTTTTATCCACCTTCAATTATTAAAAGAATGTTTCTAGTAAAATTTCCATGTTTCTGAATGCTGTATGATTTATACAGGTTCATTTAAAATTACATCTTAGAACTGAAAATCCGATAGCTGTGAAAACCTTACATAGGAATACTGAAGAAATGCTTATGTTTGTTCATTTAACATCACTTTATGCTGCTTTGACTAATCGGACGATGCTACAGCGGGAGTCCTAAATATGGCCAATCCAAGTTAAATAATGATAGGGTTCTTTAATGAGTACCTGAAACCACTCTGGCTCGGGACCGCCACTTTAAGTCCTTCTCGAGGACAGCATAACCAAGGATTTTTATTCCCATTAAAAAAATCCTAGGACCACCTGCCAGGCCACGACCCCATGGCCTTTGACATAGTAGATTGTTATGCTAACCATTATACCACAGGTCGCCTCATAAAGGAACGCTATTTTTTAAGCACAAGAACATAAATACATACAC
Source organism: Arma custos (assembly GCA_037127475.1). Taxonomy (NCBI): domain Eukaryota; kingdom Metazoa; phylum Arthropoda; class Insecta; order Hemiptera; family Pentatomidae; genus Arma; species Arma custos. The sequence continues at coordinate 18,098,186 of CM073762.1, read as the reverse complement.
GACACAGATATATATTATCCTAGTACAAAATAATGAGTTATAATTAAAGCAGTACTTCTTGAGGATAGTAAATGTCAACTTTATTTAAGACAAACTTTAATACTTTTTTTTCCATTCAGGCAAGATTTTTCATTAAATTTACAATATTCCATATCTGTAACTCATATACATGCTTATTAATGTACATTTATAATAGACACTTTGGCAAATAAATTTACAAAATACGATAAATTTTTTAAACTATTAAAGTTGCGTTATTGTTAACAATCATCTCACAAACAATAAGTACAACATTTACAATTTACAATACATAATTGACAACAGAATCACAAAGTGTGTATCCATTAAAATGGTCACAGATATAACTAAAATTATTTGCTGCTTACATCTAAGCTTGCTAAATGCAAGGCATTAAGTAAAGTATCCCATTTTTTGGAATAATAGCCAATTTTACAACCTAGAATTTTAAATTTGATCATAATTATAAATTACAATTAAAATAATTTATAACTAATTATAATTGACAATTCCAGGAACTTAATTTGAATAAATTAGTTATATATATTAAATATGTAAGTATCCAACAGATGCATGTACAGAAGACATATATAAATATGTAAACTGAAAATAATGGAAATTTTCTTTATTGAAAAATAATGATAGTAAAAATTATTTTAATTTTTTAATTTAGCTTATTAAAAAATCAAAATTCCTTAATTAAAGTCACATCACAATATGTACATTAATATCAATCTTCAACAATTTTACAATATACATTAACAACATTATAAGAACTTTATTCAATAGCTTTGTAAAACAGAATTATACCAAATGTTAGATAGAACATTAATCTCAGTCTTTTAATAAATATGTATCTAGAAAATTTACTAACTAGATGAAAGTACTATCACACATTTTAAAATATACAATTAATATCCTTTGGACAGATTCACAACTATTATACTGTTCATATTTCATGAGTTTCTTATTTGAATATTTGTTATTGATATCATTTAAATTAAACATTCAGTTATAACATCTGTTATACAACTACCTATAGTACAAATCTTCCTGGCATTGCTACAACAAACAGCACAATGCTGCTGTAACAATTGATCCAGAATGTTCTTGTAAAAAAGAAAGAAGTTTTTAAGTTATTTTGATAATGAACTTGATCTAGAGGGCACTGCTTTCTTCTGGTTCCTCATGTTTTTTCAATTGATAATTCTGAAAATAAGACATTGTGTCAATTTCTAAATAAAGCAACATTATATTACTGAGTAGCTTGTACAGAATAACCCTAAAGTTTTATAGCATCTCTCAGTAAAGTTGATAGCCAAATAGTTTCAGTAGACTGATTTAGAAAAACCTGCTGGAAATATTACTAGGTCTTTTTCATTTCAAACACCAATGCCGAAATAGTAATTTGAGATTGATACAGGAAGCAATGAGAATAAATAGTCACCTTAGTAACTCAAAAGCATATCTATAAAATTTCCATTTTTTGGCAATGAATGAAATAGTTTTAATCCATTCTACAGGTATATCTTCTGATTTCGACCTTGTACTAAAATTCTTTGCCGACGTTTTTCTAGCCATACTGCAAGCCTCAGGGCTTAATCTGAGACTAAAAATGTTCTTCTTCTACTTCGGTAAATATCAAACGAGGATAAAAAATGTTATAATATAAATTATTAAACCATTAGAGTATACTAAGCAATAGCTAAAAAAAAAATATTTACCTCACTAGCAATTTTTGTTAAGATTTCTTGTGTCGCTTTTCCAGTTTGCTGGACCATGCTGTGTAAGAAGCCATGCTTATTCTGCAGGAGGATATGTGGATGGTCAAATTCCTAGAAAATAGAAATAATAAAATTTTAATAGTCAGATTATTTAAAATTAACCTTCCAAAATATATTACATATTTATTCAGGAAGATGGGAAACTAAGGAAAATAAAAATAATAACTAAATCAATACATACCACCATAGTACCAGCATCCATAACCAATATTTTATCCGAGTCCATTACGGTGTTCAGCCTGTGAGCTATTGTTAATACTGTACAAGCTGCAAACTTTGATCTGATCGTTTCTTGAATTAGTGAATCAGTCCTAAAACAGGCAAAGAGGTTAAAATAATGATTATAAAAATAATTTCTTTACATATAAGCAAATATAAAACATGAAAGATAAATGCATTTTTACTAAACAGATAAGCATAAACAATTCAGTCACTTTTGTCCAATAATATATAGGATAAAGATTGGAACATGTTTTTGGACGGAAACCTGTTCCAATAAAGGCTTTAATTAAAAAATAGAAGCCAGATTGATATTTGTTAAAAGTATAAATCTGCTTTTAAAAAGTGAGCAGGGTAGCTCAGTTGTTGAGCACTGAGTTGCTGTGCCGAAGGTCCTGGATTCAAATCTGGGAATGGCAGATAATTTATGTATTCTGTTAACAGCCAGGGATGGATCCTGTGCGACCCTCTTGGGTCTCACCCAGCCTCTATATAGTAGACACCCTAAATTGGGGGGAAAACTGGAAGTTGAGCATGATCCAGGACAAATAAGCTCTTTGCACAACTTTTGTCCTTAAAACAGTACAAAATTAAGTAGTCTATCATGTACTGAACCAAAGATTCTTCAAGGGTATTGCATTGTTGTTTCATCGGTAGTACAGTTTTTTTTTTGTTACAAATTTTTGTGAATATAAAAATTGTGCTATAAATATAAAATACTTTAAAAAATAAAAACTTACTGCGGATCCACATTAGCAGTAGCTTCGTCCAAAACCAAAATCTTGTTGTTTCTAATAATTGCTCGAGCGAGGCATATTAACTGCCTCTGGCCGACGCTCATGTTCGAACCTCCTTCTGATATTTGTGCATGAAGGCCACCAGGCATTTCCTTTACAGCTTCTTTTAATTCAACCTAAAATAAAAAAATAAGACAGAAAATATAATTCATATATAAACCAATTTTATAAATAATTTTGAAATTATAATATGTATTTCAAATTAAGGGCGTGATTTAAGTATTTGTTTGAGACAAATCACATTTGTAATAATGTATTAAGTGAGCAACTGAGAAAATTAAGTAGTGTAATTTTTTCAGGATAATATAATTACAGCCCCAGTGGTATATTAGTTGAATTTTCTCCCAAATGAGTTTCTCATACTTAAGGAAGCGAAATCATGTTATTTTCGTTGGCAATAAGCAGCTAAGTCAGGCATTGGCTTGAAAAGGAGTTATTCCTTTTTTACTACTCAATTTCAAGCCAAAAACAATTCCGCTTCCCTTAAAATAATTAACCCTCTTAACTCTCTTAACGAAATTTGACTTGATCACTTATCCACCAGGGCTGCAGATGTAACAATTCATTAATCAGAAGTAATACTAAATACTAAATTGAAGCTAGAATTTATTCAATAGAACAGTCTATAATTGAAATTAACATTTAAATATTCAGTATAATAATAATAAAATTTCTTCCGTCATACCTCTTCTAGTGCATTCCAAAGAATTTCATCTGAATATTCATCAAATGGGTCGAGGTTCTTCCTTAATCTTCCCGAGAAAAGAACAGGTTCTTGAGGTATGATTGAAATCTTAGATCTAAGCTCGTGTAATCCGATAGTAGAAGCTTCAATATCGTCTATTATAATTTCTCCATCAACTTCTGACAGCCGGAAGAGTGCGGAAATCAGGGAAGATTTTCCAGCCCCAGTTCTTCCAACTATTCCAACCTTAAATAAACAGATATACAATTGTAATGAAGTTTTTATTTATATAAATGTATGGTAACACATATTTAAAAGAAAGTTAATTGTAAACATTTATTTTTGTGTCATTTAAGGGTAAAGTAAAGAAATTTGTCTCTTATATAATAACATGAAAGGTAAACAATGTTAGTAAAACTTTTTTGCAAGGTTATGTGTAGTAAGTCTGTACTAGATTTTACAAAGTTCAACTTTAAAACTGTAAAATCTTGAGGTAGCCATTGCGATAGAGGAGGTGAATACGTATCTCATGATTTTATTAATTTTTGCAAAACAAGAGGGATTGTATTAGAATATTCTATGCCGAGGAATCCATCCCAGAACGGCATCTCGGAACGTATGAATCGAACATTGCTTGATAAAGCTAGATGCCTACTGTTTGATAGTAATTTGGAAAAGGAAATGTGGGGAGAGGCTATTATGTCAGCGACATATCTTGTTAATAGACTACCCACAAATGCCCTACCCGATGGTGAAGTTCCTGCAAAGTGATGGTATGGATTTGAACCTGATCTCAAGAAAATAAAAGTTTTTGGATGCCCAGCATATTCTCACATCCATAAAGAGGACAGGAAAGGGAAACTTGGTGAAAGGTCAAAGAGACTTTTTCTTGTCGGTTTCTGCGAAAACGGTTACAGGCTGTGGAATCCCTCTACAAGGAAAATAGAGTTTGCCCGTAATGTTATTTTTGATGAAAATGGAAGATCAGAAACATCTCAAGAATTGCCTGTTACTGACACTAAACATATTGTGGTTCTGCCTGAAGAAGATAACCCAAGGAAGTCTACTACTGATGATGTAGAAGATTTTTATGGTTTCGAATCATTAGATGAAGAAGAAGAAAAATCAGAAAAAAAATCGAAACGAATGACAATGAAGCCTAAATATCTTGAAGATTTTGTCACATCACTGGCGTATGAGATGGCTCTCTCTGCATGTGATACTCCTCAAAGTTATGATGATGCCATCAAGGACTTGGGTTGGCAAGAAGCCATAAACAATGAATTGTCTTCTTTAGAAGAAAATCAGACTTGGGAGGTGGTTGACCCTCCAGAAGACCAGCCAATAATTGATAGTAGATGGATTTTTACCTAAAAATTGTGGATGGTGCACCCAAGAAGAAAGCTCGTTTGGTAGCAAGGGGCTACCAACAACCTTCAACAGAGGATGAAGACTTGTTCGCCCCAGTGGCAAGGATGGTCACTCTTCGAATCCTGCTCTCCGTGGCTGTTGAACGTGATCTCTACATCAACCAACTAGATGTGCGTTCAGCATTTTTAAAAAGTGAGTTATCAGTTCCTGTGTATATGAGGCCACCGGATGGTCTCAAGTGCAGTGAAGTGCAGGTATTAAAATTGGTTAAAGCACTACATGGTCTAAGGCAAAGTCCTAAAACTTGGAATAATTACATAAATAATAAAATTCTTGATTTGGGATTTAAAAGATCAAAAATAGATCCATGTTTATATTATAAAGGGACAATTAAAATAGCTCAAACCTTAGAAACAAAAAGATCTAAACATTATGATATTAAATATAACTATGTTAAAGACCTAGTGAGTAGGGGAATTGTAAAAATAATTTTTATTGAGTCTAAAGAACAAATAGCAGACTTATTAACTAAGGCATTAACAAGAATTAAGTTTGAATATTTCTGTAAACTTGTAAATCTTGTTAAAGTATAATCTTAGACCGAATGTGGAATTAAGGGTGGGTGTTGTTGATAATTCCCCACATAGTTAATATTATTATTAAGTGTAATTGTATGTGTGATTATGTCACCACTGGATACATATGGCAGTGGTAGTTTTTACTGAGTGGTTGTTGCTTCCTGTTTTCATGCTTGGTTTTGTACTCTTGTGTGCGCTCTGAATAAATCAGTTATCACGTTTATATTGTGTTTATTATTATTTCCTTTTATTTATTACAAAAGAAAGTAACACAAACACTATTTACTTCATATGGTCTAAAAATTATGATAGTATAAACTTTAAACTGTACCTTCTGTTGTGGTAATATTACAAAATTCAAGTTCCTCAAAACCCATGGTTCAGTTGCACAGTAGCGAAGATGTACATCTAAAAATTCTAGTCTTCCTTTTTCGGGCCATGAAGCTCTTGGCTTCTTATCTGCAATTACAACAATAATAATTACAAATCAATATTTGTCAAGTACAAAGTTCCATCCAGACAATAATTTAATAAGGAATTAATGATACACTTTATTATTAACTTAAATTTAACTATTTATTGGGAATTAAATAATAAACGTATACCAGGTGATGACTCCAATGGTGGTTCCATTTCTATATCTGAATACTCGAGAACTCTTTCCACTGATGTCATTTGATTTTCTAATTCTGCTGTTTGTCTCATACCCCACTGAAACATCCCAGTGAGTCCGATAGCTTGAGAAATAGCAAGACCAACATTTCCTCCAAAATTTTCTGTAAAGGTGTGATTCATTATATTAAAAAGTGGCTGTGATAATGGAATTAAAATCCTCAATCTAATATAAGCACTTCAATGTTAATAGGTTATATTTTTATTTTATTTGAGAAAAAAATACAAAGGTTCAAATGAAGAGGTATAACATGAATATCTTCTATTAAAACATGAAAATTATGTGAACTAATTTGGATGGATTTGAACAATTGAGAATCATATTTATTCGAATGCGAAATAGAGTTATAGTAATAGTTTTTAATATTTCTTAAAAAGTACTTTATTTATTTGCTTTTAAGATTATAGATGAATTTCATCTCAACTTAGCTTATAAGTCAATTTACAAAGAGCATGAATTACACTATCTCTAAGAATACAATAGCACATAGTATAATTGTTAAAAAAAACACAGATTATTTAATGAGGTTTCAAATTTCATAACTATTTGTTACTTCATTATAAAAAAATGAGTATTTTAATATTTTAAATATGTTTTGTGCAAAACTGTAAATCATTTTAACCTACTCAAATAGTTACTACTTAATTTCTATTCAGGCATAAACTTGGCAAAATAAAAAACAGCTTACCTCCCCCAAAAACCAGGAAGCTAAGAGTAACCATAGCTATGTATATTAAGCAGACAACATCCAACCAATAACCAAAAGCTCTGCTTGATGCAATAAATAAATACCAAGCAGAAGAATGAAGATCCTAGAAAATAAAATAATATTTATTTTTTAAAAATCAAAAGCAATATAATAATTTACATAATATGTTTGTGTACTGAGCAGTTTTAAAAATGAGTCGAGTTTACAAGAGAGCCTTAAGGAAATACTTCCAGCAATATCGGAAGGTCAAATATTTGGCCCTTGAGCTCAAATATTTAGTTGTACTTTAAATAAATAGTATTTCAAACAAATTTATTTTTAAATATTTTATTTGAAAAGAAAAGATATGACCAGGACCAACCCGGGTCTCCCACCTCTCCGTGGTGGTGCCTTAACCATCTCGGCCATCCTGGTTCGCTTCTCGATCCCTTCTTTCCACTGATCCTATATCTCAGTCCTGACTTATCTTATCTTCGAGTCCCGGTCCTGGTCATATCTTTTCTTTTCAAATAAAATATTTAAACAATTATATCATATAACAATAAAATAAATTATAAATTTATTTTTATTTTCAAATAAAAATAAATTTTCTAAAAAAAATTCTTTTTGTTTTGTTTATTTAATTACAATTTCTTGAACCTTTTGAATTGAAGTTACTAATTTTGCACATTTCCAATAAGAATTCAATTATGTAATCCAGTACTTTTATGAATGGAATCAATTACCTGATGGTTATCAAATTCTTTTCTTAAAATTGTTTCTGCTTTGAATGCTCGAATTGTTGTAAGGCCTTGTATTGAAGCATTCAAATGACCAAAAACCGGACTCCTTGCTGTAATGAAAAAAAATTATAAAGAAAATACATATAAATACAAAATTTAAATATCTCACAGAAAGTAATTAAAATGATCCACTTACAAACACCTTCCAATCTTTTTACACTTCGGGAAGTAGACAAGTAGAATTTTCGGAGGAAGTAAAAAATCATTACGGCGACAACAGTAGGAACGAGGAGGTAAGGATTGACTGACGCTACCACAGCGATGATACCCAGTAGGGTTATACCAATCTAAAATGTAAATATATCAAAACATTAACAAGTTATAAATATTCTGAAGCATGGCCAGTACCAAATAAAAAATTTAATTTAATTTTTGCTTGATTTATAAGAAATATTGAATAAATACTTTTAACAAATTTTTTTATTGATTACAATAAACAATAATAAACACTCACTTGTAAAACATCTATCATGCAAGATGGCAAGAGCTCATCAACTGCTCCAATGTCTTTAGAAAATCTGTTCAATATCCTTCCTGAAATAATTTATTCATTATTAAAACCTATAGATTACAGAATTATTATTTTTTATTAATAAATAGTTTTTTTTTATTAATGGATTTAAATAGACAAGAGATAAATATTGGAAAAATATTTAAAATTATAAGGATGAAAAGGAAATCGACTTGTATGGTGCATAAGTTCAGGATGGTAAAAAATATAGCATGCCAAACACTTTAAATATCTAGGCATATGCGATGAGATGGGCTGGACTGATGAGGGCTTAAAGGAAATAATTAAGCCAATATAAAGGTGCTTCAAGTCACTTAAGAGAGCATCTTAATGTAAGCATTGAGTTAACTAGGTGTGTATCAAAATAATTATATTCAAAGTTTTTTTTAGATTAAAATATATATACATCAGTGACTTCTGGAAAGAATAGTGCGATAAGAATCTGATTTTAAGATCAGACAAGTGACTTGAAAATCGGCTCAGGTGGTTCAATAATGTCTTGAAGATTCCTGAGAAACACCTAGCATGAGAAGCCAGTAAGGAGTAAAAAAAAATTAGACTTGAGAAAGAAATTAACGATCTTGTGCAGAGAAAGAGAGACTTAGATCAGAATCCGCAAATGAGACTCTAACACTGTAGTACAACAGAAAGTGCGATTAGAAAAATAAGAAGAAATAATTTTGCTTTTATTTATATTTAAGAATATTCTGTATTATATATTATAAAGTAATTCATTTCCACATGGCTTTGTTTTACAGGTAATTATATCTTAATGCATTTCTTGAAATGCAATGTTTTCTAGATAATTAAAACAATAAAACATGAATGGAAAACGTTCAATTTTATTAATTAATCCCTGGCTTTTACACTGCTATTCCGTAACTATCCAGTATTAATCCTGTAACTTCTCAATTATTATTATTTAATGTAGTCCTACTAGTGAGCCAAAAGCTTCCTTTACAATGGCAAATTTATGGTGCAAACATTTTTTTTTTTGACATGTTTAATAACTAATAAAATGAAAGCCAGAATTAAAATACCTTGTAAACAAATAAATTCTATTACTCACCAGAAGTATTATTGTTGAAGAACCACATTGAGGCTCGTGTTATTGATTCGAACATCCTATTATGAAGCCTGATTGAGGCTTGCATGCAACTGTAGAAGAACAAAAATGATCTCGTAATGGTCACGATGATTGTAGCCATTGTTAATCCAGTAAATACATAAATGCACGTTTCTCTCGAGACGATTAAAGAATAAGGAGGAACTGGTGTAGAGATCATTGTATCAATTGTATCATTGAAGACATTAGTAATGTTGTCGCTGAGACTGGCATTTAATGCGGAAGTAGCGTTACTAATATATTTTTCTAGCCCAGAGTAATATTCTTCCATGTTTACCCTAAAAAATATATCAATGGTAGTTTATTAATAAGAAATAATTATTAATGATAAAAATTCTACATCCTATTATATGATATCTCCTATGAATAGTTAAGGATAATGAACATTTGAAAAGCAAAGTCAAATTGTAAAGATATACTCATAACTTTTGTTTAGTTCTGTATTTGATTTTTATGAATTACTAGCTTATGCCCGCGGCTTCGCTTGCGTGGAATTCGATCTGCCACATAAAGTTTCGTGAAAGATCATTTTAAATAATTAAATTATTTTTTTAAAATATAAAATTTCAGATGTATAACTTCAAAACTGACGGATTCTATACAACCTTTGAACCCCTATTATATTAAAGGGGAAATCCTTGGGGTGGAATTATCTAAATTTCTTTCTTAAACTATATAAAGAACCTATCTACAAATTTCAAGATGCTAAACAAAGTTCCTGACTTGCCTTTAATTATGTACTATACATAAATCAGCCCTTGCTGTAGCCTATGACGTATAACCTATTTTACTCAATATGTTTCATCCAAATCCGTTCAGTAGTTTTTGCGTGAATGAGTAACAAACATAAATACAAACATTCGCATTTATAATATTAGTAGGATATCAAAACAAATAGTTTCACTCAATGTTCTTTCTGTTATTTTATCAACTATGATCGTGATTTGCTTTTAATTATGTACTATAATGGATTCTCCACAGTACCTAAAAAACTGTCGGGGGGCACGTGCCCCCGTGCGCCCCCCCTTCTAAATCCGCGCTTGCTATAGCATATGTGTTATTCTGATGTATAACCTATATTACTGTAAAGTTTCATCCAAATCAGTCCAGTAGTTTTTGCGTGAAAGAGAGACAAACATACAAACTTTCAAATTTATAATATTAGTAAGATAATTTTTTTGTATATGATTCCGGGTCAGTCTATTTGTTCACTGCCTCCTAAATTAGTCTATTGCTAACCGCTACTACAAAATAGTCACATGTTATAATTCTAGAATTGAATTTTACAGTTAGTTATATTTAGCTATCCATCTTGTCCTATAGCCGTTTTCTTAAGATTCTTTCCGAATTGAGAGGACCGGCATTTGACGTACGCTACAGTAAGCTCACCTACGAGAGAATGAAGAGAGAAAGATCCGACGAGTTTTAGGTAAGCCAGATTTATTTCCGTCTTTGATTTGATTTCCTTTCTTTATTGCCAAATTGTCCGAGGACGACTTACCGAGTAGTACCGTATACCAGTGTAAAATATTTTTGTTCATTAGAAAATTTAATTTTTTTTTTTTAATTTTCCATTTTGTTTTTTATCATAATTTTTCCTATTTTTTCATTTTTCAATCGCGTTTCATAAAAAAAAATATGGTCCTCCAGGGCTGGATTTATTATTTAAGAAAATTGGTTAATTATTTTCTCAATTTGGAATTTAACCAAAGTAAAATTGTATTTTACATTTCTTTGATATCTCGCATAGCAACCACGAGGCCGTTTGCTTCCGCCTGTTCTAACCTCACCTCACCCTGCTTCTCCCAATTATTACTTCTTTCGAGTTCGGGAAGAAGCGAACTGCAATTTTTATATAAGTTTGGTACAATTAAGCAAACTCATTTTTTCTCTCCATAAAATATTACAATTAAATTAGTTGATATTCGAATTTAATTAAAGTTAAACTTTGTTTTTCCTGAATATTTTTCTGTACAATTTTGTCTCATTTTTATTTTAAATTATTTCAAGGTGGCGGTGGATAAAATTAAGTTTTTAATTAAAAAGAGGGGAAATTATTTTCATAAAATTCAAACTGCTTCTGACATCGAAAAATCTTACTTGACATGGATTAAAAATCATTTGATGAAATTCAGATTTTTTTTTAAATTTTCCATTTTGTTTTTTATCATATTTTTTCCTATTTTTTTCATTTTTCAATCACGTTTCATACAACTTAGGTTTTTCTTATTTGTCTCTTCTCTTTCTTCGACTTTAAATTGCATGTAACATTTAAATGTCCCAACCCTGATTAGCTTCAAAGTGTGTGTTCAGTCGCGAAATAATCAAGCAAATTCAACTTTAAATCCCGCGGGCTGCTTCACAATTGTTACCTTGGCAACAGATAGAGGGGACTTTGTTTTTTCCGCACTCCGCCATCTAGTACTTCACTTGACTTGGCCTCTAGACTGCAGACTTTCGCCACCTCTCAGCGCCGCCCTCCGAAGCCACCTCGCCGGATTCACCTTCGCCACCGCCAGCAGACTTATACTTCCATATGCTTGATGTGCCCTGTCTTCACCAACCCGATTGCCGAAGACTAGATGTAACCAGAATTGAGGTGACGAATACACCATCAAACGTAAGTCCACCTTTCAGATAATTAATAAGAGGAAGCTGTTCAATGTTCATCACCACCCTCAAGGACAATATTTAATTCGCCGCAAAGACAATATACAACTTCACCGCACGAGAAATAAAGGCTATAATCCATTGACCTGTGGCCCGGTCGCCACTGTTAATATTTCTTCAAACGAACCTTCATTGCAATAATTAAGATTTAATTATTTTCGTTTCATCACATTGTACTAATCATTCTTTTGTAAAACTAACCATTCCCTTTGTATACATCTATAATAGATAATTTCTGTATTTTCTTGAATGTAAAATTGCCTAATCTTGTAAATATATTTAGAATTAATAAACTCCAAATGTTTCAGTATCTGACCTAATTTATTTCATTCACCGAATCTATTATACTAATATTTAGATTATTTAATTTTTCTATTCAGTCTAATCGCGATCCAACAGTTTGAATTTGAAATAAATTTGCTAACTAACAAAATATAGAATGGAATCGAATACCAATCATTGAGATGATGTAAAGCCTCCGTAGCTGAACATTATTTATTTCTTGTCAACGGGCTATTCAATGTTTTTATTTTTTTGTAGGTAACAAACAACATTTAGGAATAAAAAGTAAGAATTTTATAAACTCCATAAATTATAATAATAATAATGAAATAGCAAAGTTAAAAAAAAATCTAAGTGGATAAAACCATATAAAAGTGGTAAGATCTTAAATTATGGGTACGAGAGATAGCAGAGCATGCTTATCAAATTAATAAGAATAATTTATTCTTGAAGTAGTAGTACGGATTTAGTAGAAACTGATTTTGGAAATTGAAATTTGAACTATGATTGGGAAATCAGTATTGAACACAGAGTCAAGGAGGATCTGCTGTAGAGTTTGTTGTTGAGAAAATTTTCCCTGCTGCCTGGGTGAAATTGCTCTAAATTCATATTTTTATCTCAATTTCTTTTCCTTTTTTTTACAATAATTTAATATATAATCATTTTAAAAAAGAAATAATATCAATTACGAACCAGTAAGTGATCCAGTAGTCACCACCGCTAGCTAGGATTTGAGAAAAAAGGCACATGAAGAGAAGGAAGAAGCCATTGCAACAACCACCAGCTGCAGAAATATAGGCCCTGTAAACTCTTCCACTAATCGAGCCTTTAGTTTGAGTTTCGGCAACCTCCACTGGAAAATCTGTGTTTATTTCTTCTAAGAAAGAAGATGCCATACTCTGAAAAAAAAATAGAAAAAATTAAATTATAACATTTATGGTAAGGATGAAGAAGTAGGAGAGAAATATATTTGAATGAAACCATAAATTACAAAATAATTATTTATAAATTATATTTGTCCTCAATGCTCCTTATTTTGTTAAGAATAAAATTATCCATAAATGACCTTAATGTCCCATTTGTTGCTGATATGGCCCGAACCTGCTATCTATCTTTTTATAACAAAATTCATTCCCACTCAAACCCTCTAGTTTCAAACCTAGGTTCCTCTTCAGTTCCCGATAATCCTCCGAGGTGTCTGAAAAGAAGATGGCCATGTGACCTTCTTTGTTGAACTTGTGATTTGAGTACTACCAGTGGGTAGTTTCTCTACTTGTCATTAATTATATCATGTGATTATGTATCACTTAGCCTATTTACTTGTATTATTGTAATACAGTTGTAAACATCAATCAATAAAATAAAAAAAATTATATTTGTGTTCAGCACGCCAACAAGTTGTGATTAGTTTGTAAGATGAGCAATTGAGGACCTTCTCCCCCTCTAATAGTAATTTATTTTTGGTAAGTAAAAAAATTTAATATTTCAAGACCATCTTATTTTCAGGTGCCTCGGAAGATTATCAGGACTTGAAGAGATGGCTAGGAACCATTTGAAAAATAGTTTTCAACTTCAAATTGTTTGACTTGACCTAGTCACGTACTCCGGATGTTGCACAATTCATAAGAATCTTAAGACTTCGGTGGGCTGGCCATGTTGTGAGAATGGCCCGGAACCCAAAAAAGCTACTATTCGGTGGATGGAAAGAGAAAGAGAGGGAGGCGACGACTGGAATGGGCAAATGAGGTCGAAGACAAAGCCCAGAAACAGTTTACACTAGAGCATGGTGCAGAACAGAGAGGAATAGAGGAAACAACGACATGGCTAAGACCCGTACTTGTTCATGGTGCCAGTGGTTATTATTATTACTTTTAATCAGCTACTTTTGGCGTAGGGTGGTGGCGGCCCCATCGCCCGGTCGTCGTACCGCAGTCAGCCACTGGCCCTCCAGGTTGGGGGACACCTACACTGACACTCACACAATACACTAATACAGCACACTACACACACCTCCGCACAATACAGACAAAGGTCACTTACAGTATACACCTTAGGGCTACTTCCCCTAGCCCCAGACAGGGGAGCAGGTCAGGAAGCTCGAGGGGGGCAGGTCAGGAAGCTCGAGGGGGGCAGCCTCCCACTTGACTGGGAGGCAGAGTTTGGGCTAATAACCCCCTCCCCTTAAAACTCTATCATTACGAAACCTGCAACAAGAAAAGCCGGACGGATTAATCGGAAATGACTCAACGCACGCCTACTGGAACTTACTATAGGATAATGGAATGTTTTATCTCTTCATAGACCGGGAGCTCTACATCAGCTTCTTATACAACTGGACCGCTATCATGTTGACCTACCTGCAATCCAAGAAATAAGATGGACTAGTCAACGAGCTTTCAACAAGAAAAGTCATACCATCTTCTACTTCCTAAAATGGTCCTAGGCAAGAGGATTTATGGGAAATGAAGAGTGGGAAGACTTTGGCTACAATGGAGTGACAGCGGATGGCAAGGTCCATCTTGAGAATCCGCAATTGGAAAGCAGTGGCAACCAATAGAGATGACTAGCTAGCTAAGCTGCAGGAGACCTTGACTCTACAGGAGTTGTAGTGCCACGGATGATGATGATGATGAAACATGAAAGCATCTGCAATATTGTTTTTATTTGTTAAAAAAATATATGATTTTGTCAGGATTTAAACATGTTTGTGCATTGTAGCAATCTAGTTGGTAGACTTCTTCACCCCACTAGCTATTTAATAAAATTCCTATAATACATAACAATCATGTGATTTTGTTGATTTGTGATGTAAATCCAAGGATATTTTTGTTGGATCTCAGCGTAACTATCTATAAATTTGATAACAACACTAAGAAATTAGAAAATTTGTAAACATATTGAGGTAGGTACAAACCTGAATAGATGATTGTCTGCTACCAAGTGTTCGAATTACTGGTTTTTCTTTCACTACTTCCTCATGTTCATTGACGACTTTCTCCTCTTTTTCAGTCATCAACTTCGTAAAATCAAGTCCTGATTTCTGGAGTGTCTCTTTGGAACCAATTGCTGAAACATTCCCCTATAAATAATACTCTATTAATGATACAGGATAAATATATGATATAACTCAACTGCAATTAGTTGTGCTGAATTTAATTATCTTACATTTTCAAGTAATACAATTTGATTTACACTGTCCAGGTATTGTAATTGGTGAGTGATAAGAATTACTGTCTTTTTCTTCAAATACCCTGAAATAAAAATAAACATGACAATTTAAAATTTGAATAAAAAACATTTTTTGTTTATTGCACCAACTGTAATTTGAGTAACTCAGGAATTAAGTGAAAAATTATAAAATGTTAATAGAGCAAGACCTAGATAGACAGTATTAGTAAATATTTTATAGAGTGAGGCTTAGATGAGTTTCTGTTGCTTGGAAAAATTGTTGGTGTCAGTGGTATTGAGCATCTAGATTCACAAAATTGTTATTATAATTTTTTTTGGGCATTCAAATTAATATCTTTTAAGCAAATAATGTTCTATGCATGTGTAAGAGTTGCATTATGAGATTGATATATCACCTAATTTATTTTAAAATAATTTAAATTAGATTATACTTAGGGGATTATCATTGATTCGATCATTTATTTATTCATTTCAATTTGTTGTGATATAGTAATGTTTCCTTTTGTCCAACAGTTTTTGTGCGATGGATGAAATTGAAAAAAATTTCACATTACTCTGATCAGATAAAATTTTGTAAAAGGTTGTGGTCCCGACTTTCGAAATGGGGTATTTATTGTCCATATAATATTAATAAATAAAACATACACATAATATACAAAATAGTAATATACAAACCTTGAATACAATCTTCAAATAAATGTTTCCCAACGTGGGTGTCAACCGCCGATAAAGGATCGTCCAAAAGATAGACATCAGCATTTTTATAAACAGCTCTGAAATAAATATAAAAGATTATACATGAACTAACTCACTAACATTTAATAAGTGAATAATTAACTAAAAAATGTTTGCAAAGAATCATCTGGTGCTTGTAGTTCCCGAAATATTTTATATTCCACTATATGCTTAGCAAAAGCAATTATTAATATTAATAATCAATAAATTACTGAGACTAGTTTTTCAACATTTATTAACACTATGTTATGTAATGGTATTTTTACTAAAGGTGGGAGGGAGTGGGTGATAATTAAAAATAATATTTAAACTTAATGATAAAAAGAAATATATATTTAATGAGATGAATAAAAAACAGACTTTTAATAACTAACATATAAAATATTGGCCAAAAACTAGGGATATTGTGATCAATTAATAAGACTTACTAACCTGGCAAGGTTGATTCTCGCTCGTTGGCCACCGCTTAAGGAGACACCTCTTTCTCCCACAATGGTCTTATCTCCGTACGGAAGGAGTTCGAAGTCAGTTTCAAGGGAACAGACCTTGACAACTTGTTTATATCTTTCACGATTGAAATCAAGACCAAAAAGAATATTCTGGCGCACACTCCCATGGAAAAGCCAAGGCTCTTGAGAAGCATACGATAGTTCACCGTTGACTTGTATTGATCCACTGGAGAGGTTCAATTCCCTTAAAATAGCATGGAAAAGTGATGTCTAAAAACAGAAAATTCAGAAAAAAGCTGCTCTAATTTTTTAATTTATAAAAGTATTAACAACTCACTTCATAATAATTCTAATTCCACAGAAAAAAACAAGTTTATATTGGAAAAATGTCATCGAAGGAATAGTATTTAATTGTGGCTTATGCATTTAATTTTTCATTACTCATTTTTATTATATTAAAAAAAAAATATGCTCAGAAGGTTCAATAAAAAAAAAAAAAGAATCAAAATAAAGAAAACGGTTGTTAGACTTAATAAAATTTGTATACACTTTCAATCAATTAGATTACTTAAAATAATTGAAAAAATATGTAAATAAGTTAGTAGTTCTACTGAACAAAATTACTATTTGAATTCTACTGAGGGACTTTTCCTTTTGATGACAATTTTTATAATCAATGATTTTTAATAAATATTAATAGAAATAAATTTTAACTTAGCTAACTGATTATAAAACTATTATTTTAAATTTGTAACAAATGTGAAAAATTAAAAATATTATACCTTCCCGGATCCGACCGGCCCAATAACAGCTGTCAGTGCCCCAGGAACTACATCGAATGTAATATTGGTAAGCGTATTTTCAGTTGAATTTTCAACCCATTTAGCAGTTGCATTTTTAATGAAAATACCAGGGTTGTCTGTTTTTCCTGTAAAATGAACAGCTGCCAGAGGAACTTTATTTGCACTGTTATGGAGCTCTACTCCATTAGTTTCCAAATTGGCATTTCCATTAGCTTTGTCTCCTTTTTTCAATTTCTTTAGTTGTTGGTCATCGATCATCAAAAATGTCTATAAAGGAAGTAAAAGTTGTATTTAATTCTAATCGAAAAAATTTTCAAGTTTCATGCTCAGTAATCACTAAGAAACAGAAATAATTTAGGTGCTATTTTATTGTTTATAAAATAAAACAAAAAAGTATATACATACTCTAATCCTTTTGATTGAAATAAGACCTTCAGCAACTTGGGTGATTGCTTGTGGGAGGAATACAGTCATTGTCTGTCTTAAAGTATTATAGAAAGACGTCAAAACGAATACCTATAACATTACTGAATGAGAATCAGTCTTCAAATTATGTAATTATAAAAAAAAAAGGTGATTAAGGCTTGAATCGTACCTTTTCAGCATCTATCCTGTTACCAAGAAGAATGTATGAGAGAATTGTGAAGAAGATTGCCGTTCTAGCGTGGAATATAATAAACGACAGCAAGACTCCTTTTATATAGGAAGATTTTGTTATCTCCTTTATTTCTTTTCTGAAAGAATATTTATAAAGGATAATTAAAGATATAAGGATAAAGAAAAGATATAAATAATAATTATTTTTTTATAATAATATTTATATCAAAAACAAAAAAAGAAAATGTTATCTATTAGGGAATAAATATTATATTTTTTATATTCATTAGGACAACTGCAGTTTTTAAACTCACTTTTTCTTTTAATAGTGGATATTAAATATAACACTATTAAAGATACTTTAATAGTTTTATTAAATTAAAAGTGAATATTTTCAAGTAATAGTAAAATAATCCTAATATTTTTCAAAAAGTTATAATCTGTAATAATTATATTGAACACAAGGTGTAGTTGTTAATAATTCTTTATGGACATTTATTAACCTTAATAAATTAACTATAACCTAATTTTTTTCATTTAACTATAACCTAGTAAACTAATTTTTTTGTGTCTAATATCGTTAATATCAGAAGAAGAAATTAATTAAATGACAACTGAGCTCTTATTCCATGTACTTGATATTTCATTAATTGAATATGTTTTAAAAATTATTTGTATTAAGAAGAATGGTTCAAAACATCCCTTGAAATTCAAAAATAAAAATATATTAATTGAAAAGATTAAGTTTTTAATTGTAATTTGAAGGCAAGATTTTTTATTTGTAGGAAATAACATTAGAATTAAGTAAAATGATTGAAGTAGAACTCTTGTGCAGAATTGAAGCATTTATATTATTTAAATACTTATATTATGGAAGGTCAAGATTTAGAAATAATGAAATTTTATTAACAAATGAAAACAATTAGTCACAGATCCAATATTCAAATTGAACAGATTTACTTCAAAATGGTTGTCTCTTTGTAACAGATGAATTGGATTTGGTATTCTTTTAAAAGTGGAAATCTCCATTTCCTATTTTGCTTGCATAATTATCGTAAAAATTAGTTTTCTACAATCATAAGCTTCACTCAAAAAATAAAAGTCCATTCACTTCTTTATCTGAAAAAATTATTGACAAAATTTGAACTTTAAGTACACCATTTAGATTCCCATAGAATCCATCAAATTCTGTTTTAGCCAGAAATTGGAAAGACCACTTTTGAAAGAAAGCTCCTGTGAGTTGTAAACAATAATTACCTTCGAGCAACTTCTACCAGGCTAGCAAAAGGTTTTTCCCAAGTGTACATTTTAATTACTTGAATCCCTGATATAATCTCATTCATTAGCCTCACTCTTTCATCAGTTCGAGCAGCTGTTTTCAACCGCAACGAAGACGCTCTTTTGCCGAGCCAACCTAAAAATAAAAAGAATATACATATAGAATCCAATAATAAAAAAAAAATGAACACTTGATATGGACTTATTTATTTATGTATTACATAAATTATACATACCTTGAAACGGAATAAACATTAATAATGAAACGAGGCCGAGCAAGGCAGCTAATTCCACTTGGTTCCACATCAGATAAGTAACGATACAAGTTTGAAGAGGTCCGATCCACAAAATATGTAGAAAAACAAAAGCTACATCGAATCGATTGACATCATTTGATAACAAGTTGACGACCTGTCCAGCAGTCGTTTGTCCTAGTGCAGTTTTACTCAGTTTCAAGGACTGTAATTAGAGTTAATGAGAAGAAATGATTACTAATTAAATAAAAGATTGTAAAACAATTATCTAAATCAATGATACAGTGGATAGTAGGTAATATTGAACATCAGGACAATCTTTGATCTAATTTCTGATTTTTGTAAAATTATTATTTCAGTGGGTGCAAACAATTATTGCAATAATAACACAAAATAAGAGTGTTATTTTATCGTGCCTATGTTTCGACCTAAGTTTTGGGCCATCTTCAGGACAGAGTGCAACTACTATTCGTTGGACAGTTGCAATAATCTTATTTTGTGTAATTCATTGACTGCACTCCCTTACCAATTTGTATTATTTCTAGAATTATCCAGTCAACCATTTCCATTTGAATGTTATTTACTTTCTATGGTTTTATACAAGGTTTTAAACATTTTTATTAGTTTATGATAAATTTATGTAAAAATTCTTCTTCTTCATTTACTTCCTCTTATGCCGTTTCTAGCATCGAGGAGCCTGGAGGCTATTTAGTTTACTTTGAATAGATTTTCTACTATGCTGGTTATTAGCTCAGTCATGGCTGGTTATTAGCCCCGTGTATCCTCAGAACAACCGGTCTCTTGAATATTTATGTCCCCGAAGGAGAAAGGCTGGTACTGGGTTCCCCCAACCTAGAGGACCAGAGCTAATTGTAGTCAGATGACTGGGCAATGGGGCCGCCAACTTCCTACGCCATATAAATTTATGTAAAAATTCTAAAAAGTTATTTAAATCATTAATTTTTAAATTGTATCAACTCTTTTAATCATTAAATTTAAATTTCTTTAATGAATTAACAGATCAGATCAGTTACTTAACTTTTATTCTATATCGTTTGCTATTGTTAATTATAAATAAAAACACTAAATAACAAAACAAGAAGCTTCAATATTGGCATTACCCTATTCTTCCTTAAATTAATTTGTGCACTTAAAGCACAATGAAACTAACATATGAATTCAGTTACGGAGATGGTAAAATAACGTGTATGATACAATAATTAATTAGTGAAGAACATAAATTTTAAAGTACAATTCTGTCAGGTGTTAAATCTTTATCCATTTCCGTTTGTCAACAAATTCATACTTATGCATGATTTACAAAAATTATGATTATTAAACACTACACTACTCTGCACTTATTATTATTTGTGTATGACTGTTATTTGTTACTATGCACTAAAGAGGCCCATTGTGCTCGAATCCTAAAAATCCCTAGCCTAGGTCTAGACTTCTGAGAAATTTTAGATGGTCTTTGAATCTCAGTTCTTGAAGTTCCTTGTGTCCCCCAGGGCCAAGGCCAAATGTCCTCTTTCGACTTAGTGCTTTACATTCAAAGAGAATGTGCCATGGGGTTTCGTCCTCCTCTGTGCACCATCTGCACCAAGGTTCTTGTTCAATGCTCAAGCGATGCATATGTTTCCTGAGTTTACAGTGCCCAGTGATGGCTTCAACCATACTTTTGAAGTCGGTTCTCGACATGTGAGCGGATTCTTTCTTGATTTTCTCAGAAAGATTGTCATTGGGATCCTTTATAAAAAGTTTAGTATGCCATATCTTGGCTATATCCCAACGTGATTTTATCTTCCTCTTGGCTAGTTTATTAATTGTATCCTTAGCCAGGGAGAGGGGACCCCGCACCATGGTTTTGGTCCTATTGGAGCAATTTCTGCTTCTTTCTTTGCCAATTTATCGGCCTTTTCATTTCCTGGTATATTACTGTGTCCAGGGATCCAAAATATGTTAACTTTGTTATGTACAGTTATTTCATCACTAAATTCAGAATAACTAAACTGAGCAAATCCACAAATCAGTTCTTCACCTAATTGATTATTTTTTACTTAAAGTCTAGTTAAATATTATTAAAAATAGCTTTTGTATATACACATATATACCTTCCTGTATATGAGAGAACATGCAGCTACTCTAACTTTCATTCCAGTATGCAATACAGCCATCGTATATGGATGACCAAGCATTACAGAGAGACCGGAACAAACAATTATACCAACAGCATACATGTAAGCCTCATCTTTTGTCATATTAGAGCCAGAGAAATACCTAATAAGACCTCCGAGTAGCAATGGTTGACTGACTCTACAAAA
The DNA here is from genome assembly GCA_037127475.1 of Arma custos. NCBI lineage: Eukaryota > Metazoa > Arthropoda > Insecta > Hemiptera > Pentatomidae > Arma > Arma custos. The sequence continues at coordinate 18,076,352 of CM073762.1, read as the reverse complement.
AAAAAATTATTTTTTATAATTATTGGTCATTTTTTATGAGTTATAAATATTTTTATTTTTTAAAGAGAAAAGATAGGCCCTCGACCCGGATTTGAACCCGGAACCTTTGTCTCACCGTGACAAAGACAAAAAAGACAAAAAAGCTCTGCCAATTGAACTATCCAAGGCCTCTGCAGGTCGAGGACAAACCTTCTCTCTCATAGATCCTAAAGCCCCAGTGTGCTCCCGCCATTTTTGCGATGAATACACTACAACAAAATTCTTTGAACATTAATTTTAATTTGGGATCTTATTGACTTACTGTCATATTATTATTTATAATTTTTTATAGTCTTAATCTTGGATAGCTCAATTGGCAGAGCGATGTCACGTTGAGACAAAGGTTCTGGGTTCAAATCCCGGTCGAGGGCCTATCTTTTCTCTTTAAAAAAAAAAAAAAAAAAAATTAGTTTGTCTGGTACTTTTGTGGCACAAAAATTCCAAGACCTTAGTACTTTCACCTTGAAAGTTTAGAAAAAGCTCTGGTATTTTTCAAAAGAATATTATAACTTTTTTTTCCGATTAAAACTTATGTTTTTAAACAATTGATAAGAACTTAAAATTTAATCAATTTTAGTGTTAATTCCTTTATGAAGAAATTAACTAAATAATTAAATAAATTATTACTCTAAGTACCTCAAAACAATTTCTGAACAAGCAAGTATCATTCCGTAAAGCATCAAACGAAAACCAAACATTTTAAAGATCACACGTAATAAACTTGGTTTCTTCTTGTTACGCTGTGCTTTGGCGACTTCTTCATCCCATAATCTGAAATAAAATAATCTTATATAGTCTTATAATAGCCTAAGCATAACAAAACTATCAAAAAATATTATTTACAGACTAAGTTAGCTGGTATTATTTTTATAATGTCAAGATAATTAAATAAATGTTATGCTATGTTATATAAACATTATTAATTACTTTTCTATCCTGTCACCGAGATACGCTGAACTATGTTCCTTCAATGGCTCAGGTAAATCTTCTATTTTCAAATCTCTATTGCAGCCCTCCATGAACAGAGGCCATGTCCAACTGGAAACAAATAAATTAAAATTTCTTTAAGACCATACTTCATCCATATCATTGGAAGTTTTCTGATCATTACAGATCACATTACTATAAAACATAAATAAATAGTTCATATATTATCCACTTAATTTACATTTTCATTCACTGTCGCCCTAGTATACACTACTTTTTTTTTATTATCGCCCTTGTTTATACATTCCATTCAGGCCCTTTGGTTTGCACTTATATATAACATTAACCTAGTTTACACTTTCTTACTACCGGCCTAGTTTACACTACTCATATTATCGTACTTGTTTACAATTTTCATTCAGGTGCTTTGGTTTACACTTACTTATACCATTGGTCTAGTTAGTTAGAATAAATGTAACCGTTTTACATGTGGGATGTCGTCTGAATGCCTCAAATAAATGGATTGGTAAAATATATAAGACAAGGTACCCCTAAGTAATCTTGGGGACGCTCTGAAGAAATTAGGAGTGAGCTGATATATTATCAATGCAATAAAAGGGATGTGTAAGGGTTCCAAAGCCAGAGTAAAACTCAAGATAGGTCTATCAAAAGAATTCGAACAAAATAAAGGACTTAAACAAGGTTGCTCCTTATCCCTTACACTTTTCAATTTATATGTTGAAAGTGTACTGTGTGAGTGGAAAAGGAAATGCCTGAAGATGGGAATCATGGTAGGAAATGAATGCCTTTATAATCTTCAGTTTGCTGATGACCAAGTGGTAATAGCCAAGGATGAGGAGGATGTTTCCTATATGATAAGAAAACTGTTAGAAGCATACAAATTGGGAGGCCTAGAAATCAGCGAACAAAAAACATAATATTTGGTTTTGAATATAGATTATGCTTCCCTCACACTAGAGAATTGGAGTCTCACCCAAAGTGAAAATTTTAAATATCTTGGTAGGTGGCTCTCCACACATAAGGGAAAAGGTCACTAAAGGAAGAAAGACAATAAGAACTTTAAATTCTATATTATGGAGCAAGGAAGTTCAATTGTCTACAAAGAAAAGACTTAACCACTCCTTTGTCAAAAGTGTGGCATTATATGGCTCAGAAACATGGGCCATCACTACCAACTTAGAAAAGAAACTCCTAGTGATGGAGATGGACTTCTGGAGACGTAGTAGTAGCATATCGAAACTCCAGCACATCCCTAATCACGTGATCAGAGAAAAAGTACAGGAACCCCACAGTATCTTGTACACTATCGGTACCAAAAAGCTGAGCTGGTACGGCCATGTAATGATAATGTCAGAAAATCGATGGCCCAAGAGAATAATAAATTATGTTCCTAAGGAGAAAAGGACGTCCGGCAGAGAAATGGTACGATGGATTGCAGGAAGGAATGGCAGCCAGAGGGCTTACAGAGGAGGACTGCCAGGACCGGGAAAAGTGGAAAAAATCATTTTCAGCTTACGACATATGACAATTGTTGTAATAAAGTCTTATTAAAATATATATATATATATATATATATATATATATATATATATATATATATATATATATATATATATATATATATATATAAGTTCGTACATGTAGATCCAATGAATGAAAAATACATTTAAAAAGAAAATAATACAATAAAAATTTAATAAAAGCTGATATTGTATTAAATTATTATTATTACAGATATGTTTGGTTTTTACCTGAATGTGAGGGCAGAGAAGATATTCGCTGAAGCCCGAAGATTTTTCTTCTTCCCTGGTTTACTCTTATCAGACTCCATAACTTATCCCTGCTTTAGCCTTTCTCTTAAATATTTCTGTAATATGACAAAATAATAAAAGTTGATCATTAAAATAAATCAAATTCCATTGTGAATCAATGTTATTTTAGATATTATATTTTTGTTATAACATATAAAAATCCTTTTAAAGAATAACCCAAATATCTTTCCTATCAAGACCTTGACGATAGTGCCTGTAGGAATAAGACTCTAAGAGTGGGTAATGCATAATCGATTCCCTTCCGGGTCAGTAAATGTTTATTTCGTAGCAGTTCCTGGGTTTAAAAAAAAGGATCAAAAGGTAACGGAGAAAGGACAGAAAACGTAAATATTTGGATGGTGAAAACTATAATATGGTTACCTGATTTTTTTGGGGAGTTAAGAATACACGTTACAGTTGGGAGTGGATTCAGAATTATTGTCAACAATGTCGTCTTGAGAGACCCCTTACTCTCTAATTCTCCAAAAAGATATAAAGCTACAAAGGCGCAAGCGGAAAATGGACTCAAGAAATGGTACTGAGCGCTTGGAAAGAGCATTTCCTGCAGATTATCAATCACAGAAATCCAACAATTCGAAGAGAATCTTGATCCACGGATGAAGAATACGTTGAAAAAAAGGGACATATTCTGGAAAATAAAAAGTATGGTGACTTTCGGGATAAGCTACGCTTTGGGAATGACGTTGACTCTCTATACCTTACATGGGGCGTTCCAGAAACTGCCGAACACGAGGATCCGCTATACGTTTGAGGAAAACGGAACACCATCCGGAGGAAGGCGGACATACCTATTCACTTCAACAAAGAACAATCTCTTTCTCATGAATGAAGAGAATTACCAGCATTTCCAAGAGTACGAGTATGGGTTTTTTTCCCACTTAAGGAAATAGGGGGAAAAGAACATTTTCACCTTTGTTCTCCTAGAGCTAATACCGTGTATCCAACTGAAGATTATTGACAGAGGTATCTTAATGGATGCATCGATGACAGAAAACTCCGCTAAATCTGTGATGCCGAACGGCAACATGAAGTGAACCAAATAAATAAAAGAAACTGTCAATAGAAAAATATGACTGAGTTGGGTTGTTGAGATTATGGCCCGTATAACGGCCATTATTATGGCCCATAATCCCAATGCCCAGTTCTGGTACAATATGATTCTTATGATTTTTTGAACTTTTAAAAAGCAAGAGGGAAGGAGATGGAAACGCTGATGCTATTATAGTATTTAACAAATGTAATAAGAACAGGTGAAAATAAGGGTGCGAAAATTTAATAATGAGATATTCAATTCTAACATTCGCCGATGATATAGCATTTCTTGGAAGACATGAAAAGGATTAATAAGAGAACTCGTCAAAACCCTGATAAAAGAAGCACAAATTGTCTTCCAAGAAAATGAAGATAAAGCTATACATATCACAGTACGCTGAAAAATCAACTCCGCCAAAAGTATTTAGGGGCCAGCTGACCGTGGACCGTTTGAAATATTTCGACTCCACATTGACCTTAGCAAATGACCAATTAACTGCCTATAACAGCTCTAAAAAGGTCATTCTTCTCTCTTTCGAGAGTGCTCTAATTCCGAAAAGTCTGTAGAAATCTGAAATCAAAGCTGTACGATACAATGCTGTAAGAAAGCTGGTTTTAAAATACGGCTTTGAGACGTGGGCCTCTCACTGGCACTCTGGAAAGCAGAATTTTCAATGTGAGACTAAAAGAACCAATGAAGTACTTCTTACGGAAACTGGTCAGTCATTAGGGCAAGGGGGTTCGGATGGGTGGAGTATGCAGCTCGAAGTAATCCGTCAGGACGCCTCTATACAACGACGTGTTAGGTAAACGAACAAATCATGTCAGACGTGGGGAGGATGTTGTCGAATACCTCTCAATAGACTATGTTATGGACATTGAACAAGTCACATCATACCCTATACAGTTTCTCAACTCTTTATGATTATCAGAAGTGCCATAAGTTAATGCTGAAAGTTGGCGTTCCAGTCCTATTAATGAGAAATCTTAACGGGGCAAGGCTATGTAATGGTACAAATTACACACCTGGGACACAGCATTATAAAAGCTACAATCATGACTGAAATGCAAAAGGAGAAAATGTTTTGATTCCCCGTATTCCGATAATTTCGACTGATTTGCCTTTTCAATTTAAAAGAGTACAGTTTCTCATGAAAACAGCATTTGCAATAACAATAAACAAAGCTCAAGGACAGACGCTTAAATTTGTAAGTGTTCATTTAGAAAAAAAAATTTTCCCATGGGCAACTCGAATGGCAAGCATTCTCACGTGTATCAAACCCGCAAAATCTCTATGTTTTGGCAAAAGATGGGAAAACAATAATCTTTTTTTACAAAAATGTATTTAAATAAGCTGTTTGGAGTAAAACACATATTTTAATGTACGTATGTATTTTATTTTTAAAATAGCCTAAAAAAATTAAAAATGCCGCCAAAAGTCACTATTCACTATTGGACGAAGTCGCAGGCACAGCTAGTTCCCAATAAAATTGTGTTATACTCGATTATATTATATTAAAATATTAATTATAATATAATCAATATTATAGAGTGGAGGAAAATTGTCGAGGAAGCCGAGGCCCTCCATGGACCATAGCGCTGTGAAATGATGATGATGATTTATTATCATATTTTACATTTTTGAATAAGCGTTCGATATAATTATTAATATAGCTACATCCTTGGATATAATTATAAATGTCATATTGTTAGAAATGAAAAATCTGAAGAGCGCAATCTTATATCTAATTACACACTATAAGGTCATGTGAGTTATAAAGATAATGAAAGAAACAAAAATATAATATTTTGTTTTATATAACTAATTTAATCCCAATGGCTATAATTACATAAGAGACAATGTAAGCTTGTTTATTATTATTATACATATATTCACGTTATACACAGTATATGTGTAATATTATACACAGTGTATTCAATAGGCATTGATGCGATGTACTTTTCAAACAGCTAGTCTCTGATGTTTACCAAGAGGATTGCTAGAATTATAACTTAGACGGAAAATTCGTAATGATTTCACAACACTTTTGAACAGTGTTTGTCTACTTCCCAGTTAATCGTCTAGCTATTAACTATCAAGGCAGTTCCAATTAACCGTCTAGGACAGTTTTAAAAAATAAATAAAATAAAATAATAATAAATAAATACAGGCGCAAATTGGCCAGAGGAAAGGAAGCAAAAACACAGTGAAGGAATGAAAGAGAAGAAAAGAAGAACTATTTCAACTGTTCTTCTTTCCTTTTCTTTCATGACTGTTACTACGCTTTTACGCTGTCACTACTACGACCTGGTCTTACTAGCTATGGCGTGAATAAAGAAAAAAATAAAGTGAAGTTTTAAATACAAGAAATAATTCTTTTCAAACAAAGTCTGAAAAGTCTGCTTAAAAGTTACTTGGATGAAATTACATTTTATTCTATTAACTTCTAATATAAGGAAGAAATAGTTGGGGGTGCAGTCAATAAAAACACCTTAATAAGTGTAACTTATTTAATGTGTGCCGACGTTTCGGCCTACAATGTAGGCCATCTTCAGGGCTAAGAGAGAGAAACAAACAGAAAAACATATAAAAAACGTTGCAGTAACAAGAATATAGAGACAAGTAATGTAGTAATGTGGTACAAGTGTGGAAATTAAAATATTGACTAGATATGATGAAATAGTGAATAGATATGATAATTAAAGATAATGAATATAAAAGTGGTTACAGAATATAATAAAATTAAAATAGTGATAGATAAAAATAAAATTATAGATGATGAACAGAAATTAAAATAGTGACAGATATAATAATTAAAGAATACGAATATAAAATACAGAAAATAAATGTCCAGAAAGGATAAAATGTAAACATAATATAAAGGGAAAGAAAAATGAGGAGGTAAACGGAAAGATACAAAATGAGAAGATAAAAATATAGAAAAAGGGGATGGAATATGAAGGATTTAGAAAAAACTAGTTTAATTATAGATATAAATGGATTTGATACCAGATATCTAGAGGTTACATAGGTAAAATGTAATAATACAAGCATATGTAGAAAGATTGATAAATTTCAAAAATTAAAAATTGAAAATAGAGTTTATAAATATGAACTCTAAAGTATGAAAAGAAATTAGAAAATATAAGTAAGGGAAGTTAATATATAACTGTATACAGGTAGAAAGAAGTGGTATTAATATAAAATGAGATGTGAATATAACATAATATAGGAAATAGTATAGAAATCTATAATTTTATTTTTATCTATCACTATTTTCATTTTATTATATTCTGTAACCACTTTTATATTCATTATCTTTAATTATCATATCTATTCACTATTTCATCATATATAGTCACTATTTTAATTTCCACACTTGTACCACATTACTATATTACTTGTCTCTATATTCTTGTTACTGCAACGTTTTTTATATGTTTTTCTGTTTGTTTCTCTCTCTTAGCCCTGAAGATGGCCTACATTGTAGGCCGAAACGTCGGCACACATTAAATAAGTTACACTTATTAAGGTGTTTTTATTGACTGCACCCCCAACTATTTCTTCCTTACATTTTATTTTTGTTTGAAATTTGTCTATCGAATGAACAATGACTATTAAGAGCCAATTTATTTTAAATACAGTAAAACCTCTATTATCCGTCACTCTATTAACCGTCACTCTCTGTTAACCGTCACCTCAGTTTGAGAAAAAAAAACACAGAAAAAAAAGGACGTATCTATATATTGTTTGGTTGCTGAAGTCATAGACGCCGGCTAAGAATCAATCGGGTACTTGTTTTCTTAAAAGTACCTATAATAATGTCGGAAAAAAAGACAAAGGAAGAGTTTAGATCTCGCTACTAAGTTTTAAGTTGTAAAACGTTTACGAAAAGGTGAAAGTGCTTCAATCATAGCAAAAATCTGTTATTCCTCGGACGAAAGTTAATGATATAAAACGTGCGGGGGACCCCTAGAGTATGTCCCTTCTATATAATCATTTAATGTTTATTAGGAAGGGTCATACTACGTTTGTGCACGAGGAGATAGCTAAACTCCACTTTTAAATTTATATTAATTTCTCAAGAGGGAAAAATTGGACATACAATGATTGTGCTTCTGGCCATCGATGTACGTAATTATTATTTAAAAAAAAATATTTTTACAACTAATGTATACCTTATTAGTACGTAAATAAGTTACGAGTACATAATGTCGAATATTTGAAATATATTGTTCAATTTATGTGCGTGTATATATATATATATATATATATATATATATATATATATATATATATATATATATATATATATATATATATAGATATGAGACATATGACTCACTCCCACATCCGTCACCATCTTGGTCCCATACCCTGACGCATAATCGAGGTTCTACTGTAGTTAATTTCGCGGGTTCTAGAATAGGAGGAAATGTTTTGACACTAAATGCAACCTACAAAGATGAAATATATTCAGGATTTCTCTACAGCGTCTACTAAAGCCTACTTCAGAATATTTTCAAGTACTCGTAATTTCATTTTTTGAAACAAAACCAGCTTCCAGTCATAAAATCTTTTATTCTTTTAACATAGAACGTTCCGTTCATTTCGTTTCAAATGATAGAAATTACAGTGAAGATTACAGTCCAGTATATTGAATAAGAATTAAAATAATATTTTCAAGTATATTTTCTGCGCAAAATTATAACAACCTTGAGTAAGAGGTTAAAGAAAACAAATAAAAAAAAAAACTTTATATAACATTATCCATGAAGAGAATTGCGCCCAACAAGCTAGTGTGCGGGATTATTATTAACTTTATTAATAAACGGTTGTACAGGTAGATGAGGCCAAAATCACGCTTAATCTCCAAGGTTTCCCTCAATAAAAAATATCCACTTCGATAGGGACTGTATGATCTCAAAGAGTAGATTTAAGGCTGCTAAAAAAAATAATATTTTATATCTGCACTAGCCGGATTCTAACCGAGGACCTTCCAGCAACTCAGAGCTATCTCGTTTCCTAAACAGATTAGAGGACCTCTGGAATTATAGTTGCGTCATTGGACTCCATAATTGTGGTGTGGTAACGACACTGGGAGATTTAATACTAATCAAACAAAAACAAAACAACGAAATGAAAATAAAAAGACAGTGAAAACATCAGGAATAAAATATTTATTTTTGCCTTGAGGTTGTTTGACCCAGTCGTGATAGGCCGTTGTAGTAGGATTACAAGTAAAATGTTTTAATCTTATCTCTCTTATCAAAGATATGTGCCTAGGTTTAAAAATGTTGATTTCGAAAGCTCTCACTTTGGCTCTCATGAGACTACTAATCAATGTCATAAAAAAATATAGTACATCCGAAATATATTTCTGATTTTTTTCATTTTTGTGTAATATTAAAGTTATCATAGCAGCATCAACTGATAAGACATTTTTTACTAGATAAAGAGATGTTGTTTTTTATGATACAGTAAGAAATAAACAATGAATCGTTATTTTTTTTTAATATTTGACAAGTCATATTCGTATTCAAACAAGAATTAGTCAAGTTGCGACATTATGTGATAGTATTATCAATGAAGGCGTCAGTATACCGTCGCTGTGAAGACAATACCGCCTGTGTACACTATAAGCGATTTTAGAGGAGGGAAAAAAAACGCGCTGAATGTAGATTTTTTTCAGAACTATTGAAGAGAAGTATCAATAAATCATATCTTAATACCAGCCTTCCTTAGTGTGTAATTCAACCTGTAGAATGCGATAAAATTACTAACTCATTTTCATAAAAAGTTGTAGATAGGCGGTATTGTTTTGACAGTGACGATATACTGGTTTCGAGTAGATAGTATGATAACGACTAACAATATAATTATTTATACATGTTTTTGAACACTGGCGAACCTAGGAGAATTTTCAGGGGGGGCCATGGGGATCCGGAAGACAAAGCGTACAAAGCAATTCATCAAACGTTTTAATATTAAAAAAAAAATTTTTTTTCTGTACCACAACCTATGAAGTGTCCTGGATTCAGTACATTATAGAGACTGTACTGCAGGAAGGTGACTAGTGCAAGGTCACACTCAACCACCAGTTTCCCCCCAATTTTGGGTACCTCTTTATAGAAGCTGGGTGAGCCCACTGGCGGATCTAGGAGAGAATGTTCAGGGGGGGGGGCATGGGTCAATGTGAATTTGTTATAAATGGATACGATCCATACATGAATGAAGATACATAAAATATCAATTTTTAATTTAAGACAACTGAGGCCAGAAACCAATAATATGGATAAAATAAGCTCCTTGATCAAAGCGGTAGCTATCTATATGTGAATGAGGAACATTAAAGGCTTTCTTTTAGACAAATTCCCAGATCACATCACATCTACACAGACGGGTCTAAAATTAATAATACTTCAGGCAGTGCAATTTACATTCCAAAATATAAATATAGAGCTAAATTCAAACTACCTTCAGGTTGTTCATCATTCACTTCAGAATTCTATGCAATTTTGGAAGCCTTAAAATATATTAATCAATCAAATAAAAGTAAATTCGTAATACTATCATATAGCCTAAGTGCCTCACAATTAATAAACAACTTCAGAAAAATTAATAGTAACAATATGTTAATTGATATTATAAAATTACATAGTTCATGTATACAAAATTACAAACAGGTTGCATTCCTGTGGGTTAAAGCTCATATAAGGGTCAAAGGAAACGAAGAGGTTGATAAATTAGCCAAAGACGCTACGATCATCGGCGAACAGGTAAAAATTTCGGTCCCATTTACAGATTTTTATTTACCAATAAAAGAAGATTGTCATAACACATGGCAGCATCAATATTCACTTTCTACTACAGGGCAGTATTAGAAATCCATATTTCCTAGTATCTCACGCAGGCCATGGTTTTCAAATATCAATTTAAATAAACAGGAAATAAAAACATGTTGTAGATTAAGGTCGAATCACGGTTTATGTAAGAGCTATTTGCATCGTATCGGAATTTCGGAATCGGCCGCATGCCAAAATTGCAATAATCAAGAAACTCTGCACCATATCGTTATGGAATGTAAGTCATATACACCTCATAGGAAAAAACTTCTACAAAATCTTAAGAAAAATAACATTTCATACAAAGAAATAATATCACTAAGGGGAAGAGATGAGATAAGCTCCATATTGAATTATTTTAAATCAATAAAAAAATTTATTTAAAACATAAATATGTAAATATTTTCTTCATTTGTACTTATTAATCTGGCTGTATGGAAGTGTCCAATGCCATCGAAAGGAGAAAAAAAAAAAAAACCTAAAAGGGTTCGGAATCGCCGATTTTAGATGCACGCATTGAGAAAACATTCGATACAATGAATAATTTTGGTGTGTCAAACGTGTCTTGCTGAAAACCAACTAAAATTCAGGTCAAAGTAAACTAATGAGAACTCTAGGGGGGGGGGGGCTATGGATCATTCAAAAATGAGTTTTCAGTCAACCAATTCATATATAATTAAATGTCATAGCTACTCAAACATTAGATAACATATTGTTGCATTAGCAACACAAAAACGTATCTACGAAATTGACATTTTTGAGATTCGTGTGGAGGCCGTAACACTTTTTTTCATGTTCTATCTTAAGATCATAAGATCTTATGTCTGTCTTGTCTGAATGAACTGTTATCATTCATAAATCACTATTTCATTCATTTCTGAAAAATGGCAATTATGTAAAAAATTGCCATTTTAGATTATAATCTAGGGGAGCGGAGTGGCTCAGTGGTAGGGCGCTAAGTTACCGTGTCGAAAATCCTGGGTTGAAATCCCGCTATATGGCGGAATTTTAAGTAATCTGTTAGCACCCGGTGATGGATCATAAGGGATCTAGGACACTCCTGGGACTCACCCAGCCTCTAAAAAGTGGGTACCCAAAATAAAGGGGGAAAATCTGGCGGTTGAGCGTGATCTAGGGCAAATCACCTCCTAAGGAAACCGTTGTCTAAGCAACATTACAGTTTCTAACACGTACTGAACCCAAGTTAATGGGTTTTAGTTGTACAGGTTAATATAGATAATAGTGTTAATACATAATAACATAGTAACATGATTTTTAACTTAAATAACATCATAGCTACGCCGTTTAACATAATCATTTATATTAATTTTTAACAGATATATTTAGTTTTCAGACACCCACATTATTAAATATCATAGCTGAAATATAATACAACATACAACAAGGTACAGTCCTAAGAATTGGATCTGTTTTATTGGAATCGCTGGGATGTTATTCAAGTACACTGGGGTACAGGAAATCATTGGCTTCAGACGAAGGTCGTTAATAATTAAATTTGGAATTTAAAAAAAAAATTGCTGCATGCTTTAAGCATTGTTACATAATATCGATTTATCGATTGAAGCTTAAATAATATTCAATGATATTATTTCAATTAGCAATAGTATTAAATACCAGCAGTTATGCCGAAACCACTCGAGTTGTTTGTTATACAAAGTGGATTTGATTGGTTCAAGAATTTCTAGCAAAGCTAATGGCATTTTTTAAAAATTAAATAAAGATTTTTCACCATTTGCCTGGTTATAGGATTTTTTTGTTTCTTTAGAAGGCCAATTCGTATTGAAGTAATCTTCTGCCTTTCCAATGAGTTATGTTTAGCGTTAATGTATTCTTTTAGATATGCAAATTTATTCTTGTTGATAATATAATGTTTCTTATCAACACTAGCTTTATAACTGTAGAAAAAACGGCAACACGACTTAACAAATAATAGTTGCTAGTTATAATAATAATAATAATAAAGTCTTTATTTATTCTGGAAGAAGTGCCTTTATGGGATTACATTTAATTAATTACTACCATTAAATTAACAAATGAGAAAGAATTAATGAGAAAAAAATTGCGAATTATTTAATGTTATTGCGGTGATAACATTTAAAAAATAAAAAAAACAGAGTGACAGAAATAAAAAATAACAGAAAAAAGATTACAATAATTATATAGTGAGAAACAACAGATAATTACATATGTATGCAAATTACAATGTCAAGTAGAAACAAACAAAGCAGAAAATGAAACAAAAATACGAACCGAGGTGGACCTGGGATAGGGTTGGGCGATATTCCTTAGTTTCAATCGATATATCGATGGTCACTATCGATAGTGTCGACTATCGATGAATTTTTTTACCCTTAAGTTTTGAATATCTCGGAATTATGCTGATCTGTCTATGTCCAGTGTCGAGTTCTTTTGAAATTGAACTCGGAATTCCTTGAGTTCAAGGGTTCTCTTCTGTATAATTTTGATGCCGCACTGGACCTGTCATTATTTAATTCTACAAAATTACTAATTACCTTATGTTGGTTAGTACACATTGTCTCACACTTGTGCAAACAAACCCAACTCGCTGGAATTGGTGTCGCTGAGCATTGGCTCTGCTAGGTTTTTATAACTCTATAAGACTATATGACTCTTGAAATTAACTATTTCGTTCTTTTTCTTTTATGAAGTTTTGATTTGTTTATTATTATTGTAAACATGTAAATTGTAAATAGTTTTTTAAAATTCAAATAAATTAGTTTTTTTCTCTCATCTTTATGATATAATCTTATAATTTATAATCCTGCAAATTTCAAATAGTAGGTAGGTAATTGAATTGAATTAAATTAGTTGAAAATCTTTATTAAGTAGGTTTGGAAAAAAAGGAAGCAGCTATCGAAAAATTATAGTTTCGATAGTTTTAAGCCGATAGTATCGGCCTATCGATAGTGTTAACTATCGACTATCGCTCAACCCTAAACTGGGACCAGAACATATTGGGAGCGATATGAGAGAAAAGATTTGAACCACCCCAGAGTGACATAAGCCAAAGTATGCCGTAGGGGTTGGCAACCTATTACATGTGGGTGTCTAGTGACACACAAAGCCTGTGTTAATAAAAAAAAAAAATCTCTGACCCAAATATCTCTTAATTACTCAAATTTTGGTTAATTTTGACCAGCAGCCAGATACAGTTGATGACGCCAAGGATAAATTATCTTATTTTTAGTTTCAAACTTTCACCACAATACCAGATTAAATTCGAGTACGGTAACTTGGCTACAAGCATTGAGATAAGCACGGTAATTTTCAATCAATTATTTTGCTATATCTTAAGAAGCTCCAAATATTAGCATTGTTAATAATTCGTAGCCTTGCGATTTTTCAGATAAAAATGAAATATTGATTTAAGAGTGAAAAAAAACGTATATCCAAGCAACACAGGCATGAGATATTGTGACCCTAAAAGATAACATAAAATAGTTTTACCACTTATTTTACCGCTTAGAATTATTTCTGATTGTGATCACAAAGTAATAAAAATTCAAGATAACAAGTATCATAATACAACGTGGGTACCCTTGATTGAGGGGAAGGGCCTGGAGGTTGAGCGTGATCGTAGCCGAAATACTTTCCAGCAAAACCGATTCTTGGAAACATTACAAACTCTATCAAATACCGGGCCTAATACTTCCCTTGAAGCATGAAGTATCTATTGCATGGAAATAAGATATACATAGGAACGAACAAGAGAAAACATTTACAAATATGTAGAGAGGAAAATAGTTGACTGAATGATATAATGGAGGATGGAGATAATTGGAGGGTGCAGTAAAAAAAAAAACACCAAATAAGTCAAGACTTATTTTTTAATCGTGCCGACGTTTCGACCCATCTTCCAGCCATCTTCAGGGCTAATGGGAGAAAAACTATAAAAAAAAAAACATTACAGTACTAAGAATGTAATGACATATAGAGTGATAGAAAAGTAAAAATAGTGACTAATATATAATTAAGGATAAAGATAATAAAATTGCAGAATAAAAATATGCATTAATATATTGATTCAATGATGTCATAGGAACAAATAATAGGAATTAAAGTAACAAATAAATTCAAGTACCTGGGGGAAATTATATGTAGCAATGGGTCGGAGAAGGAACGCATAAAAGAGGAAATAACTAAATTGGAAAGACTGAGCTTCGAGACGAGCAATTTATATAATAAAATGAAGCCTGTCAACAAATGCGAAGATAAGACACTATAATACGGTCTTCAAACTGGTGATACTGTACGGAATGGAAACCGCTTTTCTCCCCGGCCTAAGGGAAATGTTAGGGTTAGAAATGCGAATACTAAGACTAAATAATTAACGGCCCAAAGAAGACACAGGAAGGCTATAGGTTGAGACCTAATAAAGAAATTTACAAACAAGTAATTTATAAACGTTTAATTTATAAAAATAGTAATAATTTAGAAACGGACATAATAATAAGAAGATTAAGGTTCTATGGACATATGGTGAGGATGCACCCAAAGAGAATAAGTAGAGAAATATTCTATAAAATGAGAGGTAAAATTTAGAAATCCCATTGTAGGATCGCCGGTTAGCCATAGCAGCATAGAGTGGCGTTAAATGAAAAAACAACCCAATTAAAACCAAAACCTTCCTTGTACTAACTAATAGAATTTATTCAGACCATTGCATGAAAATCTCAAAAATACATCCACGTTTCAAGCCCAGAACAATGATTGTAAAAATTCTAAACCGATCGACGATTGTTAACGGAGTAAATAATGTATCTGCCTCAACCGGTTTCGAGCACGAAGATTATCGTGGTCCGAAGATTAAATTAGTTTAAGAATGCCAGATATAGATGAGGATGATAGGACGGAGTCTACAACAAAAAAAAATTTACAAAGAAGTAATGGATTTGGAAACGGACCTGAGATAAGGAAGATTAAGGTTCTATGAACACATGGTGAGGATACACCCAAAGAAATTAAATAGAGAAATCTTCTATAAAATGAGAGGATACAATAGAGGAAACTGAGAGGCTGAAAATAGCAGACCAAGACTGTTTCGATTGGGATGACTATGGGAAAAGACTAAAATAAATTAAGATCCTTGTGGGAAAGAGATGGGAGAAAAGGAATAGCGTGAACCGAGGAAAGAAGGAAAGAATGAGGAAAAGGTGGGAAGAAATAAAAAAGGGGAAAAGAGGTGAAAATAATGATATCCCCGTAGTATCCAAGGCCGTTCCCTGAAAAAAAAACTCCTTACTTAAAAAACCTACTCCTAGCTAAAATAGAGACCTAGATGGATCCTGTAGGACCAACAGACCCTCCTGGGGTCTTCCAGTTTCTATTAAGTGGATACTCTTAATTGGGGGAAAATCCTGTTGGTTGAGCGTGATTTCGGCTAGATAACCTCCCTGCATAACTGTTGGCTTAAAAATATAATAGCTACAAATAGTTTTTCTGTTCACACTTGCTCTAAGTCGTTATAATATTACATTGAAAATACTCTGAATTCTTCTACAGTTTCCATGGGAATCAAATCATGGGAATCAAGCGAAAGAACATTTATAAATATTAAATTATTGAATCGAAATCAAATCTATCAAGACTGTGAACGGAGTGCCCTAAAAAATTTAGTCATACCTTAATATCTTCCTGTTGAGCATGATCTGAGCCCAATCCCCACCTGCACTGCCGTTGGCTTAAGAACTGTATGGCATCTACCATGCACTGAACCCTATCATGGCATTAATAAACAAAAAACTTACCATAAACACCTGCACTCTCCGACAGGAGGCTCGAACTGCTATCAGAGGAGATTGGGAGGGAGATATAAGGCAATCACGAACCCTTATCACTAGCCAGGTCTGATAACGGCAAGGCCTTTAGGTCAGTCTTGCAACGCCCACGTTTTCCTTAAAACTTGATTAATAATGTTGAGAATCGTTGGGGGGGGGGGGGATCGTACACAAATATGTCAAACGTATTTATAATGTTGATATTAATTTATTTAACGACGTCACTTTATGCTGCAGTGGGAGTCCTAAGACTAGAATATGGATATTTACGAGTGCGTGACACTGCAAAGACTCGGCACGACATGTTACGTCCCGACCGCAGGACTGCATAAACAAGGATTTCCGTTTCCATATAATAGTATCAGAATCGAGCCTTCGGAATAAACCTAATATAATTATTTTTTTATATATATAAAAATTACCTGTACCACTACGACCCTTGATGGGTCTTTGGTTCAGTACGTGGTAGAGACTGTACAGTTTTAAGGACTTCCTCACAATGCCATTTCTAGCTGATACTACTTACTAGTACTAATATCATCTATGCATACAACTATTGGGTCGAAACGGGTGAAATATTAGTTTCGTTTATTTTCAGTTTTATTTTCATTAGGGATTAGATTATTTGTACACAAACAATGATGTTACGTTTGAAGGATCATTTAATCCTTTTTAGTCTTACTTTACATTTTGAAAATGAAGAAACTTTTTAAAAATAAATAAGAATAAAATTATGTCTTACGCGGAAATTTATATAAATTGTCTCTACGAATTTAAAACTTGGTCATGCTTCACGGAGGCGTTTCTAAACATTAATACTGTTTACGATGAAGATACAGTGAGCGAACGAACAATCTTCCGTTGGTTTGAAAAATTTCGGTCCTGGGATTATGACCTTACCAACAATGAACGTGGTAGGCCGAAGACTAAGTTGGACAACGAAAAGTTGAAAGAGCTGGTCGAAGCGGGCCTTTCCCTAACCACTTGTGAATTAAGTTCACAGGAGCTTGGTGAGACAAAAAAGCTGGAAATATGGGCACCACATGAATTAACCGAGGCCCAACAGCTCACTCGATTTTTGTTTTCATGAGCTGAATATAGAGGTCCTTCCTCGCCCACCATATTCTCCGGACCTTTCTCCGACTGTTTTTACCTAATTTCTACAGAGCGGGGATAGAACTGCTTGTTTCAAGTTGGGAGAAGTGTATTGTTTATAATAAAAATAATATTAAAATGCTAGGCTCCAAAGTAAATAAATTAGTCGTATCTCTATTCATTTTTCGCAGTTTATTTTGGATAACTATTATTATTTTATAGTGCTTGGTAAATAACTGGGTTATTAGAATTTAAACTAATGATAAATTAGAAACATACTCGAAAATGACTTCACACACATTGCAGGTTGTAATCCTGAAGATGTGACCAAACACCGAAACGCGGATGTTTTATAAATAAAAGCTGAGCGATAGATATTTAAAAGATGAAATGCAGTACAATTCACGCCTTTAGTTTATAATATTGAATCAATCATATTATCTTTATGATTATCATTTCCATAATTTGATCTAAAAAGGAATCATTAGAAATGATTTGGCAAAATTATGGAATAGCACAATATGTATTTGATTACAGAAAAAAAAAAAATACGCAAGCCTTCGAAAAGCAAATAGGCAGTGATAAAATATGCGTCACCGCAGTTGATAAACTTATTTGAACTGGGGCAGAAATTATGGAGCAATCATATTATCCAATTTATTGCAGCTGCCATCGTAGAAACAAGACCTTAAGAATTCGTTCGTCGATAGAGAGTAATAGATTACGGTGTCTTGAGCTCTGAGCTTAATAGATTCTTAGTAATAAGTGAACGACGCACGCGCAAATGAATCTAACAAGGAGGAAAAAGAGGCTTTCTGAGAGGGTAATTATTCCGCAGAATGTAGCTTCCAGTTGAGTCATAAGTTTTAACTTTTCATTCGTTCCCCTTTTAATGTTTTCCCAAAATACAACTTATCATGAGCTTTAGTATGGAAAAGAGAATGTAATTATGGGAAATGTGTATACTTCGGCAATCGTTTCATTTAGAAATGAACATATCAACAAACATATATCATCTATACTTCGAAATGTTGGTTGAAACTTATCCTTAATGAAATGATTACCGAAATCTACTCATTACCCATAATCCTCATTTCTATTCTCAAGCTCACAATAACTTGTATTTTTGGAAAATACAAAAATTAAACGAATAAACAAATAAAACTTGTTGTGACTCAACTCGAAGGGACAACCTGTGGAACAGATACCAGATAGAAGAAAAACGAAATATATCTCCAACCATTGGAATCTGTATGAGGAAACTGATGAAGTTGGAGGAAGCTGATAAACTTTGGACTCTCTGTGATTCTGTGCTTATCTTCTGTTACCATGAAAAAAGCACTTGGAGATCTCCAGATCAAAGAAATTTCAACCAAATTGACAACGCTCAATTATCGTTTCGTCACTAATCAAACTTCTTAGGGGGCGACCTGCGGTCTAGTGGTTAGCATGACAACCTACAAAGCCCAAGGTCGCGGGTTCGTAGGCCGGGATGTAGCACTGGGATTTTTTAAAGGGAATAAAAAATCCTTGGTTGTGTCGTCCTTCAGAAGGGACATTAAACTAGGGTCCCAAGCCTGTACTATGTCAGGTACTCGTTAAATATTCCTATCCTAATTAAACCTAGATAGGCAAAATTTAGAGCTCCCGCTGTAGTATCGTCCGAATAGCCATAGCTGCATAAAGTGACGTTAAATGAACAAACAAACAAAAACAAACGCTAAAGTAAAACACTAGAATACGGTCTGTAAATAGGGTATGAATGTGTACATTTTATTTTATTTTATTATTAGTATTATTATTATTATTTACTTCACTTTATTATTTATTTTACTTTATTATTATTATTACCGCATTAATTTCTTTCTGTTACCGCATGTATATATTTATTTATTTTATTTTGTTTATATTATTGTTTTGGTATGGAATGACTGTAAGCTACACAGCACTATTACTTATTGCCCATAAGTGGCAGATTGTAATATTTCAATAGTGTTAATATAAAAAAAAGAAAAAAAAAAAGAATACGGTCGTCAAACCGGTGATATTGTACAGAATGGAAACCGCTCCCCTCCCCAGCCTAAGGAAAATGTTAGGGATAGAAAGAAGAATACTAAGAATAATTGACGGCCCAAAGAAGACACAGGAAGGCTATAGGTTGAGACCTAATCAAGGAATTTACAAAGAAGAAATGGATTTGGAAACGGACATAAGAATAAGAAGATTAAGGTTCTACGGACATATGGTGAGGATGCACCCAAAGAGAATAAGTAGAGAAATATTCTATAAAATGAGAGGTAAAATTTAGAAATCCCATTGTAGCATCGCCGGTTAGCCATAGCAGCATAGAGTGGCGTTAAATGAAAAAACAACCCCATTAAAACCAAAACCTTCCTTGTACTGACTAATAGAATTTATTCCGACCATTGCATGAAAATCTCAAAAATACATCCACGTTTCAAGCTCAGAACAATGATTGTAAAAATTCTAAACCGATCGACGATTGTTAACAGAGTAAATAATGTATCTGCCTCAACCGGTTTCGAGCACGAAGATTACCGTGGTCCGAAGATTAAATTAGTTTAAGAATGCCAGATATAGATGAGGATGATAGGACGGAGTCTACAACAAAAAGAAATAACAGCAGATGATATGTGCCCAAAACAATTTGCAAGATGATGCCTGTCCGAGAACACTGTTGCCATGATCTTCATTGCCGACAAAGTTTGCAGAAATTCCTTTGGTTTTTTTAGGGGAACTTGTCAGCCCCCACTCCATGGACTGTAATTTTGTCTCACAATTTACATGTTTCAACAAGTTTTCGTCTTCTGTTACGATTCGATCCAGTAGTGCATCACCATAAATGTGGTAGGCCTCAAAAAACGTCAAAGCTGCCCCCCCCCCTCATTGTTCTTTTTGGTGATCTGTAAGCATTTTTGGCATCCATCTTGCACAAAATTTGTGTTAGCCTAGCTGCTGTGAAACAATTTCGAACAATGAAGTCCGTGAAACTTGCGGGAAACATAGGTAAAGCTCAGTTATTGTGAAACGGCGGTTTCCACGAATCTTTTCGTCAACTTTGGCGACCAGATCGTCAGTCACAATGCTCCACTCTTCAGTCAGCATCCAGCTGTGACAACGGGAACATCTCCGCGCTGCTCCTATTTTTTTATATTAAAATTTGAAATGTGTGCTGCAATCCAAAATCCCGCCAGTTGTGAAGTGCGGTCGGTGATTGCTTTTTTGTTGGAAAAACTTAAAACCAATAGAAATTCATCGGGGACTGAGTGAAGTGTACGGGAACAGCGTAATGAGAGATAGTTCTGTGGTGCATTCATCTTAAAAATGTACGAAGTAAAAATTAATGTGAACGTTAATGATGAAGAGAAGAGTGGACTTCCTGTTGCCAAGTCGACGAAAAGATTCGTGTAAACCGCCGTTTCACAATATCTGAGTTTTCTCTATGTTACCCACAAGTTTCACGGACTTTATTGTTTGATATTGTTTCACAGAAGCTAAGCTAACACAAATTTTGTGCAAGACGGATGCCTAAAAAATTCTGACAGATCACCATAAAGAACAACGAAGGGGGCAGCTTTGGCGTTTTTGGAGGCCTACCACAGTCATGGAGATGCACTACTGGATCAAAACGTAACAAGAGAGAAAACCTGGGTGAAACATGTGAATTGTGAGACAAAATTACAGTCCATGGAGTGGGGGCTCACAAGTTCCCCTAAAAAACCTAAGAAATTTCTCCAAACTTTATCGGCGAGGAATATCATGGCAACAGTGTTCTCGGACAGGCAACATGCTCTTCTAATTGATTTTCTCGAGCGTGGTGCAACAATATACTCTGAGCGGAGACTGCCAAACATTGCAAAACCTTAGGCGAGCTGTCCAAAACAAGCGCCGAGGAAAATTGTTATCCAAAATTTTGCTTTTCCATGACAATGGCCGACCTCACACGGCAAACCGTACGCAAGAACTCCTGAACTCATTCAATCAGGAAGTTTTCCTCATCTCCCTCATCATATTTCCCGAAAATATTTGAAAACTACATCCAGGAAAAGCACATTTTCCACTATTTTAAAACTTGAATAGTGTTCGAATGATTGTAAGATCTTAGTTATAAATTAAGTTTTTCTACACTGCATTTTATTATGTACATTCTAGAAAAATATGTATCCAAGTTTTTAGTGATATGATTTTGTATCGGCGATGTCTGGCAAAGGTTAGAACTATCTTTATTTAGTATTTTGCCGTATTACACTAGTTGAATTATTAATATTTCAATTAAATTATAAATATTGGCAAATCACGAATCTACTGTTCACACAAAATATAGGAATTTTAATTTTAAAGAGAAAAGATATGCCCCCGGCCGGGATTCGAACCCGGATACTCTGTCTCTCCGTGACAGACGGGAGTTTCCGCCCGGCCGGGGGCATATCTTTTCTCTTTAAAGTAAAAATATTTAAAAATCAAAACAGTTGACCAAAAATTTTAAAAAATATATAGGAATGTTTGAATTTAAAATGAAATGCATCGATTTAAAAAGGCAAAGTTATATTTCAATTTCAGTAATGTTGCTTCAATATAGAGAAGGCAATGAAATAATATTAAGACATTTTTCTTATAAACTATTATTTTTACATTTCATTATTTTATTTAATGCAAAATAAAATCGTACAAAATACTCAATATCTCAAAACAATACTAAATGAGTATTCGTATTTAAACGAGCTCACTTGAGGGGTACAAAATAAACACTGTACTGAATTTCAATTTATAGAATAATATCAGTGCACCTAACTCTACAATAATGTTAAGTACCAACTTTTGTGAAATCAAATGCACAGTTACATAAGTCGGTGCTCTGCCAGTTGGCAAACTGGATTCCCTCCTGTATTATATTCACAAAGAAAAAATGAGATCGATAAATATATTTAGATATATTTATAATTTTGATTAATTATATTAATTTTTAAATATTTTTATTTTGAAGATGTAGTTAAGTTTTGAAGATATATTTAGGTATAGTTAACTTAATTTTTGCTAACGCTATCATTTAAATCCAGTTCCCAAACGATCCGGTAACCTTAAGAAAATTTTCGATGGTTGTTATTTTAAACTGCATATATAAACTTATTTAACGTATTCAACGAAATAAACGGCCAATATTTATCATTTAATTTTAATGGTGATGATCAGGAAAGCATGTTTGACTTCTCTTGGTTGCCCGCGAATGTATAAAGGTTGATAAACTATGACATCACTCCTATTGCAACACCACAAGAAAAAGTATTTTAAAAAATCTTTTATTAAGTTAATTTTTTATAATAAAAAAAAAAAGATGGAAATGAATTATTATGGAGTAAAATGAAGAAGCTAACCTAAGAACTCGTTGGGAGCCAGTTCTTCACCACAGCGATTCTTCTCCAGTCCTCAGCGTTGCCAATACTGATATTGGTGGGGGAACTAGTCCTGCAAGTCGGAGTTTTTGGTCCTTTTTTCTCGACTCCTGGCGGCCGGCAGCAAGAACTATTGTAGGAGTGGGATAGTGCAGGGTCATTTCGCAAGGCTGTCGCATGGGGTAGTGATGGGCTACTGATTGTGGATTGACGATACTGTAGCGGTCATCGTACACTGTAGCAGCCAGGAAGAGGGGGTAAACTATCAGCCGTTCTTGTCAATGGCGGTGATTAGGTGTCTGCTTATTCAACGTCACTTTATGCTGGTATGGCTAATCGGACGGTGCTACAGTGGGAGCTCTAAATTTTGCTTATTCAGGTTTAATTAGGATAGTGATATAAAGGAGGAATAATATTTGTTTTAAATAATTGTGTTATTTTTATGATATATCCAACAAATACCGCAATAAAAACCCAGCATTTATTAAAATCATCCTTAAAAAATAATTAACTATTTGTATTTATCACGCACTTTCCAATATTTTTATTACTTAAATTAAAACAAGAGAGTAATTATTCCAAGAGTTCATTATGGCGTAATTGATTCCCCATGTTATGTCAATTCCTTCCCGCTTCGCATTCTGGCGCCATACAACCAAAGAATACAGTAGCTTACAAAAAATTGAAATTTAAATATATATATCTTGTCAGCCAAAAGATCACTTGTGGTTTAGTTGTAGTCACTCAAGGTTGCGAGTCAGAAGCCCGGCAGATGGACTTCGACTTTTAAAGGGATTAAAGTATCGTTGATTGTGCCACCCGTCAGAGGGGACGTAATATGACCGATCTGCACGATGTTAAATACTCGTTAAACCCTACCTTCATTATACTTGGATTTAGAACTCCCACTGTAGCATCGTCGGATAAGTCATATCAGCATTAAGTGACATTAAATGAATAATCAATTTGTCAAAAAATGAAGTTGATACAGAAATTTTTTTTTAAAAAAAGTACTGCATTTACGTAATTGAAACCTTGGTTATATGAAAAAAAATAAGGCGAAAAATAATTCATATTTCATGTATGTATTTCGAAAAAAACGAATCTTTACTTTTAAATATTCTTTTCATTACATAATTAAATTACTTTTTAATATTTTTTTTGTATGTCCATACACTTGTTTTCAATTGGGAACATCGTCCGCTAAAAGGTTAAATAAGCAGATTGCTTGGTTCAAATTACGTAACATCGACAATAACCTAGACGTTTGGAGAAACGAGAGATTGATCATCTTCCGGTAGATTTTGCAGAATCATTCAGTTCAAAATTGCTGAAGAAAGTAATAAAAACATTAATTATATTACAAATTAAATAATATTCTGAACAAGTTCATTCATTTATTAAATCAACGACAACAATCATGTTAGATTTAAACTATTGCCAACTTAATATACAGTAGGGGAAACTACTTAACATCCATTTTTTTGAATATTTTTGTTTGGCTTTCATGTTCCTACTTCTTAATATTAAAAAAAAATTTTTTTTCTGTACCACAACCTTTGATGTCCTGGATTCAGTAGAAACTGTACTGCAGGAAAGTGACTAGTGCAAGGTCACACTCAACCACCAGTTTCCCCCCAATTAAGGGTACCTCTTTATAGAAGCTAGGTGAGCCCACTGGCGGATCTAGGAGAGAATGTTCAGGGGGGGGGGAGCATGGGTCAATGTGAATTTGTTATAAATGGATACGATCCATATATGAATGAAGATACATAAAACATCAATTTTTAATTTAATACAACCGAGGCCAGAAAACAATAACATGGATAAAATAAGCTCCTTGATCAAAGCGGTAGCTATATCTATAAGTGAATGAAAAACATAAAAGGGTTCGGAATCACCGATTTTGGATGCACCCATTGAGAAAACATTCGCTACAATTAATAATTTTAGTGAGTAAAACGTCTTTTTTTCTTGTTGAAAACCAACACTAAACTAACATTCAGGTCAATATCAACAAATGAGAACACTAGGGCGCCATGGCCCCCCTCCTCAAAATCACCAATGGGTGAGCCCCTGAACACACAGGATCCTTAGAATGTCATACGTAATGCACATTCAAGCCTTTTTTGACCTTGCTCCTAGTAGTAATTCCCATCTATTGCTAAGTAAGTAAGCGCACAATGATTTTCTTTTTCATGAAAGTCCAAGCGAGCCATCAGAATGGACTATGATCATGTCAAAGATCTGTCTTTCGATCACCGGTACAGTTAAAGTTAATACCAAACTACAATAACCAAAAATTTCATACCACTCTGGATTTTAAGGCAATTTGTCAACTTAGTGACACAAGAACATCCACAAAATTGATGTTTTTGAGACAAGTGTGGCTTGTCAGACAGTAAAACTATTATTCATTTTCTATTTTAGGGCCACATGATCTTATAGTGTAATCAGTTACACTATGTCAGTAGCATAGCCTGGATATGGAGTTTTGTTTTTACTATTGTTTATTTTCACTAATAAATCAATATACATTAATTGATGAAAAAATTGTATTTTTTTATATACGTTTTTATATAGAGTATTATTGAAAATTGAGGTCATTAATTTTAATTGAGAAAGTACATCATGGGATAAATAAAATCCAACATATTTTAAAACAGAAAGTTTAATACTCATGTTTCATCCATTGAGGCAATATGCCCCCTTGAATATAAAAACATTGTATATCTGTAACTCACATACATATTTATGTGTATAAATTTATAATTAGGCACTTCGGCAAATTAATTTAAAAAATACAATGAATTTTTTCATTCAACTACTATAACATTTCGATACTGTCAATCGGATAGGAAAATAATGACGTCACAAACAATAATTACAACATATACAACTTAAAATACGTTATTCACAACAGATTCACATACGACTTAAGCTTCTGTTCGATAACATTCAGGCAATTAACTAAATGTTCGCTAGAACAAAATAAAAACATTGATAACCATGGCAACTATAAAAATGGCCCCCGGATTTAGCTACTATTGTTCACCACTTAAATCTAAGTAGGTTAAGTCCTAAACATCACAATCAGATTTTTTTTTTAAATGTTCTAAAATTAACTATTACATTTCTTTTTGAAAAATAGTCATAATTAAGTACTGACATTTTAAGTTGGTCTGCGTTATAAATCAGAGTTAAAACAGTTTATAACTGTTAATAAGTATAAGTAACAATCTCAGGAACTTTTCCATATATTAGTGGTTAATATTAAGTATTAAAGTATCCTCAAGTTACAGGTACATAAAATACATAAATACTTAAATTGAAAATAATAAAAATTCTCTCGAAGGGAAAAGAATAATTTTTTTTAAAATCAGCTGATTGAAAATCAAGATTCCATTACAAAGGCACATCACAAAATGCAAATTAATAATAAACTTCAACATTTTTACAATATACATTTACAACTTAATTTCTTTTTGATTAGCTTCATAAAATAGAATTACACCAAATGTTAAATAGGGTCACTTACATCTCTATTACTCTCAGTCTCTTAACAGCTAAGCATACTAAGAGAGAAAATAATAAATTTACAAACTATATGAAAAAACTATCACACTTTTTAAAATATACAACTCATATCTGATGGACAGAATTCAAAACTGACGCGCTTTACGTTTTCCAATAATTTCTTAAATGGAAAATTTTTATTATTAGCATTTAAAATATATATTTATTTAAAAATGTGTTGAATAGATGTCAGCTGCTGATAGTACAAATCTTTCTAATACCGAACAACGCTCCAGTAACACCTGATCCGAAATGTTTTTTTTAAAAATAGTAAATAAGTTACGAAGTTAATCGGATAATTCTTTTTATCTAGATGACACTGCTTTCCTCCGGTTCCTCAGATTTCTTCGACTGATAACTCTGAAAAGCAAAATATTATATTAATTGATAAACAAAAATTGAAATTAAATGATAATAAACAAAATAAATCTGTAGTACAGGTCAAATTTCATATCTCACAGGAACTGTGATAATAAGATTGTTTCTGTAAACCCTGTGGTACGATTCTAAAAATAAAAACTTTCAATACACATTTACAGTCATCATTTTGGTTTTTTTTTTCTTTATTAAAGAAGGAGCAGTGTGGCTCAGTGGTAGAGCATTGAGTAGCCATGCCGAAAATCCTGGTTCAAATCCCACTGAGGGCAGTTACTTTTATTTAGTCTGTTTGCGGCGGGAGATGGATCATATGGGATCTAGGACCCTCCTGAAGCTCACCCAGCCTCTATAAAATATTATAAAAATAGGGTACCCAAAATAAGGGGGGAAAACCTGGCGGTTGAGCGTGACCTAGGACAAGTCACCTCCTTGTAGAACCGTTGTCCATGAAACAATACAGTCTCTACCATGTACTGAACCCGACTCGTTCACGGGTCATATTGGTTACAGGTTTTTGTCTTTATTAAAAATTATCACAAGCATAGCACTACATAATATTGATTAGTGCATTTGATAAGCCTACAGGCTTTACCATTAAACTTATTACATGGTTAACTGGGAACATACTTATCGGCCAAGGACACCATATGAATAAAATAATGCAGTTTTACGCTCATAATTAATACAACAGAATATCCTTAAACACAGTTTCCTCCAAATTAAAAAAAACTTTGTTTATTATAACTGATAAAATAGAGGATTAGAGATAAGAACAAAGTAAATAACTTATCCTAAGGACCTTAATAAACATTAGGATATCTAACCTCCAAATTAATTTCTTCATCCCTTTAATTAAATCACCTATTTTTAAAATGTTTACGTAATTTATTTTATTAATTATTCTTCATTACTCCAGTTGAATTTCGATAATTTGAGTTAGAGGAGTCTGGGACCCCTTCAGATTTTTGAAAAACTGACCCGACTATGAGTTATCAAAATAATTCATAGTAGTTTAGTGAGAATACACTATATACTCAAAAGTATCAAAATTTATAAGTGAAAGAAAATGGTCCGGGTGGAGGTCAACAATTTCTCTAAAGTAGGGAGAAATGTTTATTCAAGAGACAACGTTAACTTAAATGGAAAAGGATACAATGGGAAATGGGAAACATCACAATTAATTTGAAAAAAATGAAAATGACTATGTAAAGCCAGTATGTGACCAATGGTAAAGCCAGTCCAATTATACCCACAGCAGTGGGAAACGCTTTGCTAATCACAACATTGCAAATTTACATCAATTACCGATTATTCAGTATTTTGTTAATCTTAATTATATTTTGTAATATATGTACATATAATTAATACATACCTGACATCTTGGATAACAATTTTAAAAACTAAGTGATACTTCAATAAAATACTAATTTACCTCACTAGCGATTTTGCTTAACGTTTCTTCAGTGGCTTTTCCAGTCTGTTGGACCATCCTGTATAAGAAACCGTGCTTGTTCTGTAGTAGGATGTGAGGATGATCAAATTCCTAAAAAAAAATATAAATAATAAAATTTTAATAGTCATTATTATTTAAAATTAGTTGTCCAAAATATCTGAAACATTTTTCTGAGGGAGAAGAGGAACTTATAGAAATAAACAAATATAATTATTTAATGGTGTAACTAAATCAATACATACCACCATTGTCCCAGCATCCATAACCAATATTTTGTCAGAATCCATTACAGTGTTCAATCTATGAGCTATTGTTAATACTGTACATGCTGCAAACTTTGTTCTGATCGTTTCTTGAATTAGTGAATCAGTCCTAAAACAGACAAATAGGTTAAAATAATAAATATATAATTTAATAAAAATGGAACCCAGTATCGTTATAGCTTCTATTACTGGATAGTTTCAGAAATAAAAACTTACTGTGGATCCACATTGGCAGTTGCTTCGTCCAAAACCAAAATCCTGTTGTTTCTGATGATCGCCCGAGCAAGGCATATCAACTGCCTCTGGCCGACGCTCATGTTCGAACCTCCTTCTGATATTTGTGCATGAAGGCCACCAGGCATTTCCTTCACTACTTCTCTTAATTCCACCTAAAAAGAAAAAGAAACATGATTAAGATAAAAAAATAGTCATTCAATGATAATCAGAATTATTTAGAGTATCTAAGAGCAGATATTGCACTAACTTATAAACCCAAGGAGTCATAAGTTAAAATGTT